>CM037783.1:65718600-65761699 GCA_021229015.1 Solen grandis | reverse complement strand
TTATCTGAAAGTTCATCAACCGGAGTAGTGAAATTGTTTCGATTCAAACTACATTAGTTGTTATTTTTAACGGCTAATATTATGCTTAACTATTTAATGCAATTTCTTTAACTGCATTTGTCTAGAACACTTTATAGTTGTAACTGATACAAACTTTTAGTAATTGCCTATTTTTTTCCCATTTTTTAGATCGCTCGGCAGACGACATATGACGTAAGATGATACTAACAGTATATGTACAATTTTTAGACACAGTGTAGGTATACTTTTATACTTTGTTTATGTAGGCTATGTACCTAAATGACCAGGTATGTATCAGTCGCATTGTATCAATATATCTCTCTCCCTGAGCCCTAGAATAATGGTTAATAATAAAACAGTTTGTATAAATCGAAATAACCTAGCTATGTTTTGAACCTATTAATTTACTTTATTTTTCATACATGTTCGATAATAAAAGTTAATATGCAGTATTTATGTATATATACAACATGTGCTTTTTATGTAGACTTAGCCTAAATAAATAAGTCTTTATATATATAAATATATATATTTGTATAATAATAATTGTACTCATTAAACTCCTTGCCCTTTTTTCGTTTTCGTATATGGGTAAGGAGGCAACAGGCAATTATACGTATCCTGTATGCATTGGCGTTATATGTATACCGTTCTTGTTGCATGTTTTGTCTTTGCTTCCATAGTTCTACATTTTTACGTCATCTGCTGACATGTATAGATACAACCTCATAATGATCAAATCTGATAGACACATACTACCTTGCCTACTTTCGTAAAATGGCAAGGACCTAATACATGTCAGCAAGACGTCGTACACATGTACCGACCTTATAATTACCATTTGACCTGCTTTGTTTGCTTATGTCTATATAAATGACACTATTTCTTATGCTTATTATGTTTATTATGATTAGCTATGTTTTGCTCTGTGTAAATCATTTAGAATTTAACGCACAATTATCATTCTGAATCTCCACGAATGACAAGACACCCTCTTCCTATCTCTTGTCTTCCACCCCCCCGCCTCCCGATTTTATACTCCATATTGTACAATAATCTTGTACTTGGAAGAAATAAAGATCTGTTCTGTAAATTTCTCTCAATCAGTGAACGTGTCCGCAGTACCCAAAACACACGCTTATCACACAGTCATGGACGACTGCCGATTCGGATTACCTACACATTAACAGCAGGGGGCCATAAGACAATAGGCGTCTGGCTGGTCAAGGGGTTATGCGGGTGGTTCAGTATGGGGGCCCACGGTGGGAATTTCCTCTAAACAACACTACTATGATGTGATCAAGGGATTTTATAGCCTAGAAAAATGTGTGACCAGGGCAGTTGGGGGGGGGGGGCGCCCCCCCCCCCTCCCCGCTGGATCCGAGCCTGATATATAGTTAATCGAACAAAACCCACCTTTCAATTTTTGTCTTCTTATGCTTCATTTTTTACATTCTCGTAGAAATTTTGGCACATTCATAAACACATATATAGCCGATACATAAATGAAGTTTTAATAACATCAGAACTCTCATAAATTTAGCTATTTCCGCCTATTATTTAACACAAACACATACAATATCAGTTAGTCTCATGCTGATTATCTAAACAATACTCTATGTATTTTTCGACACACTTATTACGCCCCGTGAAACTCAAATAAAATTAAAACGTCATAAGACAGAAAATCTGAATCCTTAATTAATAAAACCCGGCCATCTGAAAGCGTCACCTCCTTTTGTGATTGGCTATTGTCTTGAGATTTGACAATATGGCACACCCAGGGCCATAAATCATGCCCATCAAATTGCACACCCAATTAGCCACCTCCGCATACACACGGATCAATCAACACGGGTAACCCTTTTAATACCCCCTGATTGACCCCAAACAGGAAATTACATAATCTTACCAAACAATAAACTTTATTCTTATCAGTAAAAATGTTAGGGATTCTACTCTTTAACGAGTTCTCTGTGGAAATAAACGTAGATACAGGAATTTAACGTAAAATAAGAGGGATTAGAATATGAAGGTATGTAAAAAATATGAGTAACGCTATTAAACGTTTAAATAACGATACTCATATTTTTATATAACCTGGAACTTTATGCTAATATAATCAATTATTGTTTTAAAAAAACATCCTGATACGACTTTTTTATTATTATTCCCTTGAAATTAGTACATTTAACGACTCTGTTTATTATGTCTAAAGAATTAGAAACCGATGTCACGAAGCCATATTATATCTAGGTATTCACATCTCTGCCGATGCGTTGTCCATAAACTATATCAACGGATATCGCCGAAGTTTATCGAGAGAGCAAAAATCGACGATTACTGAAACAATCGATAATAGCCAAGCGCGCGCAGGGAAGTCTGGGTATACGTATGATAATTTTCTATTTTTAGAACTGTTTATCCCTCTAGGTATTCACATCTCTGGGATTAATTTACTGTAAATGAGCGTCCCTGTTCCTCATAAAGTATCCAGAGAAGAGAGAGAGAGAGAGAGAGAGAGAGAGAGGGAGCAGTTTCTCAATTATATATAAAATATGTAACATCTGAAAAGATTTAGATAACTCATGAAGTACATCATGATACTTCCATCTTTGGGTCTAGAATCCAGTGAATTTATTCTTGTCGTTTTAAAAGAGGCATTATATCGCCCAAATTATATCATATTAGCCCGTAATCACTAATTCGAAATGCCAACGGAAGTAAACTTATTGATAATTTGCTAATGTGTCACCCTGGCAAGAGTGAATATTTTTTCTTCATAGTCTCGGTTACTCTTTCCCTCACATCCACAAAAAGAACATAACTGGGAAGGAACTTCTATAGTCGTTCCTCGCTACTTGCTGGATATAAGATTAGCACCTGGTGATGTTTGCCAGCTCAGTATGTTACGATTAGACGGGATCCAGTCTGAAGTCACGTGATATCAAAGTCTGACATTATCCGCCATTTTATCGCCCAGTTTAGCTTTTTTGATTACTCGCTGGTTTTCTGTTAAGTTTTACAGCGAATCAGAGGCGAATATTGGGTATCAGTCTAGCAGGTGCGCGTTTAAATTACGGCTTCGTGTTGTCCCGATAAAGAAAACACGATGCCATCCTAAATTGAACTTAGGCCTAAAACAGTCACTGAATTTCTTTCGTTACCCTGATATAAAGATAAAATGTAAGTTTTGACTTGAAGAAATGTGCAACCATAGTAAACCAATACTGTTTGTCCTCTTCGTACTCTAAGGTTATCGGTATACTTTCCATATGAAAATGCTGAAAACAAAACAGCTTTCACTTTATACTTTATAGTTTAGAAATGCCCTGGAAAAAACATTTGGTAGATTAAAACTTGTACAACGTAACTTTTGTTCGTGATTATGAAACGAAGAGACCTACTGTCAGTGGCCTCCTTTAGATCCCCCAGAGATAGCGTGTATAGTTCACCGGCAGCAATATGGAAGTTGTCGTATTTCACGTGACCAACAATGTCGTCTGCATCCACCATCTCTATATACAGCTCAGACTCCTTGCCAAATAACATGTTGTACAGCGTTTCCAGTCCTGAAATATTTAGTATTAGTTTCAAATATTAATTTATAAAATTAAGTTAATCAATTTACAGCTATTCAGTTTTGTTTGATTATCTAAATATTTAGCGGAAATTGTCTACATTTGATAAACTCTGTAGGGGTTTTTAACTGCCAAATTGTCACCAGTGGGAAAGCAGGCAGGGGAAATAATAATGTCATGGTTGATAGGTATCATCATTGAAGTGGCATTGAGCAAATTATAGGTTACTTATTGCAGTATCGTGCACTTATACACGAGTGATAACTAAGGAAAATATTATGTCGCATTCCTGAAAGAGCCAAGAAAAGGGATTCTCTATTAAAGAGAAAATGTTTTCGATAAAAGAGGAAATTCAGAACTCTAGCTGGTCTTATTAAAGTGGTATTTGGCAAACCACAAACACAAGTAGTATCTTGTAAAAAAATAAACATAATGCTAATTTTGATGAAAACAAAGATCATAAACAATAAAATCTCTTTGATATTATGTATCAACAATGTTATTATAAAGATTTATTAATTCCTATATGTATAGCTATTTAATTATTATTAAAAATGTAATCTTTCTAAATATAGCACAATTGAAACTAGTAAGCAAATGTGAAAGAAAAAACTGCAAAACAACAACAACGACAAATACATGGCACAGATTGAAACATTATAGGTAGGGCATTCAGGATTTTGATGGTCAATCTCGCTATTACGACACTAAATTAGGAAGATGGACAAAATAATGTGCACAAAAATATATTAAAAGAGAAAAAATGGGGATATGAATCAAAAGAGAGGAGAAGGAAAGAGATAAAAGATAGTTGTGTAGCTTTGACAGAACATAGGAGTAGCATAGACATATTTTTTAAATAAAACATTATACATTGTAATTGCAGGTTATGAAATACAATAAAAGCTTGGCATAATATAAATAATGTATGAGTTCATTTCATCTTCACGTGTCAGATACTATATTCATAGTGATGTTTTATTTCAAATAATGGTTTTCTTTGCCTTATATGAAGTGTAGACACTGATTAATAATAATACATAGGCAGACGTTGAAAACCCTGATCAGACAGCCCATAGAAGGAGCAATCCGATCTATTTCCTCTCAATTCACCAGCACGCTCTCTATCAACGAACAATTACTACCTTGCATTGCGTCTTGTCGAAAACGAAATACAAACATACAAGGATGAAAGCAGGAAGTGGAAAGAACCTGAGCGTGACATATGGCAGAGGAATAATTCAACACATAAGTGATAATGTGCAGGGTTGACGATAAAACAATACCGTACACATGTTAACGTTAGAGAAAATTAAATATGCATACTGGTTATAAACCTATCATGGTGTAATATACAAACTAAAACAATCTAATATTTAGAAGTAATTGGTAAACTGGTCAAATTAAAATAATACACTTTTATACAAAAACTTCTATAAATGATATTTTACATATGATAATATACGATTGTAATAGGAAAGGACTTTTAGGAAGGACGCTAACAAACTTTTGTATCAACTTCAGGTAGGTAGGTGAACCTGTACAAAGTAAAAACATCATTGATGTTTTTGGGTGATTGTCATGAAAATTTGGTATATTGTTACGACTTCTTTCCGTGTTAAAAAAGGAGCACTCACGTAAGTAATGCTTTTCATTTCCAACAACCCCAGTTTGACAAAGCGATCAGTGAATCAGTGAACTATCACACAGTCATGGACGACTGCCGATTCGGATAAACTACATATTGACAGCAGGAAAACATAAGACAATAGGACTGGTTATGCGGGTGGTTCAGTTTAGGGCCCTCACGATGGGGATTTCCTCTAGATAGCACTAGCCTTATGTAATCAGTATCTCTCTCTCTCTCTCTCTCTCTCTCTCTATATATATATATATATATATATATAGTAAAGAGACTCTGATGTATTCAAGGGATTTCATAGCCTAGAAAAATATATGATCACAGCAAGGAGGGTCAGTAGTGATCTCATCTAGTGCTGGAATAATTCGCATGTAGTTATTTGTCCCATGTCATGTTTTTCCAGAGCTGTAAGTAGCACTCCTTGGTCCTGATACAATTTCAACGAATTGCTTGATACATTTGTTTCGGCAGCCATTTTACGCTTGCGTAAAACCAGAGTCACTATATATACATATGAAGAAACCCTGGTAAAACCAAGCTTGTTAAACATTTTAGGTTTATGTATGAAATTAACTTTCATATGCATGCGGCACTCTTTATATAAAATTATAACATAGCAGTGAAATGTTTTCTTGAAATCTTTATTGTCGCCGCACTGAAGTGCGGCGTACTGTATGGAATGGGATTTTTTTTGTCCATGGAGGGGCACGTTACTTATTTTTTTAATTTATTTTCATTATTTAAAATCTTTGATATGTGATGCACGATTTCAAGTGCTTAATGTCTATTTTAAAATGTTTGAAACTAGTCTACGGATAGTGAGTCATAACCTAAAATAGATCTCACGTGATGTACATACCGCGCTTTTTAAGTCACATGATAGAAATAGCGGTATTGATTGGACGCAGAGAAGTCACGTGACGTATACATCCCTTGTTGAGCGCCATATTTGATAGAGACTCCGAAACTGACAAGATGGTTAGAGGGTTATTAGGAAATATGGATCAAGGAGGCGCATTATTTTCACCGTATAGTGGCATGCAATGTACTGCGATAGCTCTAGTATCAATGTTCGCCTTTTTTAGCTCCTTGCAAAACAATCAAGCCCAGTTTTCTGCTCACGATCTTGACAATATATTGAAGGAAGGGAATGGTTTGTATGCAGAAATCAGTTCAAGGATTGGGGAAATTCGGTATCTTAGTCATACGGATTTACCAAGGTTTGCGTCGTTTCAAGAAGATTCGTATAGAGTGCAATATATGCACGATGTTTATTATGGCATGATAAACGAACGTGTAAATAGTCAATTGGGTCAGACTTGCTTTTATGAAGCCGTTATGGCCAGTAGTGGCCTTACTTCGTTTCATTTGTTAACTATTAATCAACTCACAGTTTCACTATTTACATCCTCTTCTACACATCAGTATTATTTGTTTGATTCGCATGAACGTGACTTGCTTGGTAGGTATTGTGATGCAGGTGCAGCAGTGCTGTTACAGTTTGATTCGTTGGAAGAATTAGTTTTACACATTTTTTCAGAATATTCAGGTTTAATGTATGATTTGACACCTATATTTATCCAAGGCTCAAATGTGAAAGAGAATCGTAATATTCATAGAAGAGAAATACATGTATAAGTTGAAACGCCTGAATCAGAAACAATGTATAGTATTTCTTCTAAGAATCATAAACAGTCAGAACCTATATTTATCCAAGGCTCAAATGTAAAAGAGAATAGTAACACCGATAGAAGAAGAGAAATATATGTATTGGTTGAAACGCCTGAAACAGGAACAATGTTAAGTAATTTTTCTGAAATCCATAAACATTCAGAGAGTTTGCTTGTAACTGATAAAGCGTCAGATAAGAAAAAACAAAGAAAAGATCTGTTGACCACTCTTATTGCATAAGTAATGGGAAAATTGTCAAAAAGCGTAAACAACCTAAGATAAATATAATGCAAAGTGGTTTAGCGGAAAATATCACAGACAATTTAGAAGGTGATACAGGTTGCAATTTCAGTATGCTTGATGTTGCTTATGTTTGTGAGATAAATACTTCTATTGATCTGAACAATGTGTTTTATGATTACATTCAAAACGAGCAACATGTTTGGGAATATGAGTTGTGTATACGTCAAAGGCCAGTTGATCATTGTGCTGTTTGTTTTCGGTTCTTGTTTAATGATCAAGTGATGCACATAAAAAAGCCTAAACCCTGTCTGAGTGAATTAGGTGTTAATGTTTCTTGCATTGTCTGCATGACCTGTAAAAGAAGTATAGATCAAAGTAAGATATTAAGTTTGTCATATGGTAAGAACCTTTCGAATCCTGGTTATATACCCTCTTGCTTGAAAGATTTGTCTCAACTGGAAAAAAGACTTGTTATTATTATTTTTGTGAGTTTTGTGAGCCATGCTCAGCAGAGTTGTAAAGGTTCGAGCTATTTCGTATTTTAGCTCTGCTAAGGTAGGTTATTGCGATAGAGATACGAAATTGAATCAAGTTTTATTGTGAGTTTTGTTGATCATATTGAGCAGAGTTGTAGGGTTCGGAATATTTCGTTTTTTTTTAAAATTCTGTATTGTCACATTAAGAAATGAACTATTGACAATCAAACATCGTACCTAACCAGTGTTCACCTTCCGGATCTCCAAAACCTTCCCGGTACGACTCAAAGTCACGATAAAAGTCTACAGTTCCGTCAAACCTTCGCTGGGAACACCTTGGAGCAATGAAATGATATATCAGGGTGTTAAAAAAAAGCTGATAAAATATTTTAGATCCATGAATTATACTAAAATTTAATAAATGACTTTCTCCTTACTTTTGTAAATGGTTTTTTGTAAAAAAAAATAAGTTTAAAATATATCTGAAAAGTATATTATTTTTGGGTTTGTTATTAAGGCTAAAAACTTTTTTTTCCTTTAAAATAAACAATTATAGTTTGAAAGCTAAATAATGATAAAAAATTTTTAAAAAGGTTAAAATGTCATTTTAATTTCGTCATTTTATATTTTCAAAAAATTGGGTAAAAAAGGAAATAGGTAATTCCATTTTTTTAAAAAATTTTTTTTTGAATCTTTTGCCATTCAATCCTCCCAAACCGGGTTTTGAAATTTAAAAATTTTAACTGTTTAAATCTGTCAGTAAAAAGAAAACCTTAATAAAAAAAAAATCTTAAAAGCTCCGACTATTTTAAAATTTGGGGTTATGTGTTAAATGAAAAAAAAAAAATAAAATTTTAACATTTTACAAAAACAAAAGGGGAAATTTTTCCCCGGAATTTTTCTTGCACCTTTAAAAAACAAAAAATGACTTATCGGAAATAGTGAATTTGTTTCAAATAGCAAATAGCAATATTTTCCCAAACTTTGCCAGCCCAAAAATTCATTCTAATATGGGAAAAAATTGAAAAAGGGGGAAAATGCGAACTTTTAAAAATTAAATTAAATTTTAATTTAAAAAAATTCGAATCAAAGGAAAAAATTCATTTTTAATAAGGAAATCGGTAAAAAGTTTTGGGGAAAAAAGGGTGATAATATCAAATAAATTTATGGGCATTTAATGTTTTTCTTTTTTGAGAAGTTATTTATCATAACTTGAATTTTATTTAATCAGGAAGGGTTACGTCTTTCCCTTTTTGTGCCCCCTAAATTGTATCTGAAGCAACTTTTGTATTATACCCCCAAAATAATTTATAAATCCCAAATTTTGCTTTGGGTTTATAAGAAATATTTTTGTTCATTCAAGTGGGTTCGGTTTTTATACTGTTAATCATCCCCGGCCCCTTTATATCCGGGAGCGGCAAGGTCAAATTTTATCCCCGTTTTTTTTAAACGACTTGATATACCCGAACCCGGGGAATGGGGACAATTTTTTTTCCCCTTTTTCCGGGCATAAATGCTCTTAATATTTTGGCCCTTTCCGGAACAAGTAAAATTTTTAAATAAATAAAAAAAATAAATAAAAAATTAATTAAAAAAAAGAAAAAGGGGCAAAAAGTAAACTTTTTTTTTTTTTTTTGGAAAACCTACTTTACATTTTTTTCTTTACTGAAATTTAAAATATCAATTTCAACAATGTTTTTGAATTTTTTTTAAAAAGTTTCTATTTTCCTTTAAAAATTGATGAAATATTAGAATTTATTTTCTAATCTTGTATTTTAAAAAACCTTTAAAAATTTTGAATTATAACTTTTAAAAAGTATTTTTAATCTTTCCTGATTATCATGTACTTGCGTGCAAAAACCCAATTTTCCCGCCCAAAGCCACCGCCATCTGTGGTATATCGCAATACCGGCACGGAAAAAGTTGCCCCATGCACGGTCTGTCCCCCCCCCCTTCCCCCAGCACGTGCCCCCAAAAGCGTATCTGTAGAACATTTCTTCCATGGCATGTCTCGAAACCCCGTGAAATTAATAAAAAATATGAAAAAAAATAGGGAAAAGGGGTTTTAATTTTCAATATATTATACTGTAGGCATTATCCCCAGGGCTTTACAATATTTTAAAACTTTCCATACAAAAATTTTCCCCCTGGCTTTTTGGTGTTATAAATGATAAAAGGGATCAGGGGCTCAATTTTCAAATTTTAAACATTCAAAATGATCTTATACAAATTTTTCTAAATAAGTACATCACTTTCCACCTATTTTTCTATCCCAAATCTATTAATAAAAAATGAAAGTTTAAGAAAAATTTTTATGTACGTACGGTTGGTAAGAAACCAAAATCGTTTTTAAATTAAAACTTTGGGGGATGAAAATGATCGGGCACCCAGAAGGTTTATATTTTTTTTTTTGGATAATAATGCATTGTTATACCGTATATGGCTTACGCCGAATATAGCTTACTTTGGGAGCGTATCGTGGGTTTGAAAATTTGTAAACAGCTCACGGTGGGGCCAAATTTCTTTGATTGAAAGGGTACGTAAGATATATATTTATTATATGGGAAAAATGGCATAACTTTTCGTTTAAAAAAAAAAAATTCTTTTGGGGTCCCAAATGATTAGAAAGGACATGGGGTGGAAATTTGGGAAAAATTTTTACCGTTTGCATTGGGAAGCGATCAAACTTCACAAAAAAAATGGTTAAATTAAAATTTAAAAAAATTTTTTTTTTTTTTTTTTTTAATCTTCTGCTTTTTTTTTTTTCCCTATTTTCACGAAACTTTACGGGATTAGCTTTTATTTTATATTAAAAAGGTATTTGCGGTTTAAAATTTTCAAAAAATTTTAAAAAAAAGGTTTAAAGGGGTCATTAGTTGGTTATTGTTTTTTTTTTTTTTGGGCCCTTTAAAAACTCAAAATCAAAAAATATTTTATCGGAAAAATTTGCGTAAAAAAATCAAGTCCTTGAAGGGACCTCCGTAGGGACTATTTTAATTTAAAGGGAAAAGGGGGCTATCTTTAAAAAGCTTTTTATACACGGGCAACCAAACTTGGGAGGCCCAAAGTTTTTTTCACCCTTTTTTTCTTGGACTATCTTTAAAAAATTTTTTTTGCAAGCTTGTCCCCAAAAATAATTAAAATATGTAGTAACTGTAACACTTATGTTTTTCTTGGGAAATTAAAATATTTGGAATGCGAAAAGGTCAATGATGCAATATTTAATTTTGTAAAAAAACACGCAGAATATAAAACGGAACGATATGCGACATTTTGATTTGTTGTGTCGTATTGTTTAAAACCGTTGCTTTGTGGTGCGTTTTTTCAAAATGGTTGTGTGTCGAGAAAAAAACGCAACACGACAAAACCAAACTTTCCCCCAAAACATTTGTAAGCTATAATTTTTAAACTTTCGGGTTACTTTTTGTACGTCATTCCCCTTGTGGGTTGTTTCGGGTACATTGTCGTGCCCCCAAAAACTTTTCATGAAAACCGATATTAGAAAACCCCAATATAAAATGACATTGACAATGTGATACGACCCCCATTTTAAATTTTGGAAAAACAAAAAGATGAAAAATGATGTAAATTAAACCGTGAATCATTTGCGAAATTGATTGGGAGTGTCATGTTGCTTTTTCTATGTAAATTTTATATTGTTGTATGCTTTTCGTAATTTTCGAGCTTTCGTTTAAAATTTTTTCGTTTGCCCCCATCTTTAAAGCAATCAAAAATTCTTACATAGAAATAGCCGAATTCTGAAAAAGGGAGTTTTCAATTTTTGCAACTCCCTTAATAAACGGCAATCTCGTTGGGTAAAAGAAAAGCTTAAAAAATTACGACAAACCCGTTTAAAAGTCATTTTAAGGGCATTCAAAAAAGCCAGTGAATAAAGGAAATATATTATTCAAACCCCTGGGACTCGAAAAAGGAAGGGAATTTGGCTTTCGCAAAAACCCGGGTTTAAAAATCGCGATAGTGATTCTAGTTGTGAGTACTTTTGCCCCCTCAAAAATCTTCGAGTCTTGTGCAGTATTTTGTTTGTTTGGGGAATAAATGCCCCACCAAAATTACTTGAGTCTTTGGGGAATTTTTGTCTAGTGAAACAATAAATGTTGTCGCACTCCCGGTTTTGCCAGTCGTGGGCCCAAAAGTGCCCATGAAAATCCCGAAGAGATTAGGGCAAAAAACCCTCATGTAAATAAAAATGTCATGGGGTTAAAGGCTGTGCTTTTAGGTTTTACTAAAAAAATTTAAAATTTTGTTAAAAAAATTGACCCCGTGGTTATGTTTTTTCTTTTTTTTGCCCTTTGGGCCCAAAGGATAATCAAGTTTTAAAATGGGGTTCTTTTTTTTGTTGAGGAGACGCAGGTGAAGATTTTTGGGTTTGGGAAACAAGGGAGTCCGGTTTGCGATATCCTAGCTCTTTTGCGAATTTTGGGCCCCCTTGGGGGTCTTTGCGTGCCCGGGTTTGTTAGACCGATCCCATGGGAGACAAGCCCCAGTACTGAGTACTCGGAGTTCCCATAGAAATTAAATTTTGCCCCCAGGGCTAGTGTCCTGGTTTGGGGATTCAAACCCCCAAAATCTTATAAATTAACAGGCCAGTGCCATTATATGGGGCATTTTTGGGGGCCCAAATTGGCTTACTTTTTTTGCCTGCCTCAAATATCTTAGGGTTTAACAGTTTTTAAAAAAAATTTCCCTTCGTATAGGGGGGAATTCTAAAAACAAAAGGGGCAGTGTTTTAAAAATTCCCCTATTTTTTTAATAATTTTAAAAGGGGGGAAATTTAGTGGGAAGTGCACTTTGTCATATTTCACAAAACCCCGGGAAAAAATTTTCGTGGTCCATCCTCTGTGGTGGGGCTCTTGTTTCTAAAGAATGATCACTGTCTAAAAAGGGTTTTCCGTCAGAAATGCCCAAAAAAAGGGGCCCATGTTCAAAAAAAAACCGGTGTCTTATCCCCGGGAAACCCGGGGCGAAAAGGGCCAAAAAAAATATGTACAAAAGACTGTAGAATTTTGCTGTTTCCCCAAGATATGTAAACGAAGAAAAGTGCCCCTTTTAAAAAATGTCCCCTCCTTATATTTCAAAAATAAAAGGGGGACGTCCTGGCATGGGCATTTGGGACTCTCCCCCCCGGTATAGTATTTGCCCTTCCCAAGTAAAGGGGAACTGGCCCCCCCCCCTTTCCTACCCAAACCCCCAAAAAAATTTTTTAAAATACCGGTCAAAATATGACATTGAAATTTTTTAAATGAAACTTTATTGCGTTTACAGGACAAACAAAAAGTAGCCGGGCGGACGGCTTAACACACAAACCCATTTTCCCAAATATTTCCCTTTCTACAATACGCGCAGCAAAATTAAAAATATTAACTCGCAATAATTTTAACCCAAAAACAACTACGGGAATTTTCTTTAATCAATTTTGTTGTTGACAAATGTGCTGCTGTTTACTGACGAGGGACAATGTTGATGATCATCTTTCAGAAATGAACTTTTTACGGCGATATGCAGCAAAATTAAAATTTTACAGCTTAGGGTGGCTGTATTCGTTTAAAGGCATCCGGTTTCATGTCGACGTATACAGTTTCATGCAAAATTTTTAAAGCTTTGGTGAAATCAATGCATATATATATATTTATATAAATATATTATTATATTTATATATTTATTTTTATAAACAAAACAAACTACAAAACAAACAATAAAAAAAAACAAAACTCCACCACCCCACCCCCAACAACAAAAAAATAAAAAAAACAAACAAAAATTTGATAAAAGGGACCAAAGCAAAAATAATACCCGTATTTAATGATAATTATTTTTTTTATTTTCTTTGGGGTTTTTAGCTTTTAAAACTAAAATTTAAAACCCCGGAAATTTTAAAATTTTGTCGTAAAAGACCGTGATCAATTAGTTATTATGCAAAAATTAAAAGGGGGCTAGCAGCCCCGAGGTTTTTTAATAAAAATTGGGGGGTTTTAAAAACATAAAAAATTTGCCCCTTTAATTTAAAATTTTGGGGAATGGGCCCCATGAAAATTTTTGGTAACAAATTTTTGTTCTTTAAACAAAGTTTCCCGAAAATTTTTAAAAAAAAATTTATAATGCTTTTTTTGGGTGAAAAAATTTTTTAAAATTTAAAAAGAAAAAAACGAAATTTTTTCGCAAAGTTTCGAGCTGATGATAAATCGTTAAAATTTAAAACTCGGGAAAAAAATTATTAAAACAAATTTTTGGGGGGCCCTTGGGACACCAAAATGGATTTACATTGATTGCAAAAAAAAAAACTGATTTTTAAAAAAAGGGCCTTTCCCCATTTATCAAAAAAAAGCAGGTTGCAAAAAAAATTTTCTGGGTTTTTAAAAATTTAAAAACCCCCAAAGGGAAAAAATTTCCTTTTTGAAAAAAATTTGGGGGGGAAAAATTTTGGGGAAAATGTTTAAAATTTTAAAAAACGAAACCCCTTAAAAAAAGGGGAAAATTCCAAAAAAATTTAGAAAAGGGTTTTTTAAAAAATTTTTTTACGGCATGTACAAAATTTTAAACAAAAAAAAAAAACCCAAAAGGATAAAAAAATAAAAATTAAAAACTAAAAAAAAACTTTTGTTTCATGGGGCTCTTTTTCTTTTTTTGAATTTAAATTATATGAAAACCAAGTCGATATAAAATATTTTAAAAAAAAACAATTTTTTCCTCCAAAAAAGCAAATAGTAAACCCCCTTTTAAAAGCAAAAAAAAAACCCTTTTTTAATGATATGAAAAGGGGGAAAAAAAACTTGCATTTTTAAAAGCGCGCAGTTTTTTTAGGGGGTATTCTGATTAAAATTTTTTTTAAAAATTTTTCTTTTTTTTATAAATGATTTTAACCCCGTTTTTTCTTTTTTTTCGAATCATAAACCCCAAAGTAAAACAAAGTAGGAAAAAATTTGGGGGGCATGCCCAAATACTCCCCCCCCAAAGGGTTTTTTCCCCTATGTTTTAAAAAAATAAAAATTTCGGGAAAAACAATTAGGGAAAGGGGGTTTAAATTTTGGGAAAATTGGATACTGTCATTTGTTTTTGGGGGCGGGTTTTTTTCTATAAAGAAAAAATGCGAGTCTTCCCCCTTTTATATTGTTTTCCCGGGGGGGGAACTTTTGTATGTTTTTTTTATATTGCAACCCCTGGGGTTAAAATGTTTATGTTTTTTTTTTGATCAAAACCCCCCTTTAAAAATTTCCCCAAAAAATTTTTTTTTAAAAATTTTTTTTACAAAAAAAATATTTTAGTATTTTTAAAATTAACTTAATGTTTGTGGGTTTTGGTTTTTTGGGGGAAAAACCCTTTTTTATGAGTTTTTTTTAAAAACCCAAAATTCTTTTTTCTATTTAATTGCAGAAAAAATTTTAAAGGGGCCCCCCTAAAATTTTAAAAAAAAATATATATTTATATATGTTTAACTTGTTGAAAAGTTTTTTTATAAAAACCCCATCGTTTTTAATTTTCGCCCCGGAAAAGGGCATTGGATTTTCATGTGGGAAACCCCCTTCCCCGGTGGCTTGGGGTTTTGGTGGGGGGGTTCTACTCTTTTGCCTCCGTGCATTTGGGGTCCTTTTCCCCACCCCGTAATTAGCTGGACGGGGCTTTTATGAGGGGGAAAAACTGTCAAAAAGGGGCGGTAAAAATAAAAAATCTTGTTTTTTTCTTTAAAATTTCGCACCATTCCATTCTTTTAAAAATAATGTTTTGGCTTTTTAAAAATGATATTTTTTTGCCAAAAAAAAATTTTGTTTTGTTCTGATAATTTTTGGGAAAATAAAAAATTTAAAAAATAAAAAACCGGGGTTTTTGTTAATTATCGAAAAAAAAACTGTATAAGAGTATTATATTTTTGGTGTTCTGAAAGCTACTGGCGGGTTTTTTCCCTTTCTTGACGGGGAAATTTTAATATGTAATGGGCCCCGGGGTTTGGGGGTTTTTTCCAAGAGACTTTTAAAAATTTTTAAATCAACGACACTTCCCAAAAAACCCCTTTTAAACTACAGGTGGTGTACAATCCAACAAAATGTTCAATGGAAAAAAAAAAACCAAAAAAATATTTTTCCAGTATCTTTTTCCCTTTTAAACCCTTTGTGTGCGATACAGGGGCAAGTGACTTTAAAAAGTGGGGATTTTAAACCGTTTTTTACATGGTGACGGTAACGTTTTTTTTTAAAATATCAAAAACAGGGGCCCAAATCTTTTTTTTTTTTTTTTTTTTTTGTTTTTTTTTTTTTCAAAGTCTTACGCTTTTCTGTCTTAATGGGGGCCTACAAAAACCCCTGTTTCTGAAAATTTTAAAAAAACTTTGGTTTTGGGTTTTTTAAAAAAAAAATTGTCAAAAAAAAAAAATTTTTAAAAAACCCCAAATTTTAAAAAACCCCAAAACCCAATAAGAATTTTTTTCTGTAAACTTATTTTTTTTTTTTTTCCCAAAATTTGTGTTTTTCCCGAAAATTTTTTTTAAAAGGGGGCATTTTAGGTCGGTCCCGGATTCCCTTTAACCCGGGGAAACCCTTTCCCAAAAAAAACCGGGGGGCCCGGGGCCCCCATTTTTAAAAGTGGAATAAGAAGTAAACTGAAAATTTTGGGGGGGTTTTTCTTTTTTTTCAACCCTTTTTTTTTTTAAACATGCTTTGGGGTTTGGAAAAAGAGTAAAATTTTAGGCCAAAAAAAAAACAGGGGTTTTTTTCCTTTTTTTTTTTTTGTCATTAGCCCCGTTTTAATTTTGGGGTTTCAATCGAGCTTTTTTTGTTTTTTTTAAAAACGTTTAAAACTGTGTTTAAAAATTTTTTATGAAAAATTTTGGAAAAATTTTAAAAATTTAAAAAAACCCAAAAATCAATTTTTTTTTAAATTTATTGTCAAATAAGGGGTTAAAAAAAAAAACATTAAAATTTTAAAAACTTTAAAATTTAAAAACGAAAAATTTTTTTTTGAAAAATTTTTGCAGGGGGGTGAAAGACAAAGAATGGGGAAAGGGGGGAAAAAAGGGGGGTTTTGGGCGAATCGGGGCTTTCTAAGGGGCCCCCTTTTACATAGTCATGAAAACAAAATACACACATTTTTTTTTTTTTAAAAAACTAAGTAAATTTTAAAAAAGGGGGAAAATTTTTGGGAAAAATTTGGGGGGAAAAAAGTTTTTAAAAAGAAAAAAAACGATTTTTTTAGGTTATGCATGATTTTAAAAATTTCACATAATTTTTTATAAAAAAAACTATTTTTATGAAAACCCCCTTATTTTTGGGAAACTTTTATAGCCTTTACCCTGCTTCAAATAAATTTAAAATTACTTTTTGAGTTTTAAACCCTCGCTTCGACAGAATTTTAATTTTTTATGCACCTTTCCCGCTAAATCACAGATGGGGGAAAGGGGGGGCAAATTTTCCGGAGGCACCCCCCCCGGGAAACCCCGCCCTACCGCAAGCCCGCTAAAAGGGTTTTCCCCCGGGGAAAACCGGGAAGGGGGCCCCCCGAATTCAAAAACCCCCTTTTGGGAAAGGGGGTTTTCTGGTTTTAAAGTCAAAAAATTTTAAAACCCTTTTCGGGCCAAAGGGGGGGCCCCCAAGTATTTATGAGTATGATAAAAAAGTAAAAATCAAAAAACCCTCATCATCATCATCATTTTTCATAAAAAACACAAAAAAACAACAAAATGACATTTTAAACCCTTCTAAAAAAAATTTAAATTTTTTTCATTCATTCCCTTTAAAAAAATTTTTTATGTGCAAATGTATTTCAAATCTTTTTGGGGTTTTTTGAATTAAAAAGGGGGAAAACGGAAAAATGCCCCTCCACGTCAAATTTTTTTTCTGGTTCAAAATGAAAAAACATTTGGGTATGGGGTTTTTTTGCCAAGATCACTAGTTTAAATAAATTTTTTAAAAAAAAATAGGGGAAAAAACCCATTTGGGAAATTTTTAAGGGGGGGGGGTTTTTAAAAAAATTTTTTGTTTTAAATTTTACAAATGTGAATTAATTTTTTAAAAAGGGACAAAGTACCCCCTTGGGGAAAATTTTAAAAACCCAAAAAAAATGTTTTGGGTGTCGAAAGCAAAAAATTACTACTAAGATTTTTTTTCCCTGCTGAATTTTAAAATTTTGGGGGTCGGAGTTTTTAAAAAAATTTAAGGGTTTTTTTTGTTTCATTCGTTGGGTTTTCCATTTTTTAAAATTTTTTGGGGTATGATCATGAAAAAACAAAATTTTTTATTTGACCTTACGTGGGGAGTGCAGAGTTGCTTTTTCCCCCGTTGGGGGGGGGCTTCGGTTTGGGGAAAAATTTTCCCCAAAAGCTTTGGGGGTTTAACAAACGCCCCAAAAACCCCCCGGGCCCGGGGTTTGGGGTTTTGGGAAAAAAAAAAAAAAAACCTTTTCCCCTGTATCGAAAAACTTTTTTTTTTGTCTTTTTTTTTAAATTTTCCATTTGTATCCCTGTGGCTATTTGCGTTACTTCCCTTTGGGAAAAAAAGGGAAAAAAAGGAAAAACTTTTTCCCCGTTCCACTGAGCTTTTATCCCCCAAAAATACTTTAAATAAAATTTCGAAAAATGGGAAAAAAACTAATTTTTTCCCTTTTGGGGTTTTGGAAAAAATTCCCCTTTTATCATGGTTTTTTTTATAAAATTTAAAAAAGGGTGATTATTATTATACAAATCTTTTGGAAAAAAAATAAATGAAATAGATTTTTTGGGATCTCAATTGATTAGGGGGTGCTTTTAAAAATTTTTTTAAAAATGCTTTAAAAAAAATTTAAAAAAATAAAATTTAAACAAATTTTTAAAAAAGGGAAAAACCCGGGAAAAAATCTTGATATTCGGTTTAAAAAATTGAAATAAAATTTTTTAAAAAACACGAAAAAAAAAAATGGGAAAAAACCTTTTCATACATTTCCCTTTGTTATTTTGGGGGATAAAAAACTCCAAATCGGCCCCCCACAAACCCTAAGTCTGGGCGTAACCCTTTTTAAAAACCCCGTCCTCTCGTTTTAAAAAACCCCCCTTTTTAAAGGGCCTTGGGAAAAAAGGGAAAAGGCCAATAAAAATGGGTTTCCCCCTTTTTCCCCACTTTTTTAAAAAATAATCTTAAAGGGGGGCCCCATTTTCCCCTTTAAATTTTCGTTTTTTGGAAAAACTTTTCCTGTTTTTTAAAAAAAATGTGAAAAACCAAAACAAAAAAAACCCCAAAAAAGGGGTTTTCCCCTTTTTTGTCCCCCAAATTTTAAAAGTCTTGAAAGAAAATAGACAGAATTTTTGCTTTAAAAGAAATGAAAACCCCCAAAAAAACAATGCGAAAAAAAATTTTAAAGAGGGGCCCCCCCCGTCTGAAAGACTGCTTATACCCCACATTTCCCCTGGGGGGTGGCCCTAAGCCTATCTCCATAAAACCGATATTTACTGTTTCTGATTAAAGAAGGGTTTTTTTTAGGGGGGGGGCAGTTTTTTTTTGTTTAAAAAAAATTTTTATTTTTTTGGGGAGCAGCTTTCCCCTTTGGTGACAAATTTTTTTTTTGGCAACCCCCCAGGGCAATAAAACACCCGCTTTGGGGTTTTGGGGAAAAATTCCCCTATATGTTTTTCTGAGAAGCAAGAATGGTTTTCAAAATAAAAAAACGAAATTGCATTTTGAAAAATGGAAAAAAAAAGATTTCAAAGTCAGGTATTTTTAAAAATTTTATTAAGTTGGGAAAAAAACAAAAGTCATTTATTTTTTAAAATATGCTATTATCATTATGAAAATTTTTGCTTTTTTAAAAATAAAAAAAATATACAAAGGTTTTTTCATTTTAATTTTAAAAAAGGGGGATCGGCTACCCCCAAAGAAATTTTTTCCTAAGACTACATTTTAAAAAATTTAAAAAAAATTTTTTTTACTTAAAAATTAATCGATCTATTTTTTTTTTTTCCTATCAAAAAAGGGCCTTTTTATAAAAATTTTGGGGGAAATTAGTTTAAAAAGGGCAATTAGAAAAAAAAATTTTTATTCAGTGAATTTTAATCATTTTTACCCCCCCAATTTCGCAGCAAAATTTTTTTGTTTTCCACTTGTTTTTTAAAAAAAGGCCCCTTGTTTAAAAAGGGGGTACTTTTTGATCAGTTTTAAAACCCAAAAGACCGGGGATGAACAAAATATTAAACAGAAGAGTAAAAAAAGATATGGGTTTTTTGAAATAGGGGCAAAAATTTTGTTTGAGAAGATGAGAAAATCATTTTGTGATTCCCTCCGGGGAAATTTTTTTCCCAATTTAAAAATAAATTGGGGGCAGCCCCCCCCCCCCCCCCACCCACAAACAAAAATTTGTCGGGAAAAATTCGTTTAAAATGAACCGAAAAAAATTTGGGAAAGAAAAGAACGCCCTAATATGTAAGTACCTTCTGTGTTTTTTTCCCGAAATTATTAAAAAATTTTATTTTTAATAAAATTTAAATAAATAACAAAAATTTTAAAACACGAAGTTTTTTAAACATGTAAAAAAATTTTAAAAATTTTTGTTTTATAGTTTTAAAAAAAAAATTTTTAAAAAATTTTTTTTCAGGTCAGGTTTTTTTTTATCCCCAAAAAAAATATGGAAAAAGTTTTAAAAAAATTCAAAGCATCTTCATGCAAAGTTTTTTTTTTTGTTTTAAAAAAAATTTTACATTGGTAATTAAGGGTTCTCTCTCTCTCTTTTCTCTCTTCTCTCTCTCCCCACACAAAACAGTATTACTTTTACCCACAAAATAAAAACGAGTTAAAAAAATGTTTTAGAAAAAAAAATTTTTTACCCCGCAAAACCCCCGGGGTTTAGGGGGTTTTTTTTACGTTTTTTCCTTTTGGAAATATATGGGGAAAAAAATAGGCAAATTTAATTTTGAAAAAAAAGGGGAAACAAAAAGGGTTTGCTTTTTACAAAAAAAAACAAAATTTAAATAATGTGCCCGAAAATTTAAAAATTTGCAAAAAAGAGTTTTTAAAATTAATATTGAAAATTTTTTTTTTAAAGGGGGAAAAAAAAACCCTTTTATATACAAAGTATAGAAAAAAAAAAGGGAATCTTTTAATCGATAGGGGTTTAGGGGGATCCGGGGCCCTGAAAGGGGAAAAATCTAAAAATTTTTTAAAGTTTTTAAAATTTGCGGTATCCCCCGCCCAAAAAAAGGGTTAAAATTTTTGTGAAAAAAAATTTTTAAAAACAAAACAGATGCAAAATTTTCTATAAAAATGTTTTACAGTCAAAAAATTTAAAATTTTTGAAAAAACCTAATTAAAGGGGGGGAAATTTAAATATACATTTTTTTTGTCAAAATTTTCTTTTTCACAAATAGCACCCCCTGTTTTGTAGTTTTTTTGTCGGGAAAAAAAAAACTTACCCAAAAATTTTTAAAAGGGGGAAAAGTAGTTTTTTTTTAAAAAATTTTGGCCCATCATTGAAAAAAGACCCCCTTTAAAAAAAAAAATTTTAATTTTAAAAACCCATCTTCTCGAGTGTTTTAAAAAAGGGGAGAAACCCCCAATTTTTTTCCTTTTTTTTTTTTAAACCCCCCATCACTTTGGGGGTAATGAAAATGGGGGCCCATAAAAACCCAAAACGTACTTGCATTTTCAAACCCCCAAAAAATTTTTAAAACCCGGGTTTTATTTCCCCCCGCCTTTTTAAATGAAGCTAATTTTTTTTCCCTTAAAACATTAGAAATTCCCAGCTTTGTAAAATTTTTTTCCCCCAAATTCCCCGGATCCTCTGCATCTTAAATCCCCTTAAAAAATTTTAAGTTAGAATCGGATTAGAATCGAAATTTAAAAAAGGGGGGTGTTTTTTAATAATAGGTTCCTCGTTCATTTAAAAAAATTAAGGGGAGAAATCCCAGTGAAAAAATTTTTTTTCCCCCAAAAAAGAGGGAAACCCATTTTTAAAAAACATACCCCTTAAATTTTGATTCAAAACCCATATTCGTCTTTTTTTACCCCATTAATTTTTTTAAAATTTCCCCAAAACCCAAACCCCAAAAAAAATTTATATTCGGTTCTCCTTTTAAAAAAAAACCCACGTTTTTAAAAAAAAAAAAGTTTTTTTTTTTTAAAATTTTTTAAAAATATTTTATATAGATTTTTTAATGCCCCCCTAAAAATTTAAAAAAAGAATTTAAGGGGGATTCGGGTTTTTTTAAACCCTTAAAAAGAAAAACCGCATTTTGTTACGTCATCAAGGGGGAGTACGTGTGGGGTTTTTTTGGGGAAATTTTTAAAAAACAGTTTTCCCTTTTTTCTGAAAAGTGTCAACCCCCGGTGTTTGCTTTTGTGACGTCACGTTTTTAAAATTTAGGGTTTTTTTTCTGTATACCCAAAAAAAAGTTGTTAGTCGGGGTTTTGAATTTAAAATTTTTGTATTTTTTCCTGTCTATATGCCTGGGGGGGAAATTTTTTGGGTTTTTGGGGGCTTATACCGTCGGGCATGCCAAAAAACATGTAAACTATTTGGGTAAGTTACATTTTTTGGGGGTTTCAAAAGCGGGGGGTTTTTTTTCAGGGGGAGAACTTTTGTGTAACCTGGGGTATCCCCGGGGGTTTTCGAAGCGGTTTAAAGGAAAAGAAAAAAAAAACAATCACCCTTTTTAAAAAAAATTTTTTTTTTGAAAGCATTTTTTTTTATCCCCCAAAAACCCGAATTTTCATTTGTTTTAAAAAATATAAATTAAAAAAAAAAATTTTTTCCCAAAAAAACCAAAAAAAATCACAAAATAGTAAAATTTTCCCCAAAAAAACGGGTTGGGGGTTTTCGCTTGTTTTTCTCAAAAAAGGGGGTGTCCCGTGTATGGTAGGGGGAAAAAAAAACACAATTATTTTGAAACCCGGGGGAAAAAAAATTGTGTATAATAAAAATTATGCTTGGGAAAAAAAAAAAAGTTTTTTTTTTATATTGAAGTGGAATTTTTTTTTTTTCTGTTTTTTTAAAATTTAAAATTTTTAAAGTTTTAAAAATTTTTTTCTGTTTTATTATTTTTAATTTATTCAAAAAAAATTTTTAAAAAACCCCAAAAACCCCCTTGGGGTTGGGGAAATTTTTTTTTTTTTTTTGTTTTTTTTAAAATTTTTTTTTTAATTTTTTTTTTTCCTTTATTTTTTTTTTTAATTTTTAAAAATTTTTTTCGGGTAAAAAAAAGGGAAAATTTTTTTTTTTATTTAAAAAATTTTAATTCAAAAAAGTTAAAAAATTTTTGTTTTTTTTTTTATAAAACCCCTCAGGTGTCAATATTTTTTAAAAGTTCCCAATGTTAAAACCCCGCACG
Organism: Solen grandis; assembly: GCA_021229015.1. Taxonomy (NCBI): domain Eukaryota; kingdom Metazoa; phylum Mollusca; class Bivalvia; order Adapedonta; family Solenidae; genus Solen; species Solen grandis. Next base: position 65,738,773 of record CM037783.1, on the reverse strand, counting down.
GCCCCCCTTTTTGTTGGGTTTTTTCTGTAACCCGAAAGGGTACAAAATTTTTAAAACCCAAGTTTTTTAAAACATTTTAAAAAAAATCCATTTTTTTCCCCCTTTTTGAAACCCTTTTCCCCCCCTTTTTATTTTTTTCAAATTTATTTAAGGGTTTTTTTTTCAAAAAATTTTTTTTTTTTTAAAATTTTTTTTTTTAAAGGGGCCTTAAAAAAAAATATTTTTTTTCTTTTTGTTTAAAATTTTCCCCCCCCCCCGGTTTTTCCCCCAAAAAAACCCCTTTTCTTTTGCTTTTTTTTTTTATTTTTTTTTTACCCCCTTTTGGGTTAAAAAAAATTTTTTTTTTTTTTTGTTTCCCGCGCCCCCTTTATCCCCAAAAAATTTTAAACCCGGGTTTTTTTTTTTTAAATTTTTGGTTTTTTGGGGGAAAAACCCCCCTTTTGAAAAAAACAGATTTTTTGGGGTTTTTGGTGCCCCCCAAAAAACAAACATTTCCTGTTTCCCTCTTATTGTTTTCAAATTTTAAAATTTGTTTTATTTTTTTTAAAGGCCAAACCCCCCTTTTTGAAAGGGGTTTGTTTTTTGGAAAAAAAAAAACCCTTTTTTTGGAAAAAAGGGCAATGGTTTGGGACTTTTGCCCCCATAAATAAAATTTAAAAAAAAGGGGGAAAAATTTTCCCCCGGGAAAATTTTTTTGATTTTTGTTCTTTTAAAAAAAACCCCTTTTTTTAAAATTTTCCCTTTTTTTAAAAAACCCAAGGGGGGGTTTTTTCCAAAGGTTTAAAATTTTTGGGGGGTGGGGGGGAAAAAAAAAACCAAAAAATTTTTTTTTTAAACCCCAAAACAACCCGTTTTCCCCTTTTGTGGGAAAGGGGGCCTTTCAAACTTAAAATGGGTAATTAAAGGGGTTTAAAAATTTTTTATTTAAAAATTCTTTAAAAAAACAAAATTTTGGGTTTTTTTTTAAAATTAAAAAAAAATTTTTGGGAAAAAGGGAAAAATTCCCCCTTTCCCAAATTTCCTTTAAAGGGGTTTTTGGGTTAATTGGGGTTCTTTTTTTCCCTTTGGGGAAAAAATTTTTTTTTTTGTTTTTAAAAAAGGGGCTTTTTGGAAAAAAAAGGAAAAAAAAGGGGGTTTGGGCCCCCTTTTTTAAAAAAATTTTTAAAACCCCCAAATTTTTTGTTAGAGGTTTATTTCCCCCCTTTGCCTAAGGAAAAAAAATTTTGAGCTAAATAAACCCCCTTTGCACGTGTTGGGGGCCCTAACCAAATGAAGCTAAAACTTTAAAAGTTTGGGACAATTTGTCTTCCCCCAAAAAATCTGGGCCCCGGGGGGGAAATTTAAACCCAGTCCCCCTTTAAAAAAGTTTGACCCAAATCCCCCCTTCATTAAAAACAAATTTATTTTGATTTAATTTTATCACGGGGAAAAAACCTTTTGAAAATTTTTTAAAATTTTTTGGGGAAAAAATTTTATTTTTAAAAAAAAAAATTGCGGCTGTCCCCGTTTTTAAAAATTTTAAATCCCGAAAACCCCAAGGGGAAAAAAAATTAACCCAAAAAAGGGGAAATTTTTAGAAGTTCAAAAGGTTTTTTTCCCATTCCCCCTTTCCCCCTATCAAAATTTTTTTTAAAAATTTTTGAAAAAAATTTCCCTTAACTTTTGAAAAACCCCCTGTCCTCGGGAAATCCGTGGTTTTCCCCCAAAAGTGGTTTCAGGGGGGAAATCCGGGCCCCCCCTTTTTTTACATTTTTCCTTTTTCCCAAAAAAAAAGACTTCCGGGGGGGAAAAATTTTATTTTTTGGGTTAATTTTAAAAATTTAAAAGGGGTTTAACAAAAAATCCTTTGGGCTTTGGGAAATTTGAAATTTTGAAAAAAAAAATTTTTTCCCCCCAAAACGCACTGGGACTTTAAGACAGTCAGAAAACCCTCAGGGCCCCCCAAAACCCCGTTTCAGGTTTTTTATAGGGGGAATCCCTGTTTGCTTTTTAAGCCTTAAACCCGGGTTTTTTTTTCTTTTAAACCCCCCCTTTTTGCTGAGGTTATAGCTGTTTTGGGGGAAACCTTTTCCCTAGCTTGGATCGATCTGCGGCGAATCGTGAAAAAATTTTAAAACTTTTTGCTGTCCCGGGAAAAAGGGGGTTTTTCCCGGGGGTCCAGGTATCTTTGTGGGGGGAAAGTTAATTTTTTTAAACGAGGATGAATGAGGAGTCCCCTTTTTTTTTGCCAGCACTCGGGCCAAACCCCGGGGTTTTTTACTAGTTTCAATTTGAAAAACGGTATTAGGCCCCCCAACATTATCGAGCAGTAAATGGTTTTTGCAGCGAAAAAAATAATGAATCTCATTTTTTTTTTCAATGTTTTTTATTAAACGGGTTTTTGTGAAAGCCGTATTGGGGTTTTTTCTACCTTTTTTCTCTCATAATAATGTTAAACCCCAAAAATGGTTTTACCTTTTTTTTTTGTGGAAAAATTTGTTACCCCCCCTCCCAAAAAAAAGGGGAAAAAAAGCAACCCCCCCTTTTTAAATTTTTTTCCCCCGGGGAAAAAAAAAATTTATTTTTTAAGTGTCAAAATTTTTTTTAATTTTTCCCTTTCTTTTAAAACCCCGGTTTTAAATTAAAAATTTAGAGCTTTTAAAAAAAACCCCCCATGTTTTTCTCTAAAAATTAAAATTTTCTTTTTTAAAAACCCCAGTGGTTAGAAAATGGTTTTAAAAGATTTTTACCCTTTGGGGTTTTACATTTTTTCTGCCAAAAAATTAATAGTTGGGGGTCAGAAAACTTGATTTGTTTCTTCTTTCACTTAATAAAACCCCCAAAGATAAAAAATGTTTACCCTTTTTAAAAAACCAAAGAAACCATAAATCTAATACGGAAAACGCTGGGGGGAATTATGGGTTAACAGTTGGCATTTTTTAAAAATTAAAAACTAAGTACTTTTAAAAGTTAAGACTTAAAAAATTTAAAAAATTTTGGGATGAAAAATTCTCAAAAACCCCCCCTAAAATTCGACGGACTAGAGGGCAAACGAAAGTGATCGGGGAAGTAAAAAATTTTGTTGAATTTTTTTTTATACAGGTCCTTTAGGGGCCCAAAACCATGTACCATTTTGAAATACTGGGGCCCTCGTGCTTTCAGTTCTGCTTTTCCCCCTTTGAAAAAAATGTTTTTTTGTCACCCTTTTAAAAATGTTTAATTAAAGGGGTTTTTTAAATACAAAAATAGAGCCGCCCGGGGGGCCCTTTTTTTTTTAAATTTTTTTTAAAATTTTCCCCCCAAACCCCTTTTTTTTTAGGTCGCTTGGGGGGTTTTTTGGAAAAAATTTTTTTTCGTTTGGGGGGAAATTTGAGGTGGGTTGGGGTTTTTCCCCAAAAAGTACTGCGGGCCCCGACACGGGTTGTTTTTAAAGTTGATGTTTTTTTTTTAATTTTTTTTTGGGTTTTTTGGGGGTTTTTAAATTTTTAAAGGGTTTTTTAAAAGGGGGTTTTTTTTACTTTGTTGTACTCCGTCGGGCCTGGGCCGACGGCCCCCTTTAAAAAAAACCCCGGTTTTAAAAAGACTGCATAATAATACAAATCCGGGTTTTAAACAATGGGGGGAGCTTAAAAAAACCATTTTTGGGAAACCATAAAAAATGAAAAAAGAAAGTGTGTTGCAACAGACTGAAAAAATTTTTGAAAAACATTCATCCCCCCGCCCAAAAGTGCCTATTAAAAAGCCCCGGGGGTTTTAAAGGGGAAAAGGGGTTTTTTTTAATACTTTTTAAGGTTTTAAAATAATTCCCATGTTGGACGGGTTAAAGTGGACAAAAAAAACAAAAAAAAATCGAAACCCCCTTTCCCTAAAAATAAAAAATAAATTGGGGGGGCTATATTATGGTGTAGAAAAAATTTTTTAATAAGGGTATTAAAAGAAACGAACCCCCAGATTACAAATACCCCTTCCAAAAAAGTACCCCCGATTTAAAGAAAAAAATCCTGGGAAAAAAATTGGGGGTTTCCCCCCCAAAAAAAGCTTTTGAAAGGAAAAAATGAAAAAAACCCCCAATTTTATGTTTTTAAAAATTTTCCAAAAAATTTTCCATCCCTTTCTTTCCCCCTTTAAATTTTAAAAAATTTTTGGGGTCAAATTAAAAAAGGAAAATTAAGGGAATAATTGTCAATTCAACAACAGGGGGGATTTTTAAATTTTCCCAAAAAGGTGGGGGGGATTCTCGACAAAGGCCCGAAAAATTTTTGCCGTGAGTATGTTTTTTTTTATAGAGTCAAAAAAAAATGAACACCAGTTTCATTGGGGAAAAACTTTTTTTTTTCCCCCACAAAAAGAAAGGTTTGAAAACAAAAAAATAATTCAAAAGAGAAAAAGAAATACTTACACCTAAAGTGTTCCCCCCCTTTTTTTGTGTAAAACCCCCGTTTTGCAATTTTGGGGAAAATAAAAATTTTTTTTTAAAAAAAACCTCCCACAAAATTAAAAAGGGGGCCCCCCCAGTTTTTTTAGGTTTTTTGGGGGCCCCCCCTTTGGGGTAAAAAACCCCAAAAAAAAGGGTTTCTTTTGGGATGAGATTTACGATTGCGGGTACTGTTTTTTTATTTTTTATTTTTTATTATTTTTAAGACAAAATAAAGGTTTAAAATTTTTAATTCCCCCCAAAAAAAGCACTAACATAAAATATCTAAGATGTATTTTTACATTTTATGAAATTTTGCTTTTTTAGTTTTTTTAAAAAAATTTTTTTAAAAAAGTAATAAATTTTTAAAAAAAAAAACCCTTTCATTTTTTTTATTTTAGTGTTTTTAAGTTTAAATTAAAAAAAATTAAGTAGATTGATTGATAGGGTATAAAAAAAAAAATTACGTTTTATACACGAAAAAAACAGCAAGCCAAAAAACTAAAACAGTAATTTTTAACAAAAAAAACAAAAACTTTTTTTTTTTTATTTTCCTTTTTTTTTTTTAAAAATTCCCTTTTGTACAAAAAATTGGGGTTTTTTAAAAAAAAAATGTAAAAATTAAAAAAAAAATTTCTTTTTCAATCTTTTTAAACCCCCTTTGAATATTTTTAAAAAAATTAAAAAAAAAGCTTTTAATTCATTTGTATATTATAACATTTTTTTAAAAAAGGGTACGTTTTTGGGCTTTTTAGTTTTTTTAAATTTTTTCCCCTTTTTTAAAACCCCCAAAAAACTGACTTTCAAGATTGAAAATTTTTTTGACGAAAACCCCAAATTATGTTTGGGCCTAAAAAAGGGGTTAAAAAAAGGGGGTTAAAAAAAAATAAAGGGGTTCAAATTTTTTCTGACTTTTGGTTTGATTTAAAAAGGAAAAACAAAAACGGGGGGGGCAAAATTTTACCCGGCGGTCCTTTGGCCTTTGCAAAATTTCGGGGGGTTTTTGGGGTTTTTAAAACCCGCAACGAAAATTTTTTTTCCCCCTTTTGGGAAAAACTTGACCCAAAAAAGGGAAAAAATGTTTTAGCATTACAGAGACCCGTGGAAAATTTTTTTTTTTTTTTTGTTTTTCAAATCCCGGGAAAACCCCCCTGTGACTTTTAAAAAATTTTATCTTTTTCATGATCTTTTTCGGGGTTTTTACAAAAAAATTTCGACTAGGGTCAAATAGTGAAGGTCTTCCCCAAAAAAATTTTTTGGGGATTTTTTTTGTAGAAGTTCCAGGGTTTTTTTTGGGGGGAAAATTCATTATTATGTAGAGATCTAGTTTGGTCATTTTCAGACCCCCCTTTTTAAAAGCCCCCGTAATTGGGGTTTTTTGTCACCCCTTTGTGTTGGGGAAAAATTTATTTTTTTTTAAAAGGGATTTTTAAAAATTTTAATTTTTGTAACCCTAATAAAAATTTTAATGTTTAATTTTAGGAGGAAACTGAAAAAGAACAACGTTTTGGGGGAAAAAAACCCGTTTGTTGATCCCTCTGCAGGGGCCCAAAAAAAAAAAAAGCAAAGAAAGTGGTACAAAGCCCGCAAAAGTCAGCAGAGGAAGTGAGAAAATTTTTATTTTGCTTTTTTAAAAAAGTATTCAAAAAGATTTTGGAGTTATTTACAAGTAAACCCCAAAGGGGGGCCCCCATTGTGGGGGAAAGGGGGATAGGGGCCGAAAATTTTAAAAAAAAAAAAAGTTTAAGAAAATAAAAAAAAAAAAAAAACAAATTTTTTTTTAAGGTTTTACTTCCCGCCTTAAAATTTTCCCAAAATTTAAAATTTTTCTGTCGAGATCTCACAACGAATTTTACCCCCGTGTTCCCTTTTTGGGGGGCTTGTTTAAAAAAAATTTTTATAAATGTAGCCCCCCCCCCTACAAAATTTGAAAAACTGATTTTTTTGCCCCAAAAGGGGGAAAATATAGGGCACCGCTTTCTTTGTCCGTCCGTCCAAACTTGTCTGGGACATAAAAAACCCAAAATACAAGAAAACCCCCAAGAAACTTTGAGGTAGGGGGGAACTCAAATGAGTTGAAAATGCAGTGGGAAAAAAACCCCCCAAATTGCCCCTTTTTTTAATTTTTGGGGGTTTTTGCCCTTTGTTCATTTTTTCACTTAGAACTTTTTTTTGGGGGGTAACTATGAAGCTAAAAAGATATCAACAAGGGAAATTTGTTTGGGGGGGCAGATCTCACTGGTAAAATGCAAAGCAAAAAAAAAAAAACTTACCTTTCCTTATTTTTAAAAATTTTTCCCTTTTTTATTTTTTTTGCCCCCCCAAATTTGGGGGGGGGGGGGGGGGTTTTGGGAAAATTTGGGGCAGGATGTGTAAATTATGCACCTTTGGGGTTTTCTTGGGATTTTTTTGTATTTGAAAAATTTTTTTTCCCTTTAAAAAAGTGAAAATTTTCAGTTTTTAAAAAAGTGTCCCCCTGTACCCCCCCAAAAACCCTTTTACCCCCCAGTCAGTAGATGACAAAAATAGGGGGGTGGGGGGGACCTGTTCCCCATGGGGGGCTTTTTTGTTCTTTTTTTTTTTTTTGTCAACAAAAAACCCCCCAAAAGTATTAAAACTATGGGTTGGAAAAATTTTTTATTATAACCCCTTTTTTTCCCAATTTGGTAAACAGTTTATAGAAAAAAACCCACTTCCCCTGTGTCCAAAAAACCCCCTTTTGGGGAAAAAAAAAACCCCGGGGTTTTTCTGGTTATTTTTTTGTTAGCTGGGGCTCAAAAAGTACCCAATTTGGGGGACATTGCTTCATTTAAAATTTTTTTTTTCTCTTGCCCCTGGGGGAAAAAAAATCAAGGGGAAAAAGGGAAGGGGAAAAAAATTTCTCTGAATATTGGCTGGATTCACCCCAAAAAAAGGAAAAAAAAGGTCGTTTTCTGGAGCCAAAGGGGGGGGGGGCCAGGGCCCTTTCCCAAGATAAAAACCCTAAGATGATGTAGAGGGAAAAAAAGCAAAAGGAAAAAAAAATTGTTTTTCCCCCGGGCAAAAGTGCTTTTGGGGATCTTTTAAAGGGGAAAAAAATGTTTGCCTCAGTAATTTTTTTTAAAAAAAGCAAATCAGCGTTTCAAAAACTTTGTTGGGGAAAAGGGGGGTTCTTTTCAAAGGGAAAAAATTTTTTCCCCGTAAAAGGCTTATTTCAAAGTTTTCCCCCTCTAACCCTTTAAAAAAAACCCCCAAAAAAAAATGTTTTTCCAAAAACCCCCCCACAAACCCCTTTGTGGGTTTAAAGGGGAACACCCCCAAAGGGAAAAGGGAAATTTCCCCAAAATTTTTAAGGGGGCTGGGGAAAATTTTTTTAGGGGGGGGGGATTTTAGTCTTTAAAAAGTGGGAAATACAGAAAGTGCTTTGACATTGCAAAAAAATCCCCAAGATGACGTTTCTACCCCCCTTTTAAAAAGGGTTTTTTGAAAAAAAAAATTGAAAATTTATGGTAAAACTTTTTTTTTTAAGTGCAAAATGAAAAAAATTTTTAAAAAGATAATGAAAACGGATAAACATTTATTAAGGACCAGAGGGCTTTTTTGGTTTCAAAAAAGGGACAGGGGGGGCAGATTTTTTTTGGTTTTTTAAACCCCGAAAAAAAAAAAAATATCTGCTACAACTGGTTAAAAAACCCCGGGGGGTTTTTTTTTAAGGGGGGGGGTTTTTTGCAATTAATTCATGTGGGGAAAAAAAAAAGGTTTATACAGGGTTACCCCTGACTGTTCAAAAATTGATTATGTTTTTTTAAATTTGGGTTTTTACGTTGGGGAAAAAGAAAGATTTGGAAAAAAAGGGTTATTCTTGGGGGCCCAAAAATAGAATGTTTGAACACACTTTTTAGTCAAAATTTTTGAAAATTTTTAAAAGGGCCTTTTTTTAAAAAAAAAAGGAAATCATTACGCCCCTGGGGCTTTTTGAAAACCCCAAAAAAGAAAAGGGGGGTTTTTTTCCCTCCCCTGGAACTAGGGCCTACCAGGGGGGAAGGGGAAACCCGGGCAACACCCCGACCCCGCGCCACACCCCCCGGGGAAAAACTTTACAAAAAAACAGACCCCCCACCCCCAAGGGGGGGGGAAATTTTTTTTACGCATACAGACCCAGCGCCCCCACAGACAGGGGGAAGTTGTTACAGCACACAGACCCGGCGCCCCACGAAAAGGGGGAAAAAATGGGTTTTAAAAAAAACCCGACCTTTCGCCCCCCAGAAGGGGGGGGCTTTTGAAAAACCCCCGGTCAAGAAAATGTAGTTAGCTTTTCGAAAAAAATTCGGGGGGTAAAAAAAAGGGGGTTTTTAATTTGGGGAAAAGGGGGAAATTTGGTTTTAAAGGGGGGATTTTTGGGGGAAATTTATGAAGGAAATTGGTTTGGGAAAACCCAAAATTTTCTGGAAAAGGGGAAAAGTTGTTTTAAAAAAATGAAGATTGCGGGAAAAACCAAAAATTGAAAGAGAAAAAACGATTCTTTTTCATGCGACATCCAAAAAAAATTTGGGTGTGGGGTTTTTCCAAAAAAAACGTGATCGCATACTTGGTGTCAGAATTTTGGGTTTTTTTGGGGGGACTTTGGCCCCAAATTTTTTTTTTGGTATTTTTTTAAACTTTTTTACACATATGGCAGTAAAAAAAGCAAAGGGTTTTAAAATTTAAGATTTCACAGGGGACTGCCCCCTTTGGGGGGCCCCCAAAAAACCGGGGTTTTTTAAAATTATAGGGGCATAAAAAACCCGGGGAAAAAATTTTAATTTTTAAAAAAACTTCCCCAAAAATTTTAAGTTATGTGATATGGGCCCAAACAAATTGAAGGCCCAAAAAACTGTTAAGACAAAAAATTTGGGTGGATAAGTTTTCAGCCCGGGACACCGCTTACCAAAACCAGAATTTTTTCCCCCGGGGGGGGAAAGCGCCTCCTTGTCAACGCCTTTTTTGGGGCTGTCATGTACATTGTTGAAATTTTTTTAAGAACTGCCCGTGGGGGGCGCGAAAAATGGGTTCATTTTTAAAAAAAGATGAGGGAATTTGGGGGGAACCGAAAGGCCCTTAAAAAACCCCCGAAAAACAATAGGGGGGAAAAAAAGTCCCACCAAATCCCCTGTTGGAAAAAAGGAAAATTTAAATACACCGCCTGTAACAAAAAAACAGCTCTTGAATGTTTTAAATTTATTTGTGGGGGTTTTTTTTTCAGAAAAAAAAAGATTGGAATTTTTTTGCTGGGGGGTTTTTGAGCAAAATACTTTTTTTTTTTTTTGGATGATTGACTTGACACTTTTTAAAAATTTTTATGGGCCATTTTTGTGAAAAAGCAAATTTTTTTATATGCCCGCATAATTTTTTTATTTTCTTTGTCCCCGGAAATCAGTGTCATAAAATTGGGCAAAATTTTTGGGCCCCCCCCTTTTTGCAATTTTTTTTCATTTTACATTTTGTTTAAAGTTTAAAGGGTGCCAATGGTTCATTATTGGTCCTTTTTAAAAAACCCCGGGGGGGGGTATTGGGCATGTCTGTGACAATTGCAGTTTGAAAAAAACCGGGGTTTTTTGTGTAAAAACAAGGAAATTTAATTTTTTTTTACAATTTTTTTTTGGGTTTTTGGGATGTTTTCATTTTCTGTTCTAAATTTTTCTAAATTTGGGAAAAATTTTTCTCATGTTATTTGTTGAAAACCCCCCGTAAAAGGATTGTTGTTTTTATTTTTTTTAAAACTTTTTTTATGAAAACTTCCAAAAAAATAAAAAGAAAAATTAATTTTTAACTAATTTTTTTTTATTGTTTAATTTTTTTTTTTCCCAAAAAATTTAAATGTTAAATATTAACTTAAAAATTAAAATGATAAATAAATTTAAGGGGGTTTAGTATTAAGTCCTTTTTTTTTTAAATCTTTTTTTTTAAGTCTTTTGTATTAAGTCTTCGTCTTCAAAATTAATCTTCAGTATTAATTTTTCAATTTTAAAAGGGGGTTTAGTATTAAAATCTTTAAATAAATTTCCCCCAAAAAATTTCTCTTTAATTTTTAAAATTTTAAAAAATTTCCCAATCTTATTTTTTAAACCCCTTTTTTTATCTCTTTTGTGTTAACCCAAAAAACCCCTTTAAAAATTTTCTAAAAAACCCCCGTTTTTCCCCAAAAAAAAAAGTCCCGGGATAAAAAATTTTTTGCCTGTTTTTAATTTAAAAAAAGCCCGTTTAAAAAAGTTTTTAAAAACCCCCATAAAAAAGTTTTTTGTTTAGATTCACAGTTCAGTGTTCCCCCGGGAAAAACCCCATTTTCTTGGGGGAAAAAAAAATTTTGGCTAACTACTGAAATTTTGACATAAAGTTTTTAAAAAGTTAGGCATTTTTTAAAATTATTTTTTTTTTAATTTAAAAAAGTCTTGCAAAAAGTCCGGTTTAAAAGTAATTTTTGGTAAAATTTTTTATTATCCACGTTATGCCCTTTGTGGTTTGATTTTTTTTTTGATCGCCCCCTTGTCCCCGGGGGGCCGTTTTTTTGTTTTTTCGTCCCTCTCAACAAAATTTTCTTTAAAAAAACTCCTCGAAACCCCTGGGCAGAATTTTATTAAACTTGGGGGGAAAAGAAAAATTGGGGGAAAAACCCCCTTTCAAAAATTCAAATTTTAAAAAATCCATGCAGAACTCTGATTTCCTTCAACGGGGAAAAAAAAAAAAAATGAAAGCTTTTTTTAAGAACTCCCAAAAAAACTGCACCCGAATTTGGGGGAAATTTAGCAGGGATGATCATTTTGGGGGGAAACTTAACCCAAAAAAACCCAAAATTTTTTGAAACCCGGGGGGAAAACATGGTGCCCCGGCGGGGGTAATTTGCCCCTTTTTTGTATATCGTTTGGGAAAAATTTTAAAAGACCCTCCTTGAAAAAGTGCCCCCAAAAAATTGGGGGGGGTTTTTTCCCCTTTTGGAAAAATACACAAAAAAAAGGGTTTTTAAACATTATTCAAAAAAAGGGCCCCCGGGGTTTTTTTTGGGTAGTTTTTTTTTGTGGTTTTTCTTTAAAAAAAAGGGGGTCAGGTGGGGATTCCCCAGGGCCCCAAAAAACCCCCCCTTTTTTTTATAATATTTTTATATTACAAAGCCCCCAAAAAAAGGGGGGGGTCTTTAGTCACAAAACTTTTTATGCATGGTTTTTTTCTCAAATACATTTTAACCCAGCTGAAAATTGACATTTAAAAAGGAACATCTAAAAATTAAAAATTTTTGGGTTTGGTTTTTTTTTTAGGGGGTTTTAAAAAAATGTAAAATTTTTTAAAAAGAAGTAGCAGTTTTTCTTTTTTGGGGTTTTTCCCTTTTTATTGGCCCCCTTTTTTCAAAAATCGTTTTTAAAAAATTTTTTTTAAAATAAAGAAAAAAATGGGTTTTCGAAAAATTTTGTCAAAAAATTTTTTTAAACCCCCTTTTTTTTTCAACTGGAAACCCCTTTTTTTGAAAAGATTTACCAAAAAATTTAGGGGTTTTAAACCCCCTTTTTGTTAAAAAATTTCCCTTACAGAGGGTTTCATTTTTAAAAGTTGTTTTTTTTACAAATTTTTAAAAAAAATAAAGTTTTAAATTTGTCTTGGGGGTTTTCAGTAAATGAAGGCTTTCTTTATAAAGGGGAAAAAAAAAAGGGTTTAAAAAAAGTCCGCCCCCCTTTAGCGCAGTGAAAAAAATTTTTAAGTGATCCCCCTGATGCCCCCCCTTTTCCCCATTTTTTTGTCTGGCACAGAGAAAATTGGGGGTTTTTTCGGGGCTATATAAACAGATTATTTGCCTCTCTGAAATCTGGGTAGTATTTACCCCGGCCCAAGGGCCCTTGGTAAAAAATTTTGTAAAACTGACTACTTTGGGGAAAAAATTTTTATCATATTTCCCGGGTTTTTTGGGGGGAATTACTGGGGTTGGGGGGTGGGGGGGGCTTTTCCCTTTTTTGGGGGGGTTTTAAAAGTGTTTTTGTGCTCTTGGGGTTTTATTTAAATGGGGAAAAAAATTTGGGGCCAATTGGGAAAAAATTCCTTGGGTGTTGGGAAAAAAAAATGAAAAGTTTTTTTTTCTGGACAAAAATTTGGGAAGAAATTTTTAATATTTTGAATATTAAAAGATGAAATGCCCCTTTTTTTTAAAAAGTTGTGGAAAAAAAAAAAAGCCGCCAATTGAAAAATTTTTTATAGTGACCCAGGCCCATAAAAGATGGGAAGTGAATTGGGTTTTTTAACCAAATTGCTTTTTTTTGTACAAAACCCCCGTCGCTTTTTAAAATTTTTAATTTTAAAAGGGCAAAAAAACCCCCGGGGGAAAAAAAAAAAAAAAATTTTTAAAAAACCTTTAATTTTGGGTGAATTTGAAGATCATGAGAAAAAAAACGACCTTGTGACGAAAAAAAAGGAAAAGGGAAATTTTAAAAAAACATAAATTTTGTAGTTTTAAAAAAAAAAAGGGAAAATTGAAAAAGACAGTAAAAAGGGGAAACCCCAAAAAAAAAAAAAATCAAAACAAGGGGGAAAAAATTAAAATGCGATTAAAAGGGTTTTTAAAAACCTTTTTCCTTTTTTGCAAAAAAAAAAAAAAGCATAAAAAACCAAAAAAAAAGAAAAAAGTGTAACAAAAAAAAGGTTTTAAAAAATTTAAAAAAATAATTGAAATGCTGTCCTTTTAAAAAAAAAAAAGAACTGTTTAAAACGGTAAAAAAAAAATTGATGTGCTAGAAAGCAAATTGTTTTAGAAGCAAAATTTAGAATGATTTTAAATTTTTTAAAAAAAAAAAAAACAATTGGGGGGGAAAAAAAAAAGAAGCAGAAAAAGAGAACAAAAGGATAAAATTTAACATAGCTAGAGACAAAAAAATTTTAGGAAAAATGAAAAACTTTGAACAATTTTTGAGGGCGAAAAAAAATAAAGGTAGAAAGGGATGGTTTTTACAAGGAGGGGTGGGAAAAGGGGAAGGAAACATTGATTCAATAAAAGGAAAAAAAAAGAAAAGATTTTAAAAAAAAATATCATCAAAAGACATAGAAAAACAGCCACAGAATTTGGACGATACAGAACCCAAAAAAAAAAGGGAAATGATTTTCCAAAAAATTTTAAACGAGGTAACAAAGCGGAAAAAACTGAGAAAAAAAAACATTAAGGGGGAAAAAAGGGGAAAAATTTGGGGAATGAAGATTTCCCCCATGACAAAAAGAAAATTTTTTTAAAAAAAGTGTAAAGGCTGAAACAAAAGGGCCCCCCCCCCAAAGGGGGGGGTCAAAAGAGGGAACGGTCTTTTTTTTAAAAAAAATGACATGATTCACTCAGTCCCCCAAAATTTAAAAAATTTTGGGGGGGTTGGGTTTAAACTACCATGGCCCCGAAAAAAAAAGTGTAGACAAAAAATTTTAAAACGTTTTTTTTTTTTTTGGTTTTTTTTTTGGGCGTTTTTGGGGACGAGTTAAAAAATTAAAAAAAAAATATCACGTGCATAAGGGTATTTTTTATAATGGTTTTTTAAAATTTTTATTTTAAAAAAACATGATAAAAAATTTTAAAAATAAAGCCCAACCCCCTTAAATTTTGGGGGAAATGTTTTGTTTTTTTAAGTACAAAGTTTGTCAAATCTTTTTTTTTGTTAAAGGCACAGGGGAAAATTTTTTGATAAAAATAAAACCCCTTTTTGTATAAATATTTTTTAAATTTTTTTTTTTTTTCAAACTCAAAAATTTTTAAAATTTTTTATTTTTTTTATTAAAACTACCCTTTTAAAAAAAAAAGTGATTAATATGGTTTTTTTTTAAAAATTTTTGCAAAAAAGAAAATTGCACTTACATTCGTGCGTGAGGGCATTTGAATAAAATTTTTTCAAATTGGGGTTTTAAAAAAAAATTGGGAAAAATCCAAAAAAAAAAACCGTAACCCTTTAATTGGGGGAAAAAAAGGTTTGAAAATATTCGTAAAAGGGGTTTAAAAAAATTTTTTTTCCTTTTTAGGGATGTGTGCAAAATTTAAGGGGGAAAAAAATGAAAAAAATTCGTATAGGGGCATTCCCCCTTTTTGGGGGGGGTAAAAAATTTTTCCCTTTTTCAATTATTGTTTGCCAAAGTGGTATTGGGGTTTTTATGATTGGACATTTTTTGTAGGTTTTTTGTGTTTTGAGTTTAAAGTGAATTGAAACAAAACAGTGTTTTTCCCCGAAAAAATCAGTCAAAAAAAAAAAAAACAAAAAGAAACCCCAAAAAAAAAAATTTACACACACACACACAACACAACACAAACAAAACACAAAACAATTTTTCACAAAATTTTAAAAAAACATAAAACCCAAAAAACTTTTTAAAAAGAAAAAAAACAGACAATAGGGGGAAGGGAAAGGGGGGTTCAAGATTAAAAAAAGTACAAAAATTTTTATCCATATATGTACACATAATTTTTTTTATGCATTTCACTATGCATTTTTACACCCCCTACATTTTACAAAAAAAATACATGCATTATCACACATGAATACATAAAGGGGAAAAAAAAAATTTTTTTTTTGTACAGGTTGTTTTTAATGTAAAAGATTGTAAAATATAAACTTTGTTTAAAAAAATTGGGTTTCCGATAGAAGATTATCCCCAAAAAAAAAAGGGGGGGTTTTTTTTTTGGTTTTTTTTTTTTCGGGGGCCTTTTAAATTTTTTTTTTAAAAACTGTTTTTTATTCATGTGGCAATCCCCCTGATAGGTAAACAGAGAAATCAGATTAAGGGGGCAAAAATTTTAAAATTGTAATAGTAAAAATTTTAAAAATTTTTTTTTTAAATTAAAGCTTAATGTTTAAAAAAATTTAAAATGGGGCCCCTTTTTTATGAAAATGAGTTTTGGTATTTTTTATTTGTTTTTAGTTTTTAAATTTTTAAATTTTAAAAAATGGTTTGAAAAAAAAATTTGCTCTGGGGAAAAAAAATTTCCCCTTTTTTAAAAAAAAGGAAAATTTTTTTTAAAAAAATTTTTAAAAATTTTTAAGGGGGTTTTTTCGAAAAAAAAAAAAAAGGGGAAAAAAATTTTTCAAAAAATTAAAAAAATTTTAAAAAAGTCTAATATTTTTAAAAAACCCTTTTCCCGAAAAAAAAGTTGCAGAATGGCAAAAAGAATGGGGGGGCAAAAATATTGCAGTGGGGGTGAAAACAAATGCGAAGGGTAGCTTTTTATTTCCTTTTCCCGGGGGGAAAAATTTTTAAATAAAAAGGGAAAAAAAAAAATATAAAAGCTGGGGAGATTGATTTGTAAGTTTTTTGATTTTTGAAAATACAGTTCATCTTATTAAAATTTTTGGATATAAAAAAAAGTTTAATTTTTTTAAAATATTTTCCCGAGTTTTTTTAAAAAATGATTGAAAATAATTCGGGAAAAATTTTTATTTTGGTTGGGGTTTTTTAAAAAGACAATAAAACCCCCCCATAGATAAAAAAAATGGGAAAACTTTAAAACATAAAAAGTTCAGAGAAAAATTTAAAAAAAGCAAAATTGGGGGAAAATTTTAAAATTTAAATTTTTGTTTGGGGAAAATATAAAAAACCCACAAAAAAAAAAAAAATTAACCCCCGGACTCAAACCCCCCCTTCAACAATATCTTTTTGAAAATTTTTTTTTTTTCCCTTTTATCAGAACATATACCAAAAAAAAGGTTAAAAAGTGCGTTATAAATATGGGTATAAAAGGGTCACTCAATTTTTAATAAAATTAGAATTTTTTCCGGGGGAAAAAAAAGGGCCAGGATTTTTTAAAATTTAAATTTTTAAAATTTAATACTTGACAAAGAATATCAAAAAGAATCGAAAGGAAAAAAAAAAAAAATTGAGGATAAAATAAAAGGGGGAAACCAAAAACTAAAAGGGAAATTTAAAAAAGGGTTTTAAATTTGCAAAGAAACAATTTTTAAATTTTCAAATCATAAAAAAAAAAATGGAAAACAAATTTGGGAAAAAAAAAAAAAGGAGGATATTTCGAAGCCCAAAAAAAAAAATCACTCTATCCCCCTTTTAATTTTTAAAAAAACAAAAAATTATTTTAAAAAAACAATCTTTTTTTTTTTAAAAAACTTTCTTTATGCAAAAATAAAAAGGTTTTTTTTTAAGACAAAAAAAAAACTAATTTTAAGGGGGAAAAAAAAACTCCCCCCTTCTCTAAATTAAAAAAACCATGCAAAAAAGAAATATTCAAAAAAATTTAAAAAATAGGGGATCATATATAAAAAAATGGGGAAAAAAAAATCTTGAAAAAAGAAGTTAAAAAATTTTTTTAAAGGGGATTTTTTCAAAGAGAACAACAAAAAATCAAAATTTTTTTTTTTTTTCAATCCCAAAAAAAAAAAATTTAAATAACGAAAATTTTAAAAAAACGGGGTTTGGGAAAAATTTTAAAAAAAATTTTTGGGGCCCCCAAAACCCCCGAAAGAAAAGAAAAAAAAACCAAAAAAACCCGGGTTTGGTGGTATAACAGTTTTTTTCTTAAAAATTTCTGGAATGATCTTAAAAAAATATATATAGAATCATAAATTTCTCATATTTTTTTAAAGGGGAAAATTTTAAAAAAAAACCCTTTTTAAAACCCCAAGGGGAAAAATTTTTTAAAAAAACCCCCAAAAAGGGGAAAAAAAATATTTTTATCAAATTTTTGGGGGCCCAAAAACCCCTTTTTTTAAAAATCGGGGGATAAGATCGCCAAAAACCCCAAAACTAAAAGAATTAAAAAAAACATTAACACCCCAAAAAATTTTATATTTCAAAATGGATTTATTAAAGGAAGATTTCCTTGGGGGGAAGTTAGACTGATTTTTTTTTAAATTTTAGATTACCCCTTTAAAAAAAAAAAATTTTTTCCAAAGGGGTTTTTATTCTTTTTGATTTTTAAAAAAATTTTTATTTTTTTAAATCATGTTTTATATTTTTTTGTCTTGAACTTTTTAAAAATTTTGGGGGAAAAAGTCCCTTTTAAAAAAGGAATTTTAAAAATATTTTATAAAAAAAAAAACAGTATTTTAAAAAACAAAAAAACATCTTTAGACAGGGGGTTTTAAAAAAAAAAAAGGAGGGGTTTTTCCCCCCTGGGCCGTTTTTTTTCTTCAATTTTTTTAATAATTGAAATTTTTTTAAATTTTTTAAAAAAAAAAAAATAGAGAAATTTTTAAAGGGAAAATTTTTCTAAACCCCCAAAAAAAAATAAAAAAAAAAAATTATTTTCCAAAAAGAATTTTTAACCTTTTTTTTTAACAAAGGTCTTGGGGAAAAATTTTTTGAGAAACTATTTTTTGTAATAAAAAAAAATTTTGGGCATATATCCTTTTAAACCTTAAAAAATAAACCCCAAAAAATTTAAAAATTAAAAAAGGGAAAAACGTTAAAAAATTTAAATATTGTTTTTGTAAAAGGGAAAAAAATTTTTTAAGGGGGGCTCGGGAAAAAGCAAGAAAAATTTGGAAAAATTTTAAATTTTTTTTAAAAAAAAAAAAAACACAATCTAAAAAAAAAAAATTTTTCCCAAAAAAAGGAATTTAGAAACTGTTTAAAAAAGGCAAAAAGGGAAAATTACACTTTTGGGGGGAAAAAAGTAGTTATAAAAAAATTTTTTTTTTTCCCCAAAAAAAGTAAATCCTTTTTCAGTTTTTCCCAAACCACCTAAAAAGAATTTTAAAAAAAAAAAAATTTTAAAAAATTATTTTCCATTTAAGGGACGGCAAACCTATAAAAAAAAAAGGTTTTTGAAATTTTTCAAAAAAATTTTTGAGAAGGGGGGGTTTTTAAATTTACGGTTTTTAAAAAATTTTTTTTTAAAACATTTAAAGCAGCTGGATTAAAAAAATTTTTTTGATACAGAAAAAAAAGGGATGCTGGGAAAAAAAAATATTAAAAAAAATTTTTACCCCCTCGGGGGGGAAAATACTTTTGGAAAAGGGGGGTTAAAAAGAATGATGTTAAAAAATTTTTAAAAAAAAATTATTTTTTACAAAACGTTTTTTAAAAAGTTGGTTTTAAAAAAAAAAAACTTAGAAAATAATTAAATCCTATCGTATGGAATAATTTTAAAAAAATTTTAAGGGGAATTTTAACCCCCAAAACTGTTTTCTGGGGGTTTTGGGGGGGGGAAAAAAGGGGGTTTAAAATTTTTTGACAATTTATTTTGACTTTTTTAAAAAATAAAAAAATTTTTATTTTTAAAGTTTTTTTTGAAAAATTTTTAAAATTCCCAAAGAAATTATCTTAAATATAAAAACCGTTTTTTAAAATAAACCAGAGGATCTTAAAAAAAAAAATTTAAAAATAGTTTTTTTTAATGGGGGAAAAAAAAAGAACTTTTTTTAGTAAAGCAATAAATAAGTTTTTAAAAATTTGAAAATTTTTTATAATTTTCAATTAACAAAAAAACCCGAAAAAAGAAATTAAATCCCGGGGAAAAAATTTTTGGGGGAAATTTGGTTTAAAAAAAAAAATGATTTAAAAAGGGGAAAAAAATTTTAAAAAAAAGGTTTTTATTTAACGTAGACGTTTTTTTTACGAAGTTTTTAGTTTAAAATTTTTAAAAAGTTTAAAAAGCCACAAAGAAAACTTGTTTTTTAAAGTAAAATTGGGGGGGAAAGTCAATTATGTGATTTATTTTAATATGCATGTTGAAACGATTGAAACATTATTTTGGTCGTTGGGGGAAAAAAATCAATTTTTTTTTGGGGTGTTTATTTTAAAAACCCCCTTTTTTAAAAAAAAAGGGGGACATGTTTCCCCCTTTCTTTGAAATTGTAAGTTTTTGGGTATGACCCAAAAAAAAGAGTAAATTTTTAAAATTTTTTTTAAATTTTTTTTTATTTGTAATGAAATTTTTTATATAAATAACAAAATTTCGTAAGGGTTTTTTAAAAAATTTTAAAAATTCCTTAATTTTTTTTAAAAAAAAAAACAAAATTTTTGGGGGAAATAGCTTTAAAAATGATAGATAACCAGTTTAAAATAAATTCATGTAAACCAAACAGGGTTTTTCTTTTTTTTTTTTTATTTGTTTCTCTTTTTTTTAAATTTTTTTTTTTAAATTTTAAGTTAAAAAGTTTCTTAAGTTTTTTTTTTCCCCCAAATTTTGGGGAAAAATATAGGAAGCAAAAATTTGAAGATGTAAAAGAAAAAAAGGGGGCCCGGTAAGAGGGGGGCCCCCCCAAAATAGAAAAAGAAATAAAGGGAAAATATTGTATTTTTTTTTTAGAAAAAACTTTAATTGGGAAAAACAAACTCCATTTGGGGAAAGTTTCTCGTTGTCACGGGGGGAGCCGGGGATTTGAGGGGAAATTTGTTTTGTGTTTAGGTGGTTTTTTTTAAAAATTTCCCCCAAAAAAAAAGTTTTTTAAAAAAATGGAAGAGTGTTTCTCGTCTTGTCCTCAAAATTTTAAAATACTAGTTTAAAACCGTTTTGTTTCACCCCCGGAATTTGGCTTTTTTATTGATTTTGATTTTTTTTTTAAAAAAAAGATTTGGCCCACCCAATAAAAATTTTAAAAGGTCGAGTTAGTTAAAAAGGGGGCGAGGGCTAGCCAAAACATAGGTGAAAAGATTTTTCTGAGGTTTTTCCCCTCCAAAATTTTTCCCGACCTTTGTATACTAAATGAAAAGGATTTTCCAACAAAAACAAGGCCCCCTTTTCCAATCAGTAGGTAATGGGGGCTTTTTCGTTTAAAATTGTTTTTCCCCTAGGAAAACAGATAAAAAGCGGGGTCATGGGAAAAATTGGATTTTTTGCAAGGCCGCAGTACATTCATTTAATTG
>CM037783.1:65678702-65716000 GCA_021229015.1 Solen grandis | reverse complement strand
TTGTATCCAACTACAGTTTAAAAAACAGGACCCACACGTGAAAAATCCTTGTCCGTAAGGTCTAAATTATGGCCATAATAATAAGAAAATGATTGCGAGCCATTACAATAAAAGAAGGAGAAAAGAATGTAATAAAACATGGAGGATGTTTGTTTGCTTTTGGTGAATATGGAATATATCTCATCGAGAAGTGATACAATTACAATATTGAAAATAAGAAAATTGTATCACTTTGAGATGAGATATATACCATATTCACTCATAACAAACAAATTCTCTTTTAAATCTTATGTTGTTTTCTGTAGTTTTTGCACTAAACTAGTCTGACATTACCAATAATGGCGTCAAATCACGTCGAATTATTTGACGTTACCGTGACGTCATGGAAATCGTTAGCCGTTTCATGTTCTACTTTGCTATATATTTCATTGTACAGATCGGGAACCAATATTCTATATCACTCACAGTTTCAACAGTTAGATATGAATTATATCTTACTGATATATTTCAGTATCTCATCGAAAATAATAAGATAATTTTATATATTTCCCTTGTTGTAGCAAAAGTTAAATAGTAAATTATAGCAACAGCTTGTAATATATCTTAGTAAGACGACACCTCAATTAATTAACAAGCATTCAGAGTAAACCCAATTCTGGTAACTAAAAGCAGGGACAATTTATCATGTATTTGCTGAAAAAGAAAATTGCAGAAAAAATGTAAATGATACATATTACTGTCTGTAAGCCATATATCCTTTCACAAGGATATACCTCATTTTATGATTGATATGTAATATATACTCTCAAACATTAACACATATAAGAATTATGTGTTGCTGATACATGCATGCTAGAATTATTTTGATTTATTTCACAAGATTTCTCAAATCTTTATCGATTTTCTATTAGAATAAATCTTATCAACATTGGTAAACGCATCAAGAATCCGTTCAACGCTCGTAAGGATTTATATTTCAAAAATATCCTTATCGAAACGTTGGAAAAATACAAATACTATTTTATGTATCCACCAAACATCCTTTGTGTATGTTACACAGAGTAGATGTTCCATATATTTTATTGGGGTTTGCGGATAAAAAGGTACAGTAAAATCTCATGTGAAGACCACATAGGAATTAAGACCACCTCACAATTAACACCACTGTTTTTGGAACTAAACAGTTTAAAGCCCTGTTCTGACTATGCGTAGTAAAAAATCATAATTAAGACGCTACCAAGACCTTGCGGTTTGTCGGTGGTTCTACCCGGGTACCTCTGTGTACTCGGGGTCTTCCTCCACCTGTAAATAGCTGGACGTCGCTATATGATTGAAATACTATCACAGCGACGGTAAACCCCAATACAACAACAACAACGCTACCAAGACCACCCAGTGACACGCTGTAAAATCGTCACTGACAATGTATCGAGGTTTTACATACGATTCGACCTCGCATGTTTGAAAGATGTTAGGTGTGAGTTTCTTTGTCACCTAGATAAGGAGAATTAAAACATCCAAGCAACGTTCTATAACGCCTGATAAACATAAGAGATGAAAAACAGTTTAAACATTTGTTAGAAATAGAAATGGTAGGAGATACTAGTGAATTATATTGAAAGAAAGAGTGATGAAGAAAATATATGAATTCTTGAACTGATAACGTTTTTTTAATAGGTTTTAGTTGTGCAACTTAAAAAAGTTACATTTTCGATCGTCAACAGAAGTAAACAATTCTGCGTCAAGTTAGAACATAGTATGGATTTGTTTGTTTGGTTTAACGCTTGGACGGCATTTTTCATCTAGTATTATTTAGTATTAGTTGACTATGTCTTCTTCAGACGAATATAGTGCTTCCATACTGAAGTATTACGCCGTAACATTCGACATAACACCATACCCAGTCACACTTCCATGAAAACCGGACAAACAGTCCTTTAGCTACCCTTTTAAGTTGAACGTGAAGAAGGAAGATACAAGGTACCAACTTCGGTAAGTCGTTACCCTCCCGCCCAAAAGAAGGGGACTTTTATCACTTGCCATCGGGTCGGTAAATAATACGAGTTTACGACTCCGTAAGAAATACATATTATCTGATATACAATGCAGTATTACATAAATACATATTAATTCTGATTGTGTGTTCATTTGCATCTGTAAATATCACGCCGACATCACCTCAGACATTGGGGAACCGTTGTCTACATGAGGAAAGTAAACTTATATATATATATATATATATATATATATATATATATATATATATATATATATATATATAGTGGTATGGTTCCAAAGCCAAATCATCCGGGTATTGTAGGTCGGTGGTTCTACCCGGATGTCTCCGTGTATTCGGGGTCTTCCTCCACCTGTAATTAGCTGTACGTCGCTATATGACTGAAATACTGTCGAAGCGACCGTAAACTCAAATAGTCAAGTCAAGACATCCGGATACTGGACCAACCAATGACGTGATGAACGCAAAACACAAAATTGCCAGAAGGTCGTTGGTATGTCGCGGCAGGGAATCGGACCCACGACCACGATCACAGGACATACGCTATAACCTCTCGGCGATTGATGATAAAATTATGATTATAAATCAAATTACAAAAAACTAATACATTATTTGAAAACTAAAAAAAAATCTACATTATTAACTGTTACAGCAGAATTAGAAATAAAAAACCAGAATAGTTTTATTTCAACAAGCTGTCAAGACTTATTTCATTTCTTAGAAAGTACAATGTAAAACAATGTATATTTACTGCATTTCTGAGAAAAGGAAATTAAAGAAGTCTAAATCTCGGGGCTGTATTCACACTACATCAAACAGTGTCTGAGAAAATTGTTGAATTGTGTATTTCAGATTTGTCTCTTCTATACATTTACTTAATAATGTATGATTATCAATATTTATTCCATTTATCACGGAAGTGTGATTTTTGGTTTGAAAAATATTTCAGAGATTATTAGAGTAATAGCTGCGAAATGTTATGAAATTCTAGAAAATTCTATCTAATCTCGATGACAAATTTGTGTCATCGCACCTTTCCCATTAGTACAGGCATTAGTCATACATGTACATAACTTGAATGTTTGCGCTTTGATTCGCCAGTTTTCTTGGCAGAAAACAAAATATCTTGAACGATACAACCATTTTTTGAAAATATGAACATGAGCTTTGTCTGTTTGGGTTTTCGTCACAACGCAAGTTATTGTCATTTAGAAACTATGTCAACTTGAGACCTGGTGCTGTCACACTGCTGTACCATGACGTACCATACCAAGCCCAGTCACGTTATCCCGACATATGACCAATCTGCCAACAATCAACATTGTTCGATGTATAAATCGCCCATATACAGATATGGTAAAACTCAACGTTTTTGGACACACGGTGATCATACCTCTCTTAGATACGTTGATGGGTTTAAAACTGGAACTATATACCTAGTGATTACAGTCGCATACTTATAATCACTGAATCTCTAACTGTTGTGGGTCCAAACCCAAACCCCAGACTAGTCACCTGGAATTTTCAAAGCCTTTTTTAAAATCTTCTTAGATGCTAAAGGTAAGTGGTACTGCCAGGATACCTCTAAGTCTTTACATTTTAAGTTTCCTTCTTCTGTAGTAAGCTAGACGTATTTTGCAGCGACCGTAAACTTTACAAAAAATAACAATATCACCAATAAATGATTCTCTGATAATAATTCCATATATAGTTTTGGTTCGTGGATATAAGATATTAGTACGATCATGTGAATCAAATCGAAATGTAAATATCAATTTCCTCCTGTAAATGTCATTTTAAATAAACAGTCGTGGTTTTGTTTTAGTTCTATTTTCTTTTCCGTTGAATTATTTCAATTGCCCACTGGCATAGATTTCAATTATGTCTCGTAAACAGCATTTGTCTCATATAAATCATGAGGAAACTTTTAGACCACTAGAGCTTTTAAATACCTCATATAAACCAAATTACGCGGTTTGTGCCGTAGATTTTGTATCACACTTTTCGAGTTTTAGCTGCAATGCCAATCAGCTGTGAACTATTAATATCAGTTATTAACAGACAGCTACTATCATTAGAACCCATAGTGCACTATTTCATTACATTAAAAAGACAATGCAAGTTACAATTGTTCTGTTGTATGATAATACATGACAAAATAAGGACATCCTTTATTTCCGTGACATTACTTATGCAGCATACTATGCATAAAAAGAAATAAAATATAAAATATATATTTTCAATATAAACACATGGCCAAGGTTTGAAACACGCTTTTCGTTTGTTTAATTGTTTATTTTGGTGTAACATCAAGCCGATGGAATATCAGTAATGTTAGATTATTGTCGGCATGAAACAGATAACGAGATGAAAAGTTCGAAAACTTAGAAAATTAAAAATGAATAAATTTTTTGTCTCTATTTTATTTATGCCAATCTTTGGTCATACCCACGAGAAACTATTACACTGAAGACTAAAGTGCCCTTTTCGACCTATATCTCCTACCATATAGGTTTTTTCTTTTTGTTTTTTGTTTTATTTTTATTGTTATTTATTTAAAAAAGAGCAAAATATCGTTTGGAGTCAGGTTTGGGTTGTATGGAAGAGGGTACAATACACTAACTTCATCAGGCTCATTAAAATGGACCTATGTCTTATCACCGTTTAGGTAACTTTAAACACCCTTTTCCGATAATTTTGGTACTTTTTTCAGCAGTTGCTTAACCTCTTACACCCTCGAACATTTTTGCTCATTGCCGAGCTTTAGAGACCATATATCACTTTTCTACGTAACCTTCAGAGTTTTCATTATTACGAAAGGGACATATGCTAATCCCAGATTGCCATTTGCGCTAGCCGCCTAACAGTGAAACACGTTTCTTTCTCCATAATGGACATTATCTCATTCGTATTAGATTTGGTAAGTGCAGACCGGGGTCTTCCTGAAAAAGGAACATATTTCGTAAACCACCTCTAAAATGTAGAAATCCCCATCAACAAATATATCGTATCATGAATGTTTTTTTGACACTCACCCCCAACTTCCATTAGACGTTTAAATAACTCCTGATTTCAGCAATATTTTTTTTATATTTGTTCTAAACGTTTTAAATGCAGTTTGAATACAAATGATAACTATCGAAATTGCAAAATAACATTTTTGTGCATTTCAGTTACATTTATACACAATGCAGACAGATGAGCAGTCATACGTTTCGCAGTATTGGTTTTGTACAACTGTAGCTCTTGTTGTTCGAGGATGCAGCTTGTTTGAACACCCCTTGTTCAACGCTGTAGACCATTGGTATGACTCAACTGCAAGTCACATGATACTCACTCTGGTCCAACCATTATATAATGCGCACAGCAAGGGAGATATAAGTTATTTTGTATGTCACAGTAAGGGATCAAATCGATCTAATGACTCACAGCGTCGATCATAGGGGCTGCATCTTAGGGTCTAGATTTTGGTCGGAAGTTATCTCTAAGTAGCAGCAGTCTCGGTCCGCACACACATTTCTAATCATCAATATGCGTACAAGCTCCGGATGTCAAAATGCGTTTAACCTAAATTTTACAAGAAAGAAAATCCTATAATTTTGCATCATATGATGCTTAATTTATCCTTAAAGCTCAATTAAGTCATAATGAAAAATCTAACGAAAGAATAAGGGAAATCCCGCAGAATCCTTAGTTGTTCAGTAAGGGCACTATATGTTGATGTAATGAAAAAAGTGGGCGGAGCGTGCTCTGAAATATCCTGTGCAGTAAAATCACGAATGTCTCGGGATACGATGTGTGTTTTAGAAGTGTGTGGACTTTTGTTTTAACTTTAGGACATTTTGATGTACATAAATAAAAGAGGTATGAATAAACTTTCGAAATACCCTTCGAATTTTTATTTTTTGCTTGGCGCTGTTGTGAGCGGGAAAGAAAATATAGATCGAGAATGCCACATCTTGCGATTTTTCCAATGTAATCTTTTGCGTAAATTGGCATTTCTCGACGTCTTTTGGAGATTCATTTCACATAGTGGATTTTACGGTGTAGGTGCATCCGAAATTAGCTCAAACAACTATAAGATAACTGGACTTAACAATAGGATGACATACCGTGATACTTAAATAATCGATGGCTATATTACTTTCAGAGTTTGTCTTAAGATCATGACATATATTTCCTTTTAAGCCTTGATATATATATATAAAAGATTATTTTCCCTATAGATAGACTAACCAGAAATAAGTTTGCTAGCAACAGGCTTAGAGGATTATCGCCTTCAAATTTTGTTGATATTACTTGTCTTCATATTTGGAAATGTTAACTTGATTAACATAGTTTGAGTGATACAACTGTAATTTTCAAAGTGAGTTAATGACTGTCGTAACAAATTCCGCTTAATTTAAAAGTAGTCAGAAACATAATCGTAATAATGAATAGCATGATTGTAACGATGTCACTAGCAATAAAGAGGAAGAAAAAAATGGGCTTTTGTGCTACCGAAATGGTTAAGAGTGGTTTACAAAGACAACGTTATATCATGGTATTCTATCTATCATTTAATCAAAATCATGGCCCTTCAAAAGCTTAAAAAGACTTCAGTAAAGATGCGAGCATCTATAGACTCTCTTGCTCAAAGTCGTCTAAAAAGACTTGCATTTACTATAAATATAGACGATGATCACAATCTCATGATAGATTACCTTCTTATAATAAAATAAATTGTACAGTTTTACTTTGGTACATGAATTTAATAACTGACTTCTGGTAACAAGGTTTTAATATAAAAAGTATTGTTTGGCAATTTCATTCGTCTTGCTAAGTATTCTCGGTTAGATGGGGAATTCACACTCAAGGAGGTGGCGTTGATCGTCTTCTTTATAAACCCGGCTATGTTTTTGTTTCTTTTGAACATTTCAACGGAGCTACAAGTAAGACTGTTCTCACTGATGGCTTTAAAGCAAAATGTCAGTAATCAATATGTGTGTAAGACATGTTTACAGTCTTCTTGTTTATATTGAGATATTACTTTCCCATCTTTTACAAGGTGTCACAAAATGATATATATATCACTGCTGTTAACGACATCAGTTTCGTTGCTTCCGAACAGACTGCTTTTAAAGGATAATAGGGAATGCTCTTTAAATCTTAAACTAAGCTATTATGATTAAAGTCATATATGAACGCCTTTTTCAAATCAAATCTAGGGCAAAAGTTACAAATATAGTATTACTTGTAACGATGATGGAAATCTCAGGTTGAGTCCAACTCAAATCTGGCCATTTACTCAATGCCATTTAACTTTCATACTCGATGACACACCCAGACCCGCTTCCATTTTCAAAGGCAAAACATATCGTAACGGTTGTTTATTTGGGAGTATAGTTTGACTTTTTTAGGTGACAGTTAAAGATAAAAAAGACTCTCTATTAACATGTAATTTCTCCATGCTTCTGCACACACGCTTTTTTATGTAATAGTTAAAACATATTAAGTGAAAGTGAGAGAGCGAAGCGAGCGAGCATCTTCTTAACCATTAAGATTTCACTTTATGTTCTAACTTACTTAGGATATAACCTACATTTTGATTGGACGACATGCGCGCCATGTGATATTCTTTCTGTGTAATGCTTGTATCAGGAATTTGATATTTTTTTTGTCTATTTCAATATCGTGCGACCTCGCCTTTTGAAAATGGGGATCGGCGACCTGGATTTCTTATTCAATTATGATTTCGATGACTCGATGAGTTAAACAGTTCCAAAAGTCAGCTAATGAACATTTCAACACAATACCTTGTCGTTGAATTCGCTGAAAACTTTCTAAAGTAAAACTTGAGAAAGGTGATAAAAGATAATTGATCATTTAAAGTTACAACTACTACAAAATGTGATTTTTAGATAGCGAAAATACTCGTATGTATGATTATTTGCATGTATGAGGATTTCTAAAAGGTATCACAATTTTCCTTAGATACCGGTAGTTCTGATCGTAGAAATGTTAAAAATGCATTTGAAATCGAGTAGTTAGATATCTGTCTTGTTTTGCTGTTTATTTCCACCTTTTACACACACGGAATTCATACGTTTCCAAATATGGTATTGTGTACTTCTACCAAAGCTACACACTACCTCCTGTGGGCGCAGCCAGTAAATCGCTATATAATGTCACGTGATTTCTGTTCAGTCGAAATTGTTAATGATTAAGTGCAGCTCTAAGTGATTTCATTGGCTGAAAATGTAGGTTATGTTGTTTAACTGAAAAACAAACCTTCATTCTCACTAGCTTTTATGCTTATTTGACCATCCATTTCCAAGAAGTCTCAATGCTTCAGCAAGAAATAAAGAACACGATATATTTGAATGCAATTTACACGTTATATTTAAAAACTATTATTATTAATAACACTGTACTTCATATTTATCTTGTATTTTGAAGAATTAGTCAGCAATGCTTTTTTTTCATATCGTGATTGTAAATCAATGTGCTTTCTTAAAATAGTTTCAAGTTTTGTTTCGTAATCACCTGAAAACAAGGCAAAATCCGTGTCATACATATTCGTATTCGTTTGTATAAGACTACGTTTACGACTGAACGCTGATGCAACGAAGCCTTATCTAGGATTTAAAGACTCGACAATTCGACCATTGATATAACCCCGTCACAATGTCTCGAACTTGTAAGGTAAATCCCTTGAACTCAGGCTTTCTACTGTGTTTTCTTAAAAATCATAATGTATTTAAATTTGACACTCTAATAAATAATATGAAAAACTCAACACTATTGAAGAGTGAGTATATTTATTAAAATAATCATTATCAAAATGACATTATCAACAGTTGTATTATTCCATTAAGTGGGTTGTTGTGAGGTTGATTATAGACTGTATACATTATTTGTAGCTTTGAGGTATGGATTCATTAACTGATTACCCCCTGTAACTGCAGGCTCCGCAAGAGCTGCAGACAGAGAAACTTGATTACCCCGACAGCTGATTTGTTGTAAGTCTGAGCATTTTCAAAACCACATAAAATAAACTTTCAATATATAACTTATCGTAAAACTTAATATCATAAAAATGCACTATGTTTCTAATTCCTTCAAAACACAGTTCCTTTGGTAATAATTGAATATATTGTAGTTACAGGGGTTGTATAAAAAACATCCGTGATCATGTTACCTGTACTAACCAGTCACATAGCGACATTTTTGCAGGTGACATGCTTGATCATCCATGTGTTCACATAGGAAATTTGATGTGATAAAAATGCTTAGATGCTTTATACTGCACTGCGCAGGAATAATTCATCATTATCATTTTTTGCCAGCATGTTAATCCTGTTCAGTGGGTATATGTCTAGCTTTAATTGTCAATCTATTCATTGTTCGTGATGAAAGTAGACTTGATACAAATGCTAGATACATGTACTTGTACCCACCTCGTGTTTCCATGTACATGTAAATAAAAGTGTTTGTACTGGAAAAAAGTCGTATACTCGGAAAATACCAGCCGTATAACGACCGCAAAATTTAATAGTCTAGAATGCATGTCAATCTAACTTAAGTAAGTAATCTTCCATCGTGTAGCGTAGTGAAGTACTTTAATCAGACTGAGGTGAATGTCTGTTTTAGCAATGAACCCCCTCTTTGAGCAACACCAGAACCGGCAGTCTAATTGTTCTTTATGGTGAAATACAGCTCAATAAATACTGTAAGTGAAAGCGCAAATAATCACTTACGTATAGGCTGGATAAAAGACCTGGGTGATTTTTTAATTCTTTACACAGGGTAAACAAATAACAATATAATATTTTTTAAGTTATGCGCCGTTGATTGTGAAGAAATAAAATACTTTCAGCAGTTTTCTTTTTCAGAACCAAAGCCAATTATATAGTTTGTAATAGCTTGTTGATGGGCACAGTATTCCCTAACATTCGGGGAAACCGTTTGAGTTCGTGAGCATTTGTTTGATATCATAAATACTGTTTTTCCGAATATTAGGAAAAACTGTACAACTGACAAACGAGTCTCATTAAAATTGATGAAGAAATAAAATACTTACAACAGTTTTCTTTTCCAAAGCAAATTATGCTGCTCGTGATAGCTTAAACTGACGTGGTATGGCCACAGTTTAAGGTGGTGGAGAATGTGCGAGAACGGTTACATGATGTACACAGTGTTACTTTAAGTTTGAAGTGTTTCATTCTGAGAAGTCCAAAAAAGCAGACTCTGAGATAAAAACTCAAGTTGTTAAGCATCCCTTCCACTGCAACCGAGTAAACATCATTGTAATTAAGCAGACTGTAACCGTCTTTCAGTTTTACGGACACACTGAAACCGACATGTATATACTGCAGACATTTATAACGGACAGTCCGAAATATTTTAAATAAGAGAGACTGTAATTCAGTTTGTATATTTTACTAAAATTGCAGCTAGTCTTCATTTCAATAAAAAATGGTGCTTATTTTTTGTGTGTAAAAATAAAAACCACGCCATTTTGTGTTTATTAACTCTCTAGAGTCTTCACTTCTTAAGCAGTCTTAATTATAATAAATTAATTTGGAAGTATGGCTCGTGTATGTTGAAGAAAGACTTCTATCTTCTTATTTATTTTCTTGGATTTAAATGTATATCAGTAAAGCAGGATTATACTAGTGATGCTTTACATGACTATACATCAATAAAAACCAATGGTAAATCGGTAGGTCAAAAATGGCATATCGGTCCGTTTCTTATTCGTAAATTATCAGATATAATATTAAAATGGGCAGCTAGGCACATGTCATTTTACAATAATAACATATGATATCTTTGCATCGCAAGCCCATTAAATCTTCTACAATAATAACAGAATGGCTTAATTAGCTTTGTCGGAAAGAAAAACAGATATTATGACCGATTACAGACAATGATTTATTCATATATCTCAGGATATGTACTTCATACATCATTGTTACCATTTCTTTGATTATGTATGAGGATCACAGGCTATAACCATCGGTCGATGTCTTCCCTTACAAAATTTCCTAATGTAACTCAGTATGTATATCAGCTTCAGATATTTTTGAAGTGGTAAAAATATACAAAAAACATGAGTAAATAATTTGATAGTGGAAAGCTGGAGTCCAAATAAATCAAATATAATCTATATATAATAAGAAGAGTTTTGAGGAAGCTGAAAAGCAAGAAGATGAGTACCGTCTAAAAAAAAAATAATGTTTTATATCTGGAAATAATTCTTAAAATTGGAAAGTTCACGAAGTTTAAACGCAGTATTCAATTAAACACTTTTTATGTATTTATATGTTTGATATATATAAAACAGTATATGTAAAAGCCCGAACCCCAACAAGAATACTAAGCGCTAGTTAATACATAAATTATTAGATTAGTTAGAAACTTAATTAACTAAATATCCAAGTATATGACTTATTTGAAAAGTATTATTTCTTTGATAGCTAACAATGCGTGCTAAGAAATTAAATATGTGGGGATATTTTTATTAGGGAAAAAAATGGTAAAATTTGGTTGTAAGTAAATAAGTATTATTTAGCGTTAAGTATGGTTGCTAGATTTCTTGCCAGTATATTTTATATGTATTTTTATTTGACATTTTTTAAAAATATTTTGGCAATTTCACAGCCATAAGAGGGCGGATTGCCATAAATGACCGTATACGTGCTGTAATTTCTGCAACACTTATTGAAATATAATCCATATTGTAGATTTTCGACATGCACCTCGTAAATTGTGCATCCCGTAGGCCATTTTAAACTCTAGCTTAGAATTATATCTAAATATCGTGTATATATATATATATATATATATATATATATATATATATATATATATATATAGTGAAAAGTATTCTCCGTGGGCGAAAAATAGGTTCGGTGTCAGAGAATTACTCTTTTGGTTTTAAAGGTTTTTTTTAAAAACTGAATAGAGACTACTTAAATAGTATATTTTATGATATAAAGGTGCATATAGTCAGTATTTGCTAGCATGGCTATGTAAAGAAGAACTTCTATATTACTAGTATGTTACTACTCTTCATAAACAATTTAATGGCTATAGCAGTGCTAACAAATCATAGGTATATAATCATGTTGATGATAAATGAATATATTTGCTGCAATATTTATTTATACATCGTTATTGATTACTTCAAAGTGACAATATTCATTAATAGAACCACCGGTAGCTCATCAACCCCCCCCCCCCCCCCCCCCCACACACACACTTTCTTTTTACTTTTATAATTATACTATACGGAAGGTGGATATTATATTACCTAAGTTATATTATTGAGTGAAGTAACGCATTACTAGAATAGGTAGGTTTGTTCCCTGAACGTCTTCTTGCAAAATTCACACCTAATTAGGTGGTCCTCTAAGGGATATGTGAAAATCAGGCTACCGATTTATTTCTATTAGTAATAATATAAATTGTCAAAATACTATTAAGAAAAATATTTACTTTTTAAATATAGTACTCTAGGGATTCAAAGACGAAAAATTCAAGAGAGAACACGCAAACTCGACGAATTTCTATTCCCCGATGAATGATGCAAATTTAGTTAAAGAAAACAAAGAACGCATTAAGAAAAAAAAATGTACTACTCTTCAATGACATCTATGCACAATGAAGTTTAAAAATGATGCCTTACATACCGTTTATTTACATTCCGAACTAAATAAAGTAAGACAAAATAACAAAGGGCAATAACTTAAAAGTTATCAAGTGAAAAGTTACAGTTAATGTACACTGTGCTTCTACTCAGTGAGATGTAACCACATATGAAGTTTTAGGTTTATAACTAAAATAGTTTAAGAGTTATTTTCCAATCGAAGTGTGATAGACGGACTTTCTTTAAAAATGATATTGGGTTATTTCAAGGGGAGATAACCTCGCCGATATTTTTCTCATTGTACCTGAAAGATATAGAAGCAACTTTACGTAACAATCAAGATGCAGGCGTAACATTAGTTGAATTATCCATATACATGTTGTTATTTGCTGATGACATGTTATTGTGCACAGAGACCGCAGATGGATTACAGGTTTTACTGAACGGATTAAAAGATTACTGCTCAAAATGGAGTTTACATGTAAATACAGAAAAAACAAAAGTCTTGGTATTTAGAAAAGATGGCCGCTTAAACCAAAATCAAAGATGGAAATACGATGGCACAGAGATAGAAGTTGTTAAGCAATTTAGTTACTTAGGACTAATACTATCTGGTTGGGGGTCTTTCGCACCAGCAACTAGGCCACAGGGATAAACCCTGAGAGCAATGAATTCGTTTTTTGTTATAAAAGGTCGTGAAATACCAGTTAATATTGTATTCAATTTATTTGATTCCTGTGTTTTATCAATCTTTAACTATGGAAGCGAAATTTGGGGCTATATAAAAGCAGATTGTCTCGTGATAGTTCATAAGAAGTTCTGCAAATGGGTATTAAATGTGAAACAATCAACGAATACGCTTTACCTCTATGCAGAGTTGGGGAGATTTCCTATTTATATATCGAATTACGTAAGAATAGTCAAATATTGGTCGAAATTATTTGGTACCAAAATGAGAATGCTTAATTAAATACCATTGAACATAGACGAGAAATAGAGGCAAACGGAATTGGTCATTAACAATAAGGGACATTTTACAAGACGCGGGTTTTAACGATGTATGGATGTATCCAGAATCTGTCAACCTTAACATGTTCGTTCGAATACTAACAAATATATATTTATTACAGTGAATGGGAAATTGGTGTAAGAAGCTGTACATCGTTGTGTTTTTTTTAATAATTAAAAAACAACTATAGAACGGTCATCTTATTTATTACTGTTAGAAAATGTTAAACTTAGAAATATTATCGCAAAACTTTTATTACACGATCTAGCAGTTAAAAAGGATAGATACTTATATGTTCCAAGAATGATTGGAAATGTTTATATTGTAACAAAAATGATATTGAAGACGAGTTTCATTTCGTTTTAATCTGTCCATTTTATGCTGATTTAAGATTAAGATATATTCCAAAGTATTTTTTCCAATAGACCCAACATGTATAAATCCATGCAATGTGTACCTTATGTGTTCATATGAAAGAGGATTTGTGCTTACATGTTAAATACAAGCAGTAAAATAAGAATCGGAAATGTTTAAATTATATCAGGGATTCTGTGTATATAGTCCCTGATAATATGTATTATCATTAATAGTTTTAATGAATTTAAATATTGGTATCATTTAATTGTTGTTATCATTACGAATTAAAAAAAACAACAAAAAACAACAACTACAAAATTAACATGTTATTTATTATTCCTATTTTTTGTTTGCCGATTTGCTACAATTCTGCCATTCATCTTAATAAAAAATGTCATCCCCTCACGACGATTCATTTATGAACTCCGACACAAGCAGGACGAACCTTAACGAGTCTCTCCTTATGGAAGCCTTTCTTAAAGACCGTCCTTGTTTGATCAAAAAGTTCATCTTTATATCCGTATTAGCTTAATGTATTATCATATTTCCAACAGCTAACGTCTAATTGACACAAATGTACGACATAACTGCTTCCCTTTATAATATATATATTAAATAGAAAGTGTGACAAGCATTCTATCATTCGTCGTTAATAACGTTGTACGTGACATCTGTAACACATCATATAGTCACTAATCTTGAGGTTTTTCTTCCATATTTGGCGTTCGGCGCACGGGGGATTGTTTTAAGAATCGGGTAATGAGGTAATCAAATGGCTTGTGTATCTTGCCTGATTTGTGATATTGCATGAGCAAACATCCGGGACAGAAATAAAAAAGTAAGATCATTCTTAACACTAACAACGGTTGATTTATCAAGTGCAAGAAAGATAATCATGGTTAAGCTGCAGTGATATACACCTTATATTCACCAAAGAGGAATTAATTAAAACAATATATACCTTACTCTTATAAGTCATAGTAATTGCTATTACACAATGGTGTTTAATTTCATGCAATATCCGTTCGGGAGTCTTTTTCCACATTTACTAATTTAACTGGGTGTTTTTCCAATTTTCTTTAATCATCTCTATTTTACATTGATAGAGACGCGTTTTAATAACTTATACCTATTCCCATCGACAGTCATTGGTTGGACCAGTACTTTGTGCCTGGGTAAGCCATGATATATTTTTGCACCTTTGGGGGTTCGAACTCGAGACCTTTGTATCACGAATAATCCAACCTAAGAGACTGCAAAACGAACCAAACAAACATGGAGTCCAACTAAACGGATTAGAAAACGCATCAAAGCGCTTGATATTTTGTCATACCCAGTATCATTATTTAATCTACAGCAAATATCAGAGGACATGATTTTCAAGCACCTGTGATATATATTTATATGCATATAATTTTTCAGCCGGCTGTCAATGGATCATGAATCACGGCGACAACTCCTCGTAATTCAAACCTTAACGAATATCGTTTAATCCATTAGGTTACTTCCACGTTTACAAAACTAGAATATTAAAGTGATTTGTGACACTACAGAATGCATTTGGTATTCATTTAATGTCTCGAATCGAATGGAAAAAACACTTTCACGTCAGTTTTCCTATATTCTTAACGTTGATCTCTGACTGGAAAATATCACAGTATATATCATCTACTGTTTTGCATATCCATTGTGTTCAGACTGGTTTTGTTAATGGTGTGGTGTCATATAAAATTATTAATTATTACATTGCAAGATAATGATGTCACTTATAAAATACATTTATAGCCATTCAGAATATGGGTTTTGAGGCAAAACGCAAGATATCGCTAGCAAATAAACTATATTCAAGGTGCGGAAGCATTTATAATTTAATTCGGGAAGCAGTGTTAATGCGTTTTACAAAATAGTGTAACATAATTGTTCCCAGTCATTCATTTTCAAAATAGTAATAACCCACTCATTTAAGCTTCCTTGGTATGTTTGTTCATTAATAATCTCATGTATTTCAGTGATATAAATAACTAAAATTATTCTTTTCCTTAAAGTAATTTGAAGGAATTGGAATGGAGAGTTCTCCTTCTCTTTCTCTCTCTCTCTGTCTTGCCCCACTTATGTTTTTCTCTACAGATTATCGATTTTAAGTTCATTTCAAACATGTTTATTTATTGTTTATGGTTTAGAAAACACAAACACACGCACCCCGTTTTGTTACTATATTTGATATTCAGTTTTCTACAAAGCCAATTTTGTTTTGAACTTACGTTTTCATTTCCGAAGATCATTCTTAATTTGATAAAAAAAACAAAAAAAAAAAACACACACACACACACACAAAAAAAAAAACAGAGAGAGAGAGAGAGAGAGAGAGAGTTCACTTTACATTAATTGCGGAACAGGCTATCATACCAATTTATTCAATTTCTCATTTTAAATAATTTAAATCAAGCAATAAGTAGTTATGCAGCATTGACTGAATATGTTTAAAACAAGTCATTATTTCGACTGTTCCTCTCGGCGGCCGGATATACGATAGGAACCAGATAATGAGGTCTTTTTTCCCATCGTTCTGTGTGGTTGGAAAAAATGTAAAGAACGACCAATCAAGACCACTGTTTCATAAGCAGCTTAGGCATTGGAATCTCCATAATCGTTCTATCTATTAATAGTATTGTGGTAAACTACCATGGTATCGAATAGAATTCGTCCTCTAGAAATTCGTAACTAAACTGTTGTTTGTATCGCTTAGCATGAAGATGTCTGTTCAAAAATATTTTGTATACAACTGTAACATTTTAGAAATGATACTGGTTCCCTTTGATGAATTAATTGATTTATAAAATGAATTCACGTCGTAATTTCCGCTAATTCCGGCTCGCCCTCAGGCAAATTCCGCTGCAGTAGTTACCTCCCCTTACAGTTGTCGATTACCACTGCCACCAGAAGTAGATTTCGGCTGATATAGGCCGGATTTACTTTTATCACTTATGACTAGTTTTGAACATATCATATCAGTTCGTTATATTTCACGAAAATAGCATTCATGATTTCGAGAAAAGTAAAAAATCAAATCGTATAACATTAATTTATAAAATTATAAATGTTGGTCACATGGTTTCAACTATCATCACGTGACTTGTGAGGTGGCAGTGGTTAAAGTAGCGTAGCCTGACGTAACCGGTACGCGGAGTTTGTCCCTCAGGCGGTCGGATATACGGTAGAATGTTTATAAGAAAGCAAAAATCAGCATTCTCTCCATCGACGATACGTCTCTTTTAAAAGTTGCGTGTTGTCTCTCTCTCTCTCTCTCTCTCTCTCTTAGTGATACGCGTTTTCTGATTACACTGTGCATGTGTGTAGTGATCGGCCTATGAAGTATAAACATACTTCAAACAGTCTCACTTCTAGGATAATTCTGTGGTTAGAGCGTCGGCTGGAAGACCCGACGCCCAGGGTGCGATCCCTGGACGAAGCCAGATATTTCCACCTCCAAACCAATAAGTTGAAGAAGATGATAATTTACATTGTACAACACTAACAGTTAATATATCATATGAGAAATGATATCCGGAAAAAAATCCCAGAATGTCGTTGCTTTTTTATTATTTCCACAGGAATTAAAAGTAAAGGCGTTTCTTCGAATACTGCTTAGAACATTTTCAATTTTCTTATCAAAATCTAATGTTTGGGCGTTTCTTGCTTTTTCATATTTGTCATCTTTTTGATAAGTATATATATATCGTAGTTCTACCTAGGGGTCTTTAAGCATTCGGGTTTCTTCTGACTGAAATTATCTGGATGTCACTATTTGACTGAAATTTGACGGTAAATTCCAAAACAACATATTATATTTGTAAAAGATGTTTTATAGAATTATGATAATTACTGTACAGAGCCATGTTGAACACACACACACACACACACACACACTGCATGCACTTCTCAACTTTACAATAAAATACCAATCGAACCCTTGTCTGTACTAAACTACATCAAACATCGTTGTGTGAGAGTTAACAGTCTCTGTGACAGTATTTTAGCCATACTGCTGTGTCAAGTTAATAACTCCGAGGTCAAAAAAGCATCGACCTGCAGTAAACCATCCGAGAGCCTTAAAAATGACGTAGAAAAAAATGTCGTAAAAGTTTAAACATCTTCTCCCGAAAGTTTATACCAAACATTAGTGTCTGTTAAAACGATAGTGGATCTAAACTCCATTTGATAAAAGAAAATGCAAACTTTTTTTTATTCCTAACATTAACCACCTGATTTCTTTCGTTCCCAAGGAGCGAATTCAATTTAAAATGTAGAGCAAGATTTCGATTGGTTGTGAGAATAATTCGATTTCGAACAGAGACAAGCAATAAATTGTGTTTCACAGCTTTTATGTCATTGTCCTTTCTAAAATTATGTCGACCTGGAACAGATGTTCATTGATTTTCAGGCAATAACACTTTATTGCATTAAGAGAATTCTGGGGCAAGTCTTGCAAAGAAACTAGATTAATGAAGTGTTCTGCTTTTACACAAATTAACATATATTTTTTTTAATATCATTGAGGTGTATAATCCAAGTCGGTGCATTGTTTTCAAGCATCCCCGCCACACACATCGGTATATGTAACTTAAAAATGTTTTCAAATTCCCTTCCTGGGGACATTCTTTCTCCTTGGAACTTAAAAACGTTTTCAAATGTTATAACCTATGCTTAGATGTGTCATTAAATTAACTGTTCTATGCATGTTATGCACTATTTTGCAAATGTTATTCGTCTAATCGTGGTAATGCTGCTAACATAAATTTATCATACTTTATCATTCAGTAATCATTAATGTAAATTATTATTTAAAAGTTAAAGAAAACGTTGATTTTTTTCGGAAGCCCTTTAACTGACTTTCGGTAAATTGTTGGTTATTCCGGATGGGGGCCTTGCTTTACCTGTAATGGATAGGTCCGAGAGGTGACCATTCATCAAAACTTTCACACATATAATGACTTGCAGTATATAGATATTAACATAAGTTTCTATAGCAATAGAGCGGTACCGGTGAATCTTGGAACTCCCATTTTTGATCCACGGATTTCCAGAGTTCCAAGAATTTTGCTTAAGTGCAAGCAAGTATAATTCGATAATAAGAAAACTTACCTAAAAGCATGGGGACTATTGCAATTTCATTTTTAGTGGTTAAAATATAGTTGTAACCATTGTCAGTGACGAAAATATAGCTATAATCATTGTCAGTGGTGGTGAGAATATAGCTGTAATCATTGTCAGTGGTGAAAATATAGCTGTAATCATTGTTAGTGGTGAAAATATAACTGTAATCATTGTCAGTAGTGAAAATATAACTGTAATCATTGTTAGTGGTGAAAATATAGCTGTAATCATTGTTATTGGTGAAAATATAACTGTAATCATTGTCAGTGGTGAAAATATAGCTGTAATCATTGTTAGTGGTGAAAATATAACTGTAATCATTGCCAGTGGTGAAGATATAGCTGTAATCATTGTGAGAGGTGAAAAATATAGCTTCAGTCATTGCCAGTGGTGAAAAATATAGAAGCTGTTATCATTATCATTGTCAGTGGTGAAAAATATAGCTGTAATCATTGTCAGTGGTGAAAAATATAGCTGTAATCATTGTCAGTGGTGAAAAATATAGCTGTAATCATTGTCAGTGGTGGAAATAAAGCCATAATCATTGTTAGTAGGGAAAATATAGCTGTAATCATTGTCAGTGGTGAAATATAGCTGTAATCATTGTAAGAGGTGAAAAATATAGCTGGAATCATTGTTAGTGGTGAAAATATAGCTGTAATTATTGTTGTGATAAAGCTGTAATTATTGTTGGTAGTGATAATATAGCTGTAATCATTGTCAGTGGTGAAATATAGCTGTAATCATTGTAAGAGGTGAAAAATATAGCTGGAATCATTGTTAGTGGTGAAAATATAGCTGTAATAATTGTTAGTAGTGATAAATAGTTGTAATCATTGTCGTTAACATTGTTAGTGGTAAAAAATAGCTGTTATCATTGTCAGTGGTGAAAAATATAGCTGAATCATTGTTAGTGGTGGAAATATAGCTGTTATCATTGTCATTGGTGAAAAATAAAGCTGTAATCATTGTTAATGGTTGTGAATAAATAGCTATAATAATTGTCAATGGTGGTGAAAATATAGCTGTAATCATTGTCAGTGGAAAAATAGCTGTAATCATTGTCAGAAAGTGAAAAATATGGCTGTAATCATTATAAGTAGGGAAAATATAGCTGTAATCATTATTAGTGGTGATAAATAGCTTTCATCATTGTCGTTATCATTGTAAGTAGAAAAATATCTGTAATCATTGTCAGTGGTGAAAAATATAGCTGTATCATTGCTAGTGGTGAAAATATAGCTGTTATCATTGTTAGTGGTGAAAATAAAGCTGTAATTATTGTTGGTAGTGATAAAGAGCTGTAATCATTGTCAGTGGTGAAAATATAGCTTTAATCCTTGTTTGTAGTGAAAATATAGCTGTAATCATTGTCAGAGGTGAAAATATAGCTATAATCCTTGTTTGTAGTGAAAATATAGTTGTAATCATTGTTAGGGTGACGGTGCATTGAAAATCATTTAATTTAATTTTCTTCTTTTTTCAATGTTGATTGAATAATTTCAAGCCTTTAATTTAAGGAATACTACACAGAAGCAATAAGAAAATTAAATAAAACAAATAAAGAACATACTGATAAAATTGAAACAAAATTACTTCCTAAAATACATTAAAGTGATTGGTGTAAACTTGTCATCTATTGACTGTTTCTTATCGTGATAAAAAATAATTTAATTTGATTAAATTTAAATATATAAGAATCCGAGGTGGGTAATTTGTTCCCTTAATAAACAAAACGTATAAGATTGAAATGCATAAGATGTAAATTTTACATCTCTAGCAAGCAGATCGGATTCAATAATGAAGAAATAAAAGAAAGTACCACTATTAAAGTTCCATACAGGGAGCAATGTTAAACACACAGATTAAAGCTATGAAACAGAATTGCATTTTTTTAATTATTAGGTGGTGTCGAGTCGCAAGTAGTGAACTCTCGATCTGCATATGTCTGATGCAATAGCTATCTTAATGCATCATCTTGTCACGCTGAATGGCTCTATATTTACAATTGGCAATTCTAATCGTAGGTTAATTGTAATATAAACGGTTTTTAAAGCTCCAAAATCAACCGTTTGTTTGTTTTTGTTAGTTTATTTTACACCGAGAAACCACATGATATTATACTTACAAGTTGATTAGGCATAATTAAGTTACATATTTTCACTTACCTACCCGACTGACCCTATTTTTTGTACTGGCCCTAACCTTTTTTCCTAGCATTTGGGATATAACGGTTGCAAAACGCTGGTTTTCGTCACACCCTCTAAAAATAATTTAAAACGATAAAAAGTTAAATATGATAGAAAAAGTTTAGCCGACCTACCGACCCTATTTTATTCGGAAATGTTAGTGGAAACATACAACTTTTTTCGCCCTACTTAGAAAACCTACCTGTTCATATTCGTTTGCCCGTCGATAATATGTATAATATTAAATCTTCGCCTTTAATCATTGTCAAAATGAAAACTGGAACTGTTGTTGAAAATATCTTTGCCATTTATGACATGTAGTTCTGTTAGATTATATTAAGTTTTCCTTGGAGTTCCATATTACATGTAAGAGATCGTTGCTATGCACGTCATACTTAGAATTGTATTTAAATTCGAAATATAATTGAGTTGCATTCCATACTGCAGTGTATGATATTTTCATGCTAAAATTGAAAGCCCTATTTTTTTTTAATTCAGCGGGTTGAAACATGCCAGGCATATCTGAACAACTGTACATTTAAGAATTTGTATTCAGCTGTCAAATCTCTTTATGAATAAAATGAATACTATAACAGGAGAAACAATATCGATTTTGGAGTTAACGTGTATCTATGCTTCATTTTGATAGTTTTATCGCGTTTTAGATCAAGATTACAAAAAAAAATAATATGTATTACAGTGATAGGTTTTTTTTAGCCAGAAGTGTCTTCGTTGCCAAGCGGGTAAAGAGGGTTTCTATGCCGGCACCGTCGCGTTTTTTCAAGTGAGGAAGGCATCCATATGACTTACGGCATGGTCGGTGGTTCTACCAGGATGTGTCTGAGCTCGGGGATATCCTCTAGCTGTTATTAGTTGAGCGACACTATATGACTGAAACACTGTCGCAGCTACAGTGAACCCTTACACACAATTTTACAACCTCATCTTGCGCATACATCTTATCGCACACCTGCTAATATCCGGTTTTGTTTTTCGTGCATAGTTTTAGACGTAACTAGCAATTTAAATTTCTTTTCATTAAACAAACCTAAAGTAATACTGTTTTCATATATTTAGACATGCTAATAATTATTATATCTTTTAAAACCAAAAATTGCACAATTCCTCTCGTACATGTACATGCAACCATATTAGATTTGCTACCGTAAGATTAGTTTATCACCAAAAAGTGTTTTGCGGACGCATCTGCAAGTATAGGGCGATTTTCAGTGATATCAAAAGGCGTGAACGTGTAACATCAAAGAGTATAACAACTCTATAAAGAAGTGCATGTAGTTTGATTCATGGCTACTTTGCTGGGTCAGCTTAACACTTATATATAAAAATATTAAATTTAACTTTTATCATATCACGTTATGCTCCAACAGCTGATTCCGGTTTCGTATAACCATCACATATTTTCTTACATTTAACACGTTATATATCACTGTTAGCCCGAATTACATCACTCCGCGTAACGCGCGTATACATATTCTATATATATGCATTGTGTGTTGATATCAAACAGCTGGGTTAAATATGTTTGTTGCAATTTTATTCATATGGTGTTGAAAATGTATGAGAAATGCACAAGTTAAATCGTAATATTCATTTATAATTTGAAACTATTTTCTTGGTGTTAGATTACAAAAGTCATCCGTTCACAGTCCGTTCATTCATGTTTTGTCTTTTTGTTGTTATAATCGCGATTTACCGTCCCCGGAGGCCGAGTGGTTAGAGCGTCCGCCTCGGGAGCGGGAGGTCGTGGGTTCGATCCCCGGCTTCGACATACATGTACCAGCGTCGTAAAAAATGGTACTGTTAAAGCTCCCTTGCTTGGCGCTCAGCATATAAGGGTAGTTGCAG
The DNA here is from genome assembly GCA_021229015.1 of Solen grandis. Lineage (NCBI taxonomy): Eukaryota > Metazoa > Mollusca > Bivalvia > Adapedonta > Solenidae > Solen > Solen grandis. The sequence goes on along the minus strand of CM037783.1, from coordinate 65,692,775 downwards.
GACTGGTTGGCCCGGTGTCAGGATAATGTGACTGGGTGTGGTATCATGCCACATGTCTACGGCGTGATACTGCAGTGTGGCAGCACTATACCAACATCACTCAAGTAGACATCGTCTCCAAATGACTGAAATACTGTCGGTGGGACGTTAAACCCAACAAACAAACAAACATATAATCGCGATTTACTGTCAGTAAAGGTCATATTATACAAAGAATCTAACATGAATTGTCATTTCATATCAAATTTTACTAAACGAGATCATGAAAATGTTATCAAGCGAGCCTCTGTCAATGACAATTCATGTCAGATCCTTTATACTCGTATATGTACCTGTTTATTACCTATTATAGTAAGACAGCACTAATTCTTATACACATAAAAGCAATCTATCAATCGATAGCTATGCGTCCGTGTCAAGGTTGTGCAAGAGTTCGATTTTAATACCAATATATGAAATGAATTTATGTTTTCCTTACATTTCATTTTATCGAAACATAAATAAGTTATTAACTAACTTCATGAGAACCAAAAAAAACAAAAAAAAACAACAAAAAAACAACAACAACAACAACAAAAACGAAACAAATAGGAGTGGTTTCGACTTTAATTAACAGAAGATAAATGAAAATGCAACTTTCATACACCAGCAATGGCTCCAAAATAGCTGTAATATTATTGTCAGCAATAAGTCACTAACAAAAACGATGATCCGTGAAAATAGCTTCCCTCATGGTTAAAAATATTCAGAACCATTGCACCAATCACTCTCCAATCACTCTATCGCAACCTTTCATCATAAAACCGTATAATACCATCAAAACTGAAAAGAAACGACATAATTATTCACTGTAAAAACAAACAATGGATGAGTGTGTGGGAAGAAAAAAAAAGCCTGCTCGCTGCCTTGTCTAAAAACCCGCGTACTCACTACCCACGAGAAAATCATGAAGAGAAGCGGTGTACAGAATGACATGTGACCGTAAATAAATACATGCATAAAAATAAATGCTATTTAAATCATTCTGTGGAGAAGTATATAACGCCTTATTTCGTGTTGAGTTTTAACCCTTTCCCTCATATAGACTCATTTTGACGCACTCAATAGGTACCACATAAAGCCTGATCTGCAGAAAACCACAGTTAAACCTTACCAAATTTAATTATAAAATCCTCATTTCCAGACCACTGAGGAGCAGCGAACAGCATAAAACCTGATCAGCCTGCGAGTTACTCTGATCTGGTTTTATGCTGTTCGCATAGGTCTTTTCATGGTGTCCTCTATGGGGGAAAGGGTTAAACAGTTTTGCATATTTTTTCTTGACACTTGTTTTTCGGTAACGTTGGTGTAGCAGCTGATAACAAGAAAAAAGTTGTTGCAGTGATGCTAAATTTGCCTGGCACAATATCTGTATGCTGGCCTTCTATAAATTGTTGAATGTTATTTTTGCTTCTTTTATGTTGAAAACGTGCTTAATTACAAACTAGATACGACAAGAATGTGTGATTAACAAAATGCGAATTTTAGAAGATTTGCAGACATAAGAATATTACAACAAAGTGAACACAATTGGATGAAACCAACGATGTAGACTGAAATAAGTGTACTATGCACATGGTTATAACTCCCATTAGTGAGATTTGAATAACACCTGATTTCAGTTGTCACGAATTGTACGTAACGTGTTTATCAAATATCTTATAAGGGACTCTTTTGTGGTGCTTAATCTCGTCTAGAGATTTATCTATTGGAGTTTCCATACTAGGATTACAAACACGTAGTATATTTAATCCAAGATATGGAGTTGATACATGTATTATAACAGCGGCCAGTTTTCTGAAACATCCGTGCTTGCAAGCCGTTGTAAATACATATAAATGAACACACACACATCAACATGCAGAGATACCTATTCGATCTATCACTATGGTTCTTCGTAACTTCAAACGCATTTAGCACTGGAAATTGATGTATCAGATAACTTGTACATGTAAGTAGGTAATATCCGATCATTCTATAACACATAATTAATTTGCTTTGATCAAGGCAATCTTGGAAAAAGCCAATTTGCAAGGAATGAATAAGGCAGAATGGATAGTGATACGCCAGTGAATCTATTGGGAGCTTTTGTTCACTAGAACAAGTCCAGTCTCTTGTAATCAATGTGCTCTTCATATTATATTAAGACATTTTAATAGTGTATTTAACTAAATAAAAGTTTCCCATAAAATAAAACAGGTGATGTAATAATTTGTTTATATTTTTCTTACCCGTATTTAATTTTATTCTCTTCTAAGTACATTTTATTACACATTTCAACTTATTGTTTGTTTGTTGGGTTTAACGTCCCACCGACAGTATTTCAGTCATCTGGAGACGATGTCTACTTGAGACAGATATAGTGCTGCCACACTGCAGTATCACGCCGTAGACATGTGGCATGATGCCACACCCAGTCACATTATCCTGACACCGGGCCAACCAGTCCTGCAACTACCCTTATATGCTGATCTCCAAGCAAGGGAGCTATAACAGTACTATTATATACGATTTTGGTATGTCGCCGCCGGGGATCGAACCCATGACCTCCCGCTCCCGAGGCGGACGCTCTAACCACTTGCCCACCGGGGACGTTTTCAACTTATTGGATGACTCCATACATCCGTATGATATGTATTTATTTTTACCAAAGAAAAAAACAAAGAATTCCGGAAACTGTAAATTAATGACATGAATTCAATTTCATCCTCCATGGTTTATCTCAAGGCAGAATACACCAGCTCTAGATTATGACGTAAAGCTTGCGTTATTCTTCCGAAACAAATGTAAATTATTCAAACAGAAAAGCAAAATGTGTGCTATAGGTTTGGTATACTATACCATGACGATACCATGACGTCAGTTAAATCAACGTATTTCTGCTATATAACACATAGACATCGCAGTTCAATTTTAACGACGTGATCCAGGTAACCCATTCTAAAAGTATCTAACATCAATTATAGTTTTACTGTATTTATCGTTATATTTGTTCCATTTGCATATCTATCTATCATGATTCGTCAGAGGTTAATTATTGTTTATGGAAATTTTGAACTCAGTGCTTTTTCATTTTGATAAAATCAACCATGTCTCATTCATTTCTGAACAAGCCTCGTATGCTATAAACATCTGGTGGTCATGAACTGCTAAGAAAATGTGTATTTCAAATCATACTTATTCATACAGAGTGTGCTGATGATAAAGATTGAAAATAAATAAAAGATGTGATATCTTCCATTACTGTTAAGTGCCAGTTTTCCCATGTCCTTAAAATCGGGCTTACTCCATTGTTATTACTGCATTTGAGGTACAATATATGATACGACAGGCTTGCATATTAAATTGTCTGGAAGTCTGACAAGATTTCACGAAAAAAGGTTTTTATGAAATATTTGTTTGCCATCTTGTTCTCATTGTATAGACATTTAGAAACAAAATTGAATGGTAGACATTGTTAATCGCTTTTCTTAATACCATTAACGTTTTAACATTGAACAATTATTGTACAATGCATCTTTTAATTAAAAAATATATTTGAAATATACATGACACCGTTGTAAATGTCAACGGAATACTAATTGATGATATATTTTAATTCTTTTAAAGAGTTTTAGAAATCAATGTAGTTTGCCATCATGGGCGTTTCCTTAGTGTCTTAAAAATGAGAAATATTGCTATGAAAATAATGTAGTTTTACCTTTAATATGCCGAATAGCTCCTTGCTTTACTGTCACCTTTCGAGCTTTAAAGTAAAAATAAATCAAATATAATGCAATCAACACTAATTTTTAATATCATTAATCAAATGTGAATAGGGTCGCATTTAAATATGAAAAGAATAGTATCACAGTCATATCGTACATGTAACTAAAGGTTTCTATGCCAACTTTCTGTAGAAATATGCATCTAAATGTTTTAATATCTAAAGCTTATCTTGCGTCAAATATAGATAACTTGATATATGTTACTGAAATAAACATGATGAAATCTTTAAGCATAGCTTGCTGTATTTGGAATACAGCTCTAAATAGTAAGTGCTGTGTTTAAATGATTTGCACTCAGTATGCATGTACAATATATTAATCCAAAAGACCTATGCTTGTTTGGTGGGTTTAAAGTTTCGCTTAGTTTTTCAGAGGCTGACGTTTTTTATACCATGTTGTGATATACATGAACCTTACAAATATATCGACCGCCCCCGGTGACCGTGTGGTTAGAGCGTCCGCCTCGGGTAAAGAAGGTCGTGGGTTCGATCCCCGGCGGCGGCATACCAAAGTCGTTAATAAATGGTATTGTTAAAGCTCCAAGGATGATATGACTGAGTGTGGTATCATGCCACATGTCTATGGCGTGACATTGCAGTGTGGCAGCACTATATCTGTCTCAAGTAGACATCGTCTCCAAATGACTAAAATACTGTCGGCGGGACGTTAAACCCAACAAACAAATATATCATATACCTCACTTCTTTTTAAGAGTATGTTATCAACACTTCTGACTCATGAAAATACATATTCGATACGCATGTCCACCAATTAAGTCTAATATCGTATTATGAATTGCATTTCAAATACCTTCTTAATAGATCAAATGTGTTTAAGCACTTTAATTGTTGGGTAGTTTAAAGGAGCTTTGCAGTAAGTTTAGTTTTAATGATCAGAGTAATGCATTTAGAACCGCTATCGGTAGCCGAGTGGATTATGTGTCAGCGCAGAGACAGTGGGGTCGTAGATTCGACCTTCAGCAGCGGCACACTGATTCCGTTAAGATAGTACATATATTTCTTCTTTTCCACTTATAAAGGTTCAATGACTAGTTGATAATGATACTGTCTCTTATGACTAATGCCTGCAAATGACTGAAATATGGCAGGTCAGACGCACTGTCACTAAAACCGCAAAATTGCCAAATTCATAGAAATATTGTACGATTTATTTGTCCCCCTGTGCCTATATTGGTTGTTGGGGCGGTTTTGAATCGATCGATATGATCTGACATCGACAGATTGCGAGAAATGCTTATTTTCTTTTTTTTTATGTCATCCAATCAGAATCGCCGAAATAACAAACCGGAAGTTGATAGTGGAGCAGACTTATAAAGATGTACAAATTGTTGATACTTCGCGTTATTTCTTTTATAAAAGTGCCTTTTGACAATGATTCGTCATACCATGTGTTAATTTGAAATCAGACTGATCGAACCGTGCATTGAATACGATGGCAGCATACATCTGTACAAAGTTACGACCTCCGTAATTAGGTGATGTCAGAATCCGTTCCTTACCATGTTTTCATATATAGAACCGGAGGGAAAAAATCATACATATTTTAAACGATCAAGATTCCAATGAAAATGGCAATTTTGCAGTTCTAATGCCAGTGGTTTGAAGATACCACATCAAACTTGCAACAAAATATCAAGTCAAAGGTTACATGCACTACCCCTTCTCCCCAGACGCAAATTACTAACCCTATTCAGGAAAAGTAATCAAATCTAGCGTTTGAATGTTTGAATACATCAGAAAGATACACATGTGAATAGAGGTCAAATTAAATCGCCAAAAATGTCATGTCTTCAAAACTTAATGATACCTATGAATAATTTATTAACATTTAAATACATAAGGAGATTCAAACCAATGTGATGTGATGTTCTTCATCAAATGAAATATAATGTATATTTCCTAATCATGTTCAATGTGTTTGATATTCCTAAGGCCTTCGATGAATATTTCAAAGGAAAACGTCCTCCATTAGTTTAGTTATAATGAAACATAATTATTCAAATTCAAAATATATGAAATGGGTTGGACTACAAGTTCTGAGTGCAAGCAACCCTATTAAAAAACAAAATAACGTTCTGCAATTTCAATTTGAATTAATTACTATTATTTATAAGTCGACTGTTAAATGTGTTTGATATTTTAAATAGTATAGTTGATTTTTGTTTTACAAAAATAGTTTTTTTCTATTCTAGTTTTATCATGATTTAATGCATTTACTTGTATCCGGTAACAAACCGTGTCGAATGGATAATTTCAAACATTGACTCTTTGACATGATTGCAATAAATTTCGCCCACAAATGTGTTGCCATCTGCAGTATTGCAGAGAGAGAGAGAGAGAGAGAGAGAGAGAGAGAAAACACTGCACGAGTCTAAATTTAGATTTCAATATGAAATAGGACTTTCTTTCTCCGATGCAAACCCATATACAGAATTCACAATAAAATATCTTATTGGCTTTTACTTTTTGTACTGAAGAACGCCAAATATTCCCATGACCGTTGCATGCTCTAATTGATTACATAAGTGGGAAAACAATAGTGCAATAACTTTTGCTGAAGAGATAAAAAAAAGCTTATATCCTATGGCATGTTTGATGAATACATCCATTTGGTTATCTCACCTTAGCTAGAATCTGTTCATCTACATCATACTATTTAATTCATGGACTCTTAAAAGGTTGTTTCCTCGATAACAAAGGCCTTATGGGAGCAAAAAAATATTAAATTCTTTATTTGTCATACTGCATATTTCCCGATACAGTAATAATCATATCTGAAATTGATTTGACAAGAAAAGCAATACAGTAATTTCACAGTATATATAGTAAATTATTAAAAGGAGAGTCTGTTAAAACGATTAAAGCAATTTGATTATCACAAATAATGTCAACTGTGTGATATACGTAATTGATTATAAAATCCAAAATTCCAGCGATGAATCATTCAGATATAATAAGAAAACGTTATTGTGTTACCTTTAATTATATTATATACCATGGTAGCGACATGGTGCTGGCTTTATCAGGGTTAGTTAAGCAAACACTCTAGTTGTCTCCTAAGTAACTCAATCAGCAATCTTAAACCATCGCATTGCAAATGTAAATACACTACTGTAATCCGCTTTCACAAAAAGTCATTTAATATTTTATAACAACACTAAATCAGGTTTGTAATCTTCTAGAACATTCCATATACGAATAGATATTTGCAAATTGCAGCATTATTACCTACGCAGAGGAAAGAAACCAGGACTTGAAGCATAAAACAACGCTAATGCACACGTTAAGCTTATAAACACAATAGAAGGCAGATGGATGTTCAGATTTGCATGGAAGCGATTTGCCATTTTACTAGGTTTTGGTTTGTGTTGATAGAAGATAGGGAAGTGTGCGTGCATGCCTTAATACGCGTCTCTTGTTTCCTCACTAATTGGACAGAATTTTCCGTAAATGTTTATTTAGTCAATAACTTAGTGCAGAGCTACAATACATACTGTTAAATTCGAATGTCACAACATAATGTATATCTCTCAGCTAATATATGTTCGTTAACTATAACAACTACGCAAACGTTGATAATGATCTGAGATGCCCTAACCTTTAGCAAATTTAAAGAGAAACAAAATCTATTCTGATTCTGCGAAAATTAGTTAAAAAACAAAAGGCGCATTATTTACATAAACTCTAGAGTATTAAGTCAAAAAGTACTCTGTTTAAACTATGTTTACAGATGTATGCTATTTTCTGCAGTTCATTAGTCGCAAGACTTCCAATTAAACTGGGGGGCCTCCGTGGCCGAGAGGGTAAAGTCGCTTACTTAACACTCACTCAGCCCCTCACCGCGTGGGTTCGAATCCCGGCAGGGTCATTCGGATTTTCATGTGAGGAAGCATTCCAGCTGGCTTGCGGTAGGTCGGTGGCTCTACCCGGATGCCATCGTGCATTCGGGGTCTTCCTCCACCTGTAATTAGCTGGACGTCGCTATATGACTGAAATACTGTCGAAGCAACGGCAAACTCAAATAGTCAAGTCTAGTCAAGTCCAGTTAAACTGGCCCCTAATTAAACGATAATGTTTTAGATTGAGTGACAGTAACAACGAATACTGTTTCATTGTCCACATTTATTTTGTATTGTTTCTAAGAATTAAATTTTTATTTAGTAAACCCACATATGTATGTAACACTGGGTGTTTTCAGGCAAAGGTTTAATGATTTCATTCATAACTTCATGACCTTAATATCATCATTGATCTCTAGAAAAAACAAGTCTGAGAGTCTGAGTAAATGAAGCAACATCCTGGGACTATTTTTTCTCACTCGCATTTGATAATCGTTTTACTTGAAATCATTTTGCAAGCATCAATTTCATATTTCAAATTAATCTAAAAATCAATCGCCATTTTAAAAATTTTTTTTTTTTGTTATTTTACAGCCTTAGCCATAAGCCGCTGTACTGCACTACACATCAATTTGTCAACACAGGTCGAACCACTCAAAGGATTCTTAGTAAATCATGGCTGTGCCACTAAGATCTCCTTTGTGGAGATTGCACTGAAATGGATTACATAAATACAATTATTTAACACACTATTTAGTAATTGTCAAGTGAAAAGGAATAGTAATTATCACTTACATGGGTAATATTTACTTCATCTAAAAATAGAATTGTTGATATTATAATATAATGTGTCGGCAATAATAAAACACACATTGTACTGTCTGAGTAATCTTTGTCCATATTCACAAACTTCTATTACTTCGCGGTTCTATTTGCATGAAACAAAGTTTCTGGGTAAATCCTACGGTCTAGTATGGAGACTAGTGCAAGATAGCACATCACAGCTGATGTATTCCCGCGCCTTATAACACGGATGAAACCGAAAATAGGCGGAATAACACGATCAAGCCGTGTTGGTATTGTGCATTCTGGATTCTTTTTTTGTCATTTCGAAAATCATGTAGCTTATTTATCAAAGAACAAAAAGTTGTGGTGTATATGCATTTTATTGACAAACAGTCGTGTTACAGGTGTTGTCATTATAATTAATAATGTATAGTTTTATTACCTTTCCTACCAGTGTCAACTCGGTGATTACAAACACGCACAGCATTCGGCAATATACACTAATAATACAGATGCTGCTGAACGTTTCATGAATGATTAAACATTTCAGGAAATCTGGAAGATTCAAGTGGTTTGGAGCAGTATATTAGATATTTGTTCAATGTTCATCAATATGAATCAATCGACATTACTTATATGTTTATTTTAGTTTCAAGTGTGTTTCTGATTAATATAATACTATATTCACTCTACGACATTGTATAATTGATTTTGATAATAAAATATGACATTTTTATACTTGGTCTTTCAAGTTAAGCTATATATGTGCTTTGTTTTTAAATAATGTAACGTTATAACGTTATTAAAAAATCAGAAACATGCTTTGTAATACACGGACAATGATTGCATTAAGAACCATGTGTAAATTTTCCTTTATTATTTCCATTACCTTATAGAGGTCTATCTTTAGATATCAGAATTCGCTTTTCCTTCAGGACAATACTATCTGCCATACTAAACAAAAATGCAAAAAATATTTTATTAAGAAATGATTAAGTAATATAAACTAAAACTAGCTCTTAACTGATTAAAGACATTTCTGTTTTAAGACATATCATTAATTATACAGTAAACGAAAAGCATTACGGCTTCTTTATAAAGTAACCAGGGGCATTTCATTCTACCAAACCATAACCATAAATCGAATTTTACATTTTAATACAAAGTTATGATAAGTTATATTTATATTTCAAAATTGTAAGATCAGTTTTTCAAAAATTCAAATTTCCCCCAAATGTAAGTTATTTTTCCTAAACTAAACAAATTAAAGATTGAAAGAAACATTTAAACTATTTTAGAATTTCTAACTAATTTTAATGCCTATTTAAACGGAAATGAAATTGCATTACGATAATATGTTACAGATAAAACAGTTTTTACATAACATAAATAAACAAGGAAAAGGTCAATAACTATATACTTATTATAATAAACTAATTAAACAGTAAGAATACTATTATATGAAGGATAATCTATAGACATGGAATCCGATTTAATCAATATCGGGGTTTTCTAAAATGAATAGAAAATGTATGTCATTTTTTTTCTAATTCAAGATTTCATATCATTTCCTCTTGTTCGTAGTATAGTTTTGTGATGAGTAACGGGGGAATTTAAGAAATGTTACCTCACTGGACTGGTTATACCATTGAATGACACCCATTTAAGACCAGAAGAAATGTGCATTTTCACGTTGATGTCTTCATTTTAAACAGACACTATCGCGTCTGGGTAAGACTACATACAACTAGGTTCTGATGTTGTATTTAGGCATAAGCGTCATGTTTATTTTAACAATAGGGCCTGTAAGCACTAAGCCTGAATCACTTTAATTGATGATAAACAAAAATCATAATTATTACTTGAACAAATGAATTATTAAATGTTAATTATGATTATTCCCGTCGGTGTTACTTTTCAGTCGTTGAAAGACGTATGTCTACAATAGCACGTAGATTACAAGTGACATAATACCACACTCAGTCACATTATCCTGACACTGGACCAACAAATCCTGGAACTACCCCCAGGTGGGTGCTAAGAATTAAGCTCAAGGGAATTATAACAGTAACATATTTTAAGACATTGATATGTTGCTGCCGGGAAACGAACCCGTAATTTTCATTATCATTATTGCAAAGTTATCATTTGATCAAACATTATTATTATTATTATTATTATCATTATTATTATTATTATTATTAAGCGATATCATTCAGCCCCCACCCCAACCCCATCCGCATGATGTGGGTTCGAAGCCCAGTGCGGTAATCCGTATGTTTCTTGTGAGGAAGCCTACTGGCTGACTTGCAATAGGTTAATGGTTCTATCCTGGCGTGTTTGTGCTTACGCCCCCTCCCACTGTTTTTAAGCTGGGTTCGCAATATGACGAAATAAACTCACAAAGACTTCATTTATGTCAAGAGTTCCTTAACAACAACGGACACAAAAAGAGGTGGTGCTCCTCAAAAATCATGTTTGCGTTATATACTTGTATTATTTCAAATGAATCGTTGCGTGCTGCCGTAAACTATGATTTGATGGAACTGAAATGATAGTTTAAACGAAGAGACCTGAGGTATATGTTACTGGCCACATTTCTTCTGTTGGAATCGACATGTTAAACAAATAATGTATCCCCATTCATAAAGTAACATGTAGATATTCGTATTTTTTTTATCGAGTATGGACAAATAACGTATGGATGATGAGTTTCGTTTAAGCTATAGTTCTTATTTAGTACCATGTCTATAAAAATCTACAAGAAAATGCGCTGTTCAGTACAGAGAGTACAATTTAACTCATTTATAAAAGCGATATAATTCTTATTTAGAAGAAGAATTATCCAAATTTTAAATTCCACTCGCATCATCATGTCACGTAAGCGGTACATGTAGATGCAAAACACGACCTGTGATAATATCTGCTGTTTCATTCATTACCATTATTAAATTAATTACATGTTTTTTTTTCAGTGTCGAGGATTTCAAATTTTCACAGAAAATGATAAACTGCGACTATTAGCTTCTCAAAATTATAAAGCTGAATGAATTAGAATTAGGTTCTTTGAATATCTTTTGTTCAAGGAATGAAAGAAAACTAATATATTATGGCAGATCGTGATCAAAGTCCATTACTAGCAGTTTTCCTTGAATAAAGAGCAACACAGGTGAAAATTGAATGAATAAATATCAGTAACAGACGTTGGTTTGAAAAAAAAATCATTATAACTCATACGGCTTGAGACAGCAGATGCAAATGAAGTCGATGTTACGGCTATACATAACTCTGACACCCTTAAAATAACTTCAGCAGGAAGTGTAATCACTAGGTGCTTATCACGTGAAATCCTTTTGCAGCCATATTGATTTCGGGTATTTGCTTTGCGTTTGTTTGACAACCCATCAACAGCATTTTGGTCATTTTGGGACTTTTTTAACATGATACAGATGTAGTGTTGTCACACTGTGATATCACATTGTAGACAGATGTAATGTTGCCACACTGCGATATCACGTTGTAGACAGTATGTAGTGTTGCCACACTGCGATATCACGTTGTAGACAGATGTAGTGTTGCCACACTGCAATATCACGTTGAAGACAGATGTAGTGTTGCCACACTGTGATATCACGTTGTAGACAGATGTAGTGTTGCCACACTGTAATATCACGTTGTAGACAGATGTAGTGTTGCCACACTGCGATATCACGTTGTAGACAGATGTAGTGTTGTCACACTGTGATATCACGTTGTAGACAGATGTAGTGTTGCCACACTGCGATATCACGTTGTAGACAGATGTAGTGTTGCCAAACTGTAATATCACGTTGAAGACAGGTGTAGTGTTGCCACACTGCGATATCACGTTGTAGACAGATGTAGTGTTGCCAAACTGTAATATCACGTTGAAGACAGGTGTAGTATTGCCACACTGCGATATCACGTTGTAGACAGATGTAGTGTTGCCAAACTGTAATATCACGTTGAAGACAGGTGTAGTATTGCCACACTGCGATATCACGTTGTAGACAGATGTAGTGTTGCCAAACTGTAATATCACGTTGAAGACAGGTGTAGTATTGTCACACTGCGATATCACGTTGTAGACAGATGTAGTGTTGCCACACTGTAATATCACGTTGAAGACAGGTGTAGTGTTGCCACACTGCGATATCACGTTGTAGACAGATGTAGTGTTGCCACACTGTAATATCACGTTGTAGACAGGTGTAGTGTTGCCACACTGCGATATCACGTTGTAGACAGGTGTAGTGTTGCCACACTGCGATATCACGTTGTAGACAGATGTAGTGTTGCCAAACTGTAATATCACGTTGAAGACAGGTGTAGTGTTGCCACACTGCGATATCACGTTGTAGACAGATGTAGTGTTGTCACACTGTGATATCACGTTGTAGACAGATGTAGTGTTGCCACACTGCGATATCACGTTGTAGACAGATGTAGTGTTGCCAAACTGTAATATCACGTTGAAGACAGGTGTAGTATTGCCACACTGCGATATCACGTTGTAGACAGATGTAGTGTTGCCAAACTGTAATATCACATTGTAGACAGATGTAGTGTTGCCACACTGCGATATCACGTTGTAGACAGATGTAGTGTTGCCAAACTGTAATATCACGTTGAAGACAGGTGTAGTGTTGCCACACTGCGATATCACGTTGTAGACAGTTGCACTGTTGCCACACTGCAATATACGTTGTTGACAGATGTAGTGTTGCCACTGTGATATTACGTTGTAGACAGATGAAGTGTTGTCGCACTGCTATATATCGTTGTTGACAGATGTAGTGTTGCCACTGATCACGTTGTAGACAAATGTAGTGTTGTCGCACTGCGATATAATGTTGTAGACAGATAAAGTGTTGTCGCACTGCGATCTCAAGTTGTTGACAGATGTAGTGTTATCACACTGCGATATATCGTTATAGACAGATGTAGTGTTTTCACACTGCGATATCACGATTTAGACACATGTAGGGTTTTTACACTGCGGCCTGACGTTGTTGACAGATGTAGCGTTGCCACACAACGATATCACGTTATAGACAGATGTAGTGTTTTCACACTGCGATATCACGTTGTAGACAGATGTAGTGTTGTCAAACTACGATATCACGTTGTAGACAGATGTAGTGCTGCCACACTGTGATATCACGTTGTAGACAGATGTAGTTTTTTTACACTGCGATAACACTTGTAGCAGAGTAGTGTTGCCACATTGTAAAATCACTTGTAACAGATGAAAGGTTGTCCATTGTGAATCACATTGTAGACAAATGTTTGGTTTCCACACTGGTTTTACTTGTAGACAGATGTATGTTGTCACACGTAATACACTTTTTAGCAGATTAGTGTTGCTACACTGAAAAATTACGTTGAGACAGATGTATGTTTTCGCATTTTGAATCACGCTGTAGACAATGAATGTTGTCACACTGTGATATCACGTTGTAGACCCAAAGTAGATTTTTTTTTCACTGTGAAAACAGTTGTAAAAATGTAGTGTTCCACACTCTAATACACGTTGTAGACGGGTGTAGTGTTGCTACACGCGATTCACTTTAGCAATTAGGTTTTCTACACTGCGATATC
>CM037783.1:65645230-65678602 GCA_021229015.1 Solen grandis | reverse complement strand
TTCATTTGCATCTGTAAATATCACGCCGACATCACCTCAGACATTGGGGGAGGAAAGTAAATTTATATGTGAGAATCACATATAAGTTTATATACATTGTATATAGTGGTATGGTTCCAAAGCCAAATCATCCGGGTATTGTAGGTCGGTGGTTCTACCCGGATGTCTCTGTGTATTCGGGGTCTTCCTCCACCTGTCGCTATATGACTGAAATACTGTCGAATCGACCGTAAACTCAAATTGTCAAGTCAAGACATCCGGATACTGGACCAACCAATGACGTGAAGAACGCAAAACACAAAATTGCCAGAAGGTCGTTGGTATGTCGCGGCCGGGAATCGGACCCACGACCACGATCACAGGACATACGCTATAACCTCTCGGCGATTGATGATAAAATTATGATTATAAATCAAATTATAAAAAACTAATACATTATTTGAAAACTAAAATAGATCTAAATCTACATTATTAACTGTTACAGCAGAATTAGAAATAAAATAACACACCATGCATGATCAGAATAGTTTTATTTCAACAAGCTATCAAGACTTATTTCATTTCTTAGAAAGTACAATGTAAAACAATGTATATTTACTGCATTTCTGAGAAAAGGAAATTAAAGAAGTCTAAATCTCGGGGCTGTATTCACACTACATCAAACAGTGTCTGAGAAAATTGTTGAATTGTGTATTTCAGATTTGTCTCTTCTATACATTTACTTAATAATGTATGATTATCAATATTTATTCCATTTATCACGGAAGTGTGATTTTTGGTTTGAAAAATATTTCAGAGATTATTAGAGTAATAGCTGCGAAATGTTATGAAATTCTAGAAAATTCTATCTAATCTCGATGACAAATTTGTGTCATCGCACCTTTCCCATTAGTACAGGCATTAGTCATACATGTACATAACTTGAATGTTTGCGCTTTGTTTCACCAGTTTTCTTGGCAGAAAACAAAATATCTTGAACGATACAACCATTTTTTGAAAATATGAACATGAGCTTTGTCTGTTTGGGTTTTCGTCACAACGCAAGTTATTGTCATTTAGAAACTATGTCAACTTGAGACCTGGAGCTGTCAGACTGCTGTACCATGACGTACCATACCAAGCCCAGTCACGTTATCCCGACATATGACCAATCTGCCAACAATCAACGTTGTTCGATGTATAAATCGCCCATATACAGATATGGTAAAACTCAACGTTTCTGGACACACGGTGATCATACCTCTCTTAGATACGTTGATGGGTTTAAAACTGGAACTATATACCTAGTGATTACAGTCGCATACTTATAATCACTGAATCTCTAACTGTTGTGGGTCCAAACCCAAACCCCAGACTAGTCACCTGGAATTTTCAAAGCCTTTTTTAAAATCTTCTTAGATGCTAACGGTAAGTGGTACTGCCAGGATACCTCTAAGTCTTTATATTCTAAGTTTCCTTCTTCTGTAGTAAGCTAGACGTATTTTGCAGCGACCGTAAACTTTACAAAAACAACAATATCACCAATAAATGATTCTCTGATAATAATTCCATATATAGTTTTGTTTCGTGGATATAAGATATTAGTACGATCATGTGAATCAAATCGAAATGTAAATATTAATTTCCTCCTGTAAATGTCATTTTAAATAAACAGTCGTGGTTTTGTTTTGGTTCTATTTTCTTTTCCGTTGAATTATTTCAATTGCCCACTGGCATAGATTTCAATTATGTCTCGTAAACAGCATTCGTCTCATATAAATCATGAGGAAACTTTTAGACCACTAGAGCTTTTAAATACCTCAAATAAACCAAATTACGCGGTTTGTGCCGTAGATTTTGTATCATACTTTTTGAGTTTTAGCGGCAATGCCAATCAGCTGTGAACTATTAATATCAGTTATTAAGAGAACAGCTACTATCATTAGAACTCATAGTGCGCTATTTCATTACATTAAAAAGACAATGGAAGTTACAATTGTTCTGTTGTATGATAACACATGACAAAATAAGGACATCCTTTATTTCCGTGACATTACTTATGCAGCATACTATGCATAAAAAGAAATAAAATATAAAAGATATATTTTCAATATAAACACATGGCCCAGGTTTGAAACACGCTTTTCGTTTGTTTAATTGTTTATTTTGGTTTAACATCAAGCTGATGGAATATCAGTAATGTTAGATTATTGTCGGCATGAAATAGATAACGAGATGAAAAGTTCGAAAACTTAGAAAATTAAAAATGGATAATTTTTTTGTCTCTAGTTTATTTATGCCAATCTTTGGTCATACCCACGAGAAACTATTACACTGAAGACCAAAGTGCCCTTTTCGACCTATATCTCCTTCCACATAGGTTTTTTCTTTTTGTTTTGTTTTTTGTTTTAATTTTATTATTATTTATTTAAAAAAGAGCAAAATATCATTTGGAGTCATGTTTAGGTTGTATGGAAGAGGGTACAATACACTGACTTCATCAGGCTCATTAAAATGGACATATGTCTTGTCACCGTTTAGGTAACTTTAAACACCCTTTTCTGATATTTTTGGTACTTTTTTCAGCAGTTGCTTAACCTCTTACACCCTCGAACATTCTTGCTCATTGCTGAGCTTTAGAGACCATATATCACTTTTCTACGTAACCTTCAGAGTTTTCTTTATTACGAAAGGGACATATGCTAATCCCAGATTGCCATTTGCGCTAGCCGCCTAACAGTGAAACACGTTTCTTTCTCCATAATGGACATTATCTCATTCGTATTAGATTTGGTAAGTGCAGACCGGGGTCTTCCTGAAAAAGGAATATATTTCGTAAACCACCTCTAAAATGTAGAAATCCCCATCAACAAATATATCGTATCATGAATGTTTTTTTTGACACTCACCCCCAACTTCCATTAGACGTTTAAATAACTCCTGATTTCAGCAATATTTTTTTTATATTTGTTCTAAACGTTTTAAATGCAGTTTGAATACAAATGATAACTATCGAAATTGCAAAATAACATTCTCGTGCATTTCAGTTACATTTATACACAATGCAGATAGATGAGCAGTCATACGTTTCGCAGTATTGGTTTTGTACAGCTGTAGCTCTTGCTGTTCGAGGATGCAGCTTGTTTGAACACCCCTTGTTCAACGCTGTAGACCATTGGCATGACTCAACTGCAAGTCACATGATACTCACTCTGGTCCAACCCTTATATAATGCGCACAGCAAGGGAGATATACAAGTTATTTTGTATGTCACAGTAAGGGATCAAATCGATCTAATGACTCACCGCGCCGATCATAGGGGCTGCATCTTGGTCGGGAAGTTAGCTCTAATTAGCAGCAGTCTCGGTCCGCACACATATTTCTAATCATCAATATGCGTACAAGCTCCGGATGTCAAAATGCGTTTAACCTAAATTTTACAATTAAGAAAATCCTATAATTTTGCATCATATGATGCTTAATTTATCCTTAAAGCTCAATTAAGTCATAATGAAAAATCTAACGAAAGAATAAGGGAAATCACCCAGAATCCTCAGTTGTCCAGTAAGGGCACTATATGTTGATGTAATGAAAAAAGTGGGCGGAGCGTGCTCTGAAATATACTGTGCAGTAAAAGCACGAATGTCTCGGGATACGATGTCTGTTTTAGAAGTGTGTGGACTTTTGTTTTAACTTTAGGACATTTTGATGTACATAAATAAAAGAGGTATGAATAAACTTTCGAAATACCCTTCGAATTTTTATTTTTGCTTGGCGCTGTTGTGAGCGGGAAAGAAAATATAGATCGAGAATGCCACATCTTGCGATTTTTCCAATGTAATCTTTTGCGTAAATTGGCATTTCTGGATGTCTTTTGGAGATGCATTTCACATAGTGGATTTTACGGTGTAGGTGCATCCGAAATTAGCTCAAACAACTATAAGATAACTGGACTTAACAATAGGATGACATACCGTGATACTTAAATAATCGATGACTATATTACTTTCAGAGTTTGTCTTAAGATCATGACATATATTTCCTTTTAAGCCTTGATATATATATATATATATATATATAAAAGATTACTTTCCCTACAGATAGACTAACCAGAAATAAGTTTGCTAGCAATAGTCTTAGAGGATTATCGCCTTCAAATTTTGTTGATATTACTTGTCTTCATATTTGGAAACGACAACTTGATTAACATAGTTTGAGTGATACAAATGTAATTTTCAAAGTGAGTTAATGACTGTCGTAACAAATTCCGCTTAATTTAAAAGTAGTCAGAAACATAATCGTAATAATGAATAGCATGATTGTAACGATGTCACTAGCAATAAAGAGAAAGAAAAAAATGGGGTTTTGTGCTACCGAAATGGTAAAGAGTGGTTTACAAAGACAACGTTATATCATGGTATTCTCTATCTATCATTTAATCAAAATCACGGCCCTTCAAAGGTTTAAAAATACTTCAGTAAAGATGCAAGCATCTATAGACTCTCTTGCTCAAAGTCGTCTAAAAAGACTTGCATAAATATAGACGATGATCACGATCTCATGATAGATTACCTTCTTATAATAAAATAAATTGTACAGTTTTACTTTGGTACATGAATTTGATAACTGACTTCTGGTAACAAGGTTTTAATATAAAAAGTATTGTTTGGCAATTTCATTCGTCTTGCTAAGTATTCTCGGTTAGATGGGGAATTCACACTCAAGGAGGTGGCGTTGATCGTCTTCTTTATAAACCCGGCTATGTTTTTGTTTCTTTTGAACATTTCAACGGAGCTACAAGTAAGACTGTTCTCACTGATGGCTTTAAAGCAAAATGTCAGTAATCAATATGTGTGTAAGACATGTTTACAGTCTTCTTGTTTATATTGAGATATTACTTTCCCATCTTTTACAAGGTGTCACAAAATGATATATATATCACTGCTGTTAACGACATCAGTTTCGTTGCTTCCGAACAGACTGCTTTTAAAGGATAATAGGGAATGCTCTTTAAATCTTAAACTAAGCTATTATGATTAAAGTCATATATGAACGCCTTTTTCAAATCAAATCTAGGGCAAAAGTTACAAATATAGTATTACTTGTAACGATGATGGAAATCTCAGGTTGAGTCCAACTCAAATCTGGCCATGTACTCAATGCCATTTAACTTTCATACCCGATGACACACCAAGACCCGCTTCCATTTTCAAAGGCAAAACATATCGTAACGGTTGTTTATTTGGGAGTATAGTTTGACTTTTGTAGGTGACAGTTAAAGATAAAAAAGACTCTCTATTAACTTGTAATTTCTCCATGCTTCTGCTTCTGCACACACGCCTTTTTATGTAATAGTTAAAACATATTAACTGAAAGCGAGAGAACGAAGCGAGCGAGCATCTTCTTAGCCATTAAGATTTCAGTGTATGTTCTAACTTACTTAGGATATATCCTACATTTTGTTTGGACGACATGCGCGCCATGTGATATTCTTTCTGTGTAATGCTTGTATCAGGAATTTGATTTTTTTTGTCTATTTCAATATCGTGCGACCGCGCCTTTTGAAAAATGGAGATCGGCGACCTGGATTTCTTATTCAGTTATGATTTCGATGACTCGATGAGTTAAACAGTTCCAAAAGTCAGCTAATGAACATTTCAACACAAGACCTTGTCGTTGAATTCGCTGGAAACTTTCTAAAGAATTACTTGAGAAAGGTGATAAAAGATAATTGATCATTTAAAGTTACAACTACTACAAAATGTGATTTTTAGATAGAAAAAATACTCGTATGTATGTTTATTTGCATGTATGAGGATTTCTAAAATGTATCACAATTTTCCTTAGATACCGGTAGTTCTGATCGTAGAAATGTTAAAAAAAGCATTTGAAATCGAGTAGTTAGATATCTGTCTTGTTTTGCTGTTTATTTCCACCTTTTACACACACGGAATTCATACGTTTCCAAATATGGTATTGTGTACTTCTACCAAAGCTACACACTACCTCCTGTGGGCGCAGCCAGTAAATCGCTATATAATGTCACGTGATTTCTGTTCAGTCGAAATTGTTAATGATTAAGTGCAGCTCTAAGTGATTTCATTGGCTGAAAATGTAGGTTATGTTCTTTAACTGAAAAACAAACCTTCATTCTCACTAGCTTGTATGCTTATTTGACCATCCATTTCCAAGCATGTCTCAATGCTTCAGCAGGAAATAAAGAACACGATATATTTGAATGCCATTTACACGTTATATTTAAAAACTATTATTATTAATAACACTGTACGTCATATTTAATATCTTGTATTTTGAAGAATTAGTCAGCAATGCTTTTTTTTCATATCGTGATTGTAAATCAATGTGCTTTCTTAAAATAGTTTCAAGTTTTGTTTCGTAATCACCTGAAAACAAGGCAAAATCCGTGTCATACATATTCGTATTCGTTTGTATAAGACTACGTTTACGACTGAACGCTGATGCAACGAAGCCTTATCTAGGGTTTAAAGACTCGACAATTCGACCATTGATATAACCCCATTAATGAATGGAAGTCACAATGTCCCGAACTTGTAAGATAAATCCCTTGAACTCGGACTTTCTATTGTGTTTTCTTAAAAATCATAATGTATTTAAATTTGACACTCTAATAAATAATATGAAAAACTCAACACTATTGAAGAGTGAGTATATTTATTAAAATAATCATTATCAAAATGTCATTATCAACAGTTGTATTATTCCATTAAGTGGGTTGTTGTGAGGTTGATTATAGACTGTATACATTATTTGTAGCTTTGAGGTATGGATTCATTAACTGATTACCCCCTGTAACTGCAGACTCCGCAAGAGCTGCACACAAAGAAACTTGATTACCCCGACAGCTGATTTGTTGTAAGTCTGAGCATTTTCAAAACCACATAAAATGAACTTTCAATATATAACTTATCGTAAAACTTAATTTCATAAAAATGCACCATGTTTCTAATTCCTTCAAAACACAGTTCCTTTGGTAATAATTGAATATATTGTAGTTACAGGGGTTGTATAAATAACATCCGTGATCATGTTACCTGTACTAACCAGTCACATAGCGACATTTTTGCAGGTGACATGCTTGATAATCCATGTGTTCACATAGGAAATTTGATGTGATATAAATGCTTAGATGCTTTATACTGCACTGCGCAGGAATAATTCATCATTATCATTTTTTGCCAGCATGTTAATCCTGTTCAGTGGGTATATGTTCAGCTTTAATTGTCAATCTATTCATTGTTCGTGATGAAAGTAGACTTGATACAAATGCTAGATACATGTACTTGTACCCACCTCGTGTTTCCATGTAAATGTTTGTACTGGAAAAAAGTCGTATACTCGGAAAATACCAGCCGTATAACGACCGCAAAGTTTAATAGTCTAGAATGCATGTCAATCTGACTTAAGTAAGTAATCTTCCATCGTGTAGCGTAGTGAAGTACTTTAATCAGACTGAGGTGAATGTCTGTTTTAGCAATGAACCCCCTCTTTGAGCAACACCAGAACCGGCAGTCTAATTGTTCTTTATGGTGAAATACAGCTCAATAAATACTGTAAGTGAAAGCGCAAATAATCACTTACGTATAGGCTGGATAAAAGACCTGGGTGATTTTTTAATTCTTTACACAGGGTAAACAAATAACAATATAATATTTTTTA
This sequence comes from Solen grandis, assembly GCA_021229015.1. Taxonomy (NCBI): domain Eukaryota; kingdom Metazoa; phylum Mollusca; class Bivalvia; order Adapedonta; family Solenidae; genus Solen; species Solen grandis. The sequence continues at coordinate 65,670,925 of CM037783.1, read as the reverse complement.
AGTTATGCGCCGTTGATTGTGAAGAAATAAAATACTTTCAGCAGTTTTCTTTTTCAGAACCAAAGCCAATTATATAGTTTGTAATAGCTTGTTGATGGGTACAGTATTCCCTAACATTCGGGGAAACCGTTTGAGTTCGTGAGCATTTGTTTGATATCATAAATACTGTTTTTCCGAATATTAGGAAAAACTGTACAACTGACAAACGAGTCTCATTAAAATTGATGAAGAAATAAAATACATACAACAGTTTTCTTTTCCAAAGCAAATTATGCTGCTCGTGATAGCTTAAACTGACGTGGTATGGCTACAGTTTAAGGTGGTGGAGAATGTGCGAGAACGGTTACATGATGTACACAGTGTTACTTTAAGTTTGAAGTGTTTCATTCTGAGAAGTCCAAAAAAGCAGACTCTGAGATAAAAACTCAAGTTGTTAAGCATCCCTTCCACTGCAACCGAGTAAACATCATTGTAATTAAGCAGACTGTAACCGTCTTTCAGTTTTACGGACACACTGAAACCGACATGTATATACTGCAGACATTTATAACGGACAGTCCGAAATATTTTAAATAAGAGAGACTGTAATTCAGTCTGTATATTTTACTAAAATTGCAGCTCGTCTTCATTTCAATAAAAAATGGTGCTTATTTTTTGTGTGTAAAAATAAAAACCACGCCATTTTGTGTTTATTAACTCTCTAGAGTCTTCACTTCTTAAGCAGTCTTAATTATAATAAATTAATTTGGAAGTATGGCTCGTGTATGTTGAAGAAAGACTTCTATCTTCTTATTTATTTTCTTGGATTTAAATGTATATCAGTAAAGCAGGATTATACTAGTGATGCTTTACATGACTATACATCAATAAAAACCAATGGTAAATCGGTAGGTCAAAAAGGGCATATCGGTCCGTTTCTTATTCGTAAATTATCAGATATAATATTAAAATGGGCAGCTAGGCACATGTCATTTTGCAATAATAACATATGATATCTTTGCATCGCAAGCCCATTAAATCTTCTACAATAATAACAGAATGGCTTAATTAGCTTTGTCGGAAAGAAAAACAGATATTATGACCGATTACAGACAATGATTTATTCATATATCTCAGGATATGTACTTCATACATCATTGTTTCCATTTCTTTGATTATGTATGAGGATCACAGGCTATAACCATCGGTCGATGTCTTCCCTTACAAAATTTCCTAATGTAACTCAGTATGTATGGGTATGTATATCAGCTTCAGATATTTTTGAAGTGGTAAAAATATACAAAAAACATGAGTAAATAATTTGATAGTGGAAAGCTGGAGTCCAAATTATTCAAAAATAATCTATATATAATAAGAACAGTTTTGAGGCAGCTGAAAAGCAAGAAGATGAGTACCGTCTCAAAAAAAAAAAAAAAAAAAAATCAGATTCAAATCAACAGCCTTAATGTTTTATATCTGGAAATTATTCTGAAAGGTGGAAAGTTCACGAAGTTTAAACGCAATATTCAATTAAACACTTTTTATGTATTTATATGTTTGATATATATAAAACAGTATATGTAAAAGCCCGAACCCCAACAAGAATACTAAGCGCTAGTTAATACATAAATTATTAGATTAGTTAGAAACTTAATTAACTAAATATCCAAGTATATGACTTATTTGAAAAGTATTATTTCTTTGATAGCTAACAATGCGTGCTAAGAAATTAAATATGTGGGAATATTTTTATTAGGGAAAAAATGGTAAAATTTGGTTGTAAGTAAATAAGTATTATTTAGCGTTAAGTATGGTTGCTAGATTTCTTGCCAGTATATTTTATATGTATTTTTATTTGACATTTTTTAAAAATATTTTGGCAATTTCACAGCCATAAGAGGGCGGATTGCCATAAATGACGTATACGTGCTGTAATTTCTGCAACACTTATTGAAATATAATCCATATTGTTGATTTTCGACATGCACCTCGTAAATTGTGCATCCCGTAGGCTATTTAAAGCTCTAGCTTAGAATTATATCTAAATATCGTGTATATATATATATATATACTGTGAAAATGTATTCTCCGTGGGACGAAAAATAGGTTCGGTGTCTGAGAATGTACTCTTATTGGTTTTGCGTAAGAAACGGCTTTATTTTTAAAAACTGAATAGAGACTACTTAAATAGAATATTTTATGATATAATGGTGCATATAGTCAGTATTTGCTAGCATGGCTATGTAAAGAAGAACTTCTATATTACTAGTATGTTACTACTCTTCATAAACAATTTAATGGCTATAGCAGTGCTAACAAATCATAGGTATATAATCATGTTGATGATAAATGAATATATTTGCCGCAATATTTATTTATACATCGTTATTGATTACTTCAAAGTAGACAATATTCATTAATAGAACCACCGGAGCTCATCAACCACCCCACCACCCCCCCCCCCCCCACACACACACTTTCTTTTTACTTTTATAATTATACTATACGGAAGGTGGATATCATATTACCTAAGTTATATTATTGAGTGAAGTAACGCATTACTAGAATAGGTAGGTTTGTTCCCTGAACGTCTTCTTGCAAAATTCACACCTAATTAGGTGGTCCTCTAAGGGATATGTGAAAATCAGGCTACCGATTTATTTCTATTAGTAATAATATAAATTGTCAAAATACTATTAAGAAAAATATTTACTTTTTAAATATAGTACTCTAGGGATTCAAAGACGAAAAATTCAAGAGAGAACACGCAAACTCGACGAATTTCTATTCCCCGATGAATGATGCAAATTTAGTTAAAGAAAACAAAGAACGCATTAAGAAAAAAAAATGTACTACTCTTCAATGACATCTATGCACAATGAAGTTTAAAAATGATGCCTTACATACCGTTTATTTACATTCCGAACTAAATAAAGTAAGACAAAATAACAAAGGGCAATAACTTAAAAGTTATCAAGTGAAAAGTTACAGTTAATGTACACTGTGCTTCTACTCAGTGAGATGTAACCACATATGAAGTTTTAGGTTTATAACTAAAATAGTTTAAGAGTTATATTCCAATCGAAGTGTGATAGACGGACTTTCTTTAAAAATGATATTGGGTTATTTCAAGGGGAGATAACCTCGCCGATATTTTTCTCATTGTACCTGAATGATATAGAAGCAACTTTACGTAACAATCAAGATGCAGTCGTAACATTAGTTGAATTATCCATATACATGTTGTTATTTGCTGATGACATGTTATTGTGCACAGAGACCGCAGATGGATTACAGGTTTTACTGAACGGATTAAAAGATTACTGCTCAAAATGGAGTTTACATGTAAATACAGAAAAAACAAAAGTCTTGGTATTTAGAAAAGATGGCCGCTTAAACCAAAATCAAAGATGGAAATACGATGGCACAGAGATAGAAGTTGTTAAGCAATTTAGTTACTTAGGACTAATACTATCTGGTTGGGGGTCTTTCGCACCAGCAACAAGGACACTCAGGGATAAAGCCCTGAGAGCAATGAATTCGTTATTTAGTGTTATAAAAGGTCGTGAAATACCAGTTAATATTGTATTCAATTTATTTGATTCCCGTGTTTTATCAATCCTTAACTATGGAAGCGAAATTTGGGGCTATATAAAAGCAGATTGTCTCGTGATAGTTCATAAGAAGTTCTGCAAATGGGTATTAAATGTGAAACAATCAACGAATACGCTTTCCCTCTATGGAGAGTTGGGGAGATTTCCTATTTATATATCGAGTTACGTAAGAAAAGTCAAATATTGGTCGAAATTATTTGATACCAAAATGAGAATGCTTTATTAAATACCATTGAACATAGACGAGAAATAGAGGCAAACGGAATTGGTCATTAACAATAAGGGACATTTTACAAGACGCGGGTTTTAACGATGTATGGATGTATCCAGAATCTGTCAACCTTAACATGTTCGTTCGAATACTAACAAATATATATTTATTACAGTGAATGGGAAATTGGTGTAAGAAGCTGTACATCGTTGTGTTTTTTTTTAAATAATTAAAAAACAACTATAGAACGGTCATCTTATTTATTACTGTTAGAAAATATTTAACTTAGAAATATTATCGCAAAACTTTTATTACACGATCTAGCAGTTAAAAAGGATAGATACTTATATGTGCCAAGAATGATTGGAAATGTTTATATTGTAACAAAAATGATATTGAAGACGAGTTTCATTTCGTTTTAATCTGTCCATTTTATGCTGATTTAAGATTCAGATATATTCCAAAGTATTTTTTCCAATAGACCCAACATTTATAAATTCATGCAATGTGTACTTTATGTGTTCATATGAAAGAGGATTTGTGCTTGCATGTTAAAATAAGAATCGTAAATGTTTAAATTATATCAGGGATTCTGTATATATAGTCCCTGATAATATCAATTATCATTAATAGTTTTAATGAAATTAAATATTGGTATCATGTAATTGTTGTTATCATTACGAATTAAAACAACAACAACAAAAAAACAACAAAAAAAACACAACAACAAAAAACATGTTATTTATTATTCCTATTTTTTGTTTGCCGATTTGCTAAAATTCTGCCATTCATCTTAATAAAACATGTCATCCCCTCACGACGATTCATTTATGAACTCCGACACAAGCAGGACGAACCTTAACGAGTCTCTCCTTATGGAAGCCTTTCTTAAAGACCATCCTTGATTGATCAAATAGTTCATCTTTATATCCGTATTAGCTTAATGTATTATCATATTTCCAACAGCTAACGTCTAATTGACACAAATGTACTACATAACTGCTTCCCTTTATAATATATATATTAAATAGAAAGTGTGACAAGCATTCTATCATTCGTCGTTAATAACGTTATATGTGACATCTGTAACACATCATATAGTTACTAATCTTGCGGTTTTGCTTCCATATTTGGCGTTCGGCGCACGGGGGATTGTTTTAAGAATAGGGTAATGAGATAATTAAATGGCTTGTGTATCTTGCCTGATTTGTGATATTGCATGAGCAAACATCCGGGACAGAAATAAAAAAAGTAAGATCATTCTTAACACTAACAACGGTTGATTTATCAAGTGCAAGAAAGATAATCATGGTTAAGCTGCAGTGATATACACCTTATATTCACCAAAGAGGAATTAATTAAAACAATATATACCTTACTCTTATAAGTCATAGTAATTGCTATTACACAATGGTGTTTAATTTCATGTAATATCCGTTCGGTAGTCTTTTTCCACATTTACTGATTTAACTGGGTGTTTTTCCCATTTTCTTTAATCATCTCTATTTTACATTGATAGAGACGCATTTTAATCCCATCGACAGTCATTGGTTGGACCAGTACTTTGTGCCTGGGTAGGCCATGACATATTTTTGCCCCTTTGGGGGTTCGAACTCGAGACCTTTGTATCACGAATAATCCAACATAAGAGACTGCAAAACGAACCAAACAAACAGTCCAACTAAACGGATTAGAAAACGCATCAAAGCGCTTGATATTTTGTCATACCCAGTATCATTATTTAATCTACAGCGAATATCAGAGAGGACATGATTTTCAAGCACCTGTGATATATATTTATATGCATATAATTTTTCAGCCGGCTGTCAATGGATCATGGATCACGGCGACAACTCCTCGTAATTCAAACCTTAACGAATATCGTTTAATCCATTAGGTTACTTCCACGTTTACAAAACTTGAATATTAAAGTGATTTGTGACACTACAGAATGCATTTGGTATTCATCTAATGTCTCGAATCGAATGGAACAAACACTTTCACGTCAGTTTTCCTATATTCTTAACGTTGATCTCTGACTGGAAAATATCACAGTATATATCATCTACTGTTTTGCATATCCATTGTGTTCAGACTGGTTTTGTTAATGGTGTGGTGTCATATAAAATTATTAATTATTACATTGCAAGATAATGATGTCACTTATAAAATATAAATTACATTTATAGCCATTCAGAATATGGGTTTTGAGGCAAAACGCAAGATATCGCTAGCAAATAAACTATATTCAAGGTGCGGAAGCATTTACAATTTAATTCGGGAAGCAGTATTAATGCGTTTTACTAAATAGTGTAACATAATTGTTCCCAGTCATTCGTTTTCAAAAAAGTAATAACCCACTCATTTAAGCTTCCTTGGTATGTTTGTTCATTAATATTCTCATGTATTTCAGTGATATAAATAACTAAAATTATTTTTTTCCTAAAAGTAATTTGAAGGAATTGGAATGGAGAGTTCCCCTTCTCTTTCTCTCTCTCTGTCTTGCCCCACTAATGTTTTTCTCTACAGAAAATCGATTTTAAGTTCATTTCAAACATGTTTATTTATTGTTAATGGTTTAGAAAACACAAACACACGCATCCCGTTTTGTTACTATATTTGATATTCAGTTTTCTACAAAGCCAATTTTGAACTTACGTTTTCATTTCCGAAGATCATTCTTAATTTGATAAAACAGAGAAAAAAAACAGAGAGAGAGAGAGAAAGAGAGAGAGTTCACTTTACATTAATTGCGGAAAAGGCTATCATACCAATTTATTCAATTTCCCATTTTAAATAATTTAAATCAAGCAATAAGTAGTTATGCAGCATTGACTGAATATATTTAAAAAAAGTCATTATTTCGACTCGCCCTCGGACGGCCGGATATACGATATGATCTATTACTACGACGGAACCAGATAATGAGGCCTTTTTTCCCATCGTTCTGTGTGGTTGGAAAAATGTAAAGAACGACCAATCAAGACCACTGTTTCATAAGCAGCTTAGGCATTGGAATCTCCATAATCGTCCTATCTATTAATAGTATTGTGGTAAACTACCATGGTACATGTACCGAATAGAATTCGCCCTCTAGAAATTCGTAACTAAACTGTTGTTTGTATCGCTAAGCATGAAGTTGTCTGTTCAAAAATATTTGTATAGAACTGTAACATTTTAAAAATGATACTGGTTCCCTTTGATGAATTAATTGATTTATAAAATGAATTCACGTCATAATTTCCGCTAATTCCGGCTCGCCCTCAGGCAAACTCCACTGCAGTATTTACCTCCCCTTATAGTTGTCGATAACCACTGCAACCAGAAGTAAATTTGGGCTGATATAGGCCGGATTTACTTTTATCACTTATGACTAGTTTTGAATATATCATATCAGTTTCGTTATATTTCACGAAAATAACATTCATGATTTCGAGAAAAGTAAAAAATCAAATCGTATAACATTAATTTATAAAATTATAATTGTTGGTCACATGGTTTCAACTATCATCACGTGGCTTGTGAGGTGGCAGTGGTTGACGAAACCGGTGCGCGGAGTTTGGCCCTCAGGCGGTCGGATATACGGTAGAATGTTTATAAGAAAAGTAAAAATCAGCATTCCCTCCATCGACGATGCGTCTCTTTTAAAAGTTGCGTGTTCTCTCTCTCTCTCTCTCTTTGTCTTAGTGATACGCGTGTTCTGATTACACTGTGCATGTGTGTAGTGATCGGCCTATGAAGTATAAATATACTTCAAACAGTCTCACTTCTAGGATAGTTCTGTGGTTAGAGCGTCGGCTGGAAGACCCGACGCCCAGGTGCGATCCCCGGACGAAGCCAGATATTTCCCCCTCCAAACCAATAAGTTGAAGAAGATGATAATTTACATTGCACAACACTAACAGTTAATATATCATATGAGAAATGATGTCTGAAAAAAAATCCCAGAATGTCGTTGCCTATTTTATTATTTCCACAGGAATTAAAAGTAAAGGCGTTTCTTCGAATACTGCTTAGAACATTTTCAATTTTCTTATCAAAATCTAATTTTTGGGCGTTTCTTGCTTATTCATATTTGCTATCGTTTTGATAAGTATATATATATCGTATTTCTACCGAGGGGTCTTTAAGCATTCGGGTTTCTTCTAACTGAAATTATTTGGATGTCTATTTGACTGAAATATTGAAGCGACGGTAAATTCCAAAACAACAAACAATATAACATTTATTATTACATTCAATTTATTTATTTTAGAGACAAGTTTTGATGTATTATATATTTGTAAAAGATGTTTTATAGAATTATGATAATTACTGTACAGAACCATGTTGAATAAACACACACACACACACACACACACACACACACATGCACTTCTCAACTTTACAATAAAATACCAATCGAACCCTTGTCTGTACTAAACTACATCAAACATCGTTGTGTGACAGTATTTTAGCCATACTGCTGTGTCAAGTTAATAACTCCGAGGTCAAAAAAGCACCGACCTGCAATAAACCATCTGAGAGGCTTAAAAATGACGTAGAAAAAAATGTCGTAAAAGTTTAAACATCTTCTCCCGAAAGTTTATACCAAACATTAGTGTCTGTTAAAACGATAGTGGATCTAAACTCCATTTGATAAAAGAAAATGCAAACTTTTTTTATTCCTAACATTAACCACCAGTCCTGATTTCTTTCGTTCCCAAGGAGCGAATTCAATTTAAAATGTAGAGCAAGATTTCGATTGGTTGTGAGAATAATTCTATTTCGAACAGAGACAAGCAATAAATTGTGTTTCACAGCTTTTATGTCATTGTCCTTTCTAAAATTATGTCGACCTGGAACAGATGTTCATTGATTTTCAGGCAATAACACTTTATTGCATTAAGAGAATTCTGGGGCAAGTCTTGCAAAGAAACTAGATTAATGAAGTGTTCTGCTTTTACACAAATTAACATATATTTTTTTTTTATATCATTGAGGTGTATAATCCAAGTCGGTGCATTGTTTTCAAGCATCCCCACCACACACATCGGTATATGTAACTTAAAAATGTTTTCAAATTCCCTTCCTGGGGACATTCTTTCTCCTTGGAACTTAAAAACTTTTTCAAATGTTATAACCTATGCTTAGATGTGTCATTAAATTAACTGTGCTATGCATGTTATGCACTATTTTGCAAATGTTATTCGTCTAATCGTGGTAATGCTGCTAACATAAATTTATCATACTTTATCATTCAAGTTAAAGAAAACGTTGATTTTTTTCGGAAGCCCTTCAACTGACTTTCGGTAAATTGTTGGTTATTCCGGATGGGGGCCTTGCTTTACCTGTAATGGATAGGTCCGAGAGGTGACCATTCATCAAAACTTTCACACATATAATGACTTGCAGTATATAGATATTAACATAAGTTTCTATAGCAATAGAGCGGTACCGGTGAATCTTGGAACTCTCATTTTTGATCCACGGATTTCCAGAGTTCCAAGAATTTTGCTTAAGTGCAAGCAAGTATAATTCGATAATAATAAAACTTACCTAAAAGCATGGGGACTATTGCAATTTCATTTTTAGTGGTTAAAATATAGTTGTAACCATTGTCAGTGACGAAAATATAGCTGTAATCATTGTCAGTGGTGGTGAGAATATAGCTGTAATCATTGTCAGTGGTGAAAATATAGCTGTAATCATTGTTAGTGGTGAAAATATAACTGTAATCATTGTCAGTGGTGAAAATATAACTGTAATCATTGTCAGTAGTGAAAATATAGCTGTAATCATTGTTAGTGGTGAAAATATAACTGTAATCATTGTCAGTGGTGAAAATATAGCTGTAATCATTGTCAGTGGTGAAAATATATCTGTAATCATTGCCAGTGGTGAAAATATAGCTGTAATCATTGTCAGTGGTGAAAATATAGCTGTAATCATTGTTAGTGGTGAAAATATAGCTGTAATCATTGTCAGTGGTAAAAATATAACTGTAATCATTGTTAGTGGTGAAAATATAGCTGTAATCATTGTTAGTGGTGAAAATATAGCTGTAATCATTGTTAGTGGTGAAAATATAGCTGTAATCATTGTTAGTGGTGAAAATATAACTGTAATCATTGTCAGTGGTGAAAATATAGCTGTAATCATTGTCAGTGGTGAAAATATAACTGTAATCATTGTCAGTGGTGAAAATATAGCTGTAATCATTGTTAGTGGTTGTGAATAAATAGCTATAATAATTGTCAATGGTGGTGAAAATATAGCTGTAATCATTGTCAATGGTGAAAATATAGCTGTAATCATTGTTAGTGGTTGTGAATAAATAGCTATAATAATTGTCAATGGTGGTGAAAATATAGCTGTAATCATTGTCAGTGGTGAAAATATAACTGTAATCATTGTCAGTAGTGAAAATATAGCTGTAATCATTGTCAGTGGTGAAAAATAAAGCTGTAATCATTGTCAGAGGTGAAAAATATAGCTGTATCATTGTTAGTGGTGGAAATATATGTAATCATTTAGTGTATAATTATAGTGGTGATAACATAGCTGTTATCATTGTCTGTGGTGAAAATATAATTATCTTTAATCATTGTAAGTTGTGGAAATATAGCTGTAATCATTGTTAGTGGTGAAAATATACCTGTAATCATTGCTAGTGGTGAAAAGTAAATCTGTTATCATTGTCAGAGGTGAAAAATATAGCTGTAATCATTGTATGTGGTGAAAATATAGCTGTAATCATTGTCAGAGGTGAAAAATATAGCTGTAATCATTGTTAGTGGTGAAAATATATCTGTAGTCATTGTCAGTGGTGAAAATATAGCTGCAATCATTGTTAGTGGTGAAAATATAGCTATAACCCTTGTTTGTAGTGAAAATATAGTTGTAATCATTGTTAGGGTGACGGTGCATTGAAAATCATTTAATTTTATTTTTCTTCTTTTTTCAATGTTGATTTAATAATTTCAAGCCTTTAATTTAAGGAATACTACACAGAAGCAATAAGAAAATTAAATAAAACAAATAAAGAACATACTGATAAAATTGAAACAAAATTATTTCCTAAAATACATTAAAGTGATTGGTGTAAACTTGTCATCTATTGACTATTTCTTATCGTGATAAAAAATAATTTAATTTGATTAAATTTAAATATATAAGAATCCGAGGTGGGTAATTTGTTCCCTTAATAAACAAAACGTATAAGATTGAAATGCATAAGATGTAAATTTTACATCTCTAGCAAGCAGATCGGATTCAATAATGAAGAAATAAAAGAAAGTACCACTATTAAAGTTCCATACAGGGAGCAATGTTAAACACGCAGATTAAAGCTATGAAACAGAATTGCATTTTTTTAATTATTAGGTAGTGTCGAGTCGCCAGTAGTGAACTCTCGATCTGCATATGTCTGATGCAATAGCTATCTTAATGCATCATCTTGTCACGCTGAATGGCTCTATATTTACAATTGGCAAATCTAATCGTAGGTTAATTGTAATATAAACGGTTTTTAAAGCTCCAAAATCAACCGTTTGTTTGTTTTTGTTAGTTTATTTTACACAGAGAAACCACATGATATTATACTTACAAGTTGTTTAGGCATAATTAAGTTACATATTTTCACTTACCTACTCGACTGACCCTATTTTTTGTACTGGCCCTAACCTTTTTTCCTAGCATTTGGGATATAACGGTTGCAAAACGCTGGTTTTCGTCACACCCTCTAAAAATAATTTAAAAACGATAAAAAGTTAAATATGATAGAAAAAGTTTAGCCGACCTACCGACCCTATTTTATTCGGAAATGTTAGTGGAAACATACAACTTTTTTCGCCCTACTTAGAAATCCTACCTGTTCATATTCGTTTGCCCGTCGATAATATGTATAATATTAAATCTTCGCCTTTAATCATTGTCAAAATGAAAACTGGAACTGTTGTTGAAAATATCTTTGCCATTTATGACATGTAGTTCTGTTAGATTATATTAAGTTTTCCTTGGAGTTCCATATTACATGTAAGAGATCGTTGCTATGCACGTCATACTTAGAATTGTATTTAAATTCGAAATATAATTGAGTTGCATTCCATACTGCAGTGTATGATATTTTCATGCTAAAATTGAAAGCCCTATTTTTTTTTAATTCAGCGGGTTGAAACATGCCAGGCATATCTGAACAACTGTACATTTAAGAATTTGTATTCAGCTGTCAAATCTCTTTATGAATAAAATGAATACTATAACAGGAGAAACAATATCGATTTTGGAGTTAACGTGTATCTATGCTTCATTTTGATAGTTTTATCGCGTTTTAGATCAAGATTACAAAAAAAAAATAATATGTATTACAGTGATAGGTTTTTTTAGCCAGAAGTGTCTTCGTTGCCAAGCGGGTAAAGAGGGTTTCTATGCCGGCACCGTCGCGTTTTTTCAAGTGAGGAAGGCATCCATATGACTTACGGCATGGTCGGTGGTTCTACCAGGATGTGTCTGAGCTCGGGGATATCCTCTACCTGTTATTAGTTGAGCGACACTATATGACGGAAACACTGTCGCAGCTACAGTGAACCCCTTCACACAATTTTACAACCTCATCTTGCGCATACATCTTATCGCACACCTGCTAATATCCGGTTTTGTTTTTCGTGCATAGTTTTAGACGTAACTAGCAATTTAAATTTCTTTTCATTAAACAAACCTAAAGTAATACTGTTTTCATATATTTAGACATGCTAATAATTATTATATCTTTTAAAACCAAAAATTGCACAATTCCTCTCGTACATGTACATGCAACCATACTAGATTTGCTACCGTAAGATTAGTTTATCACCAAAAAGTGTTTTGCGGACGCATCTGCAAGTATAGGGCGATTTTCAGTGATATCAAAAGGCGTGAACGTGTAACATCAAAGAGTATAACAACTCTATAAAGAAGTGCATGTAGTTTGATTCATGGCTACTTTGCTGGGTCAGCTTAACACTTATATATATAAATATTAAATTTAACTTTTATCATATCACGTTATGCTCCAACAGCCGATTCCGGTTTCGTATAACCATCACATATTTTCTTACATTTAACACGTTATATATCACTGTTAGCCCGAATTACATCACTCCGCATCACGGGCGTATACATATTCTATATATATGCATAGTGTGTTGATATCAAACAGCTGGGTTAAATATGTTTGTTGCAATTTTATTCATATGGTGTTGAAAATGTATAAGAAATGCACAAGTTAAATCGTAATATTCATCTATAATTTGAAACTATTTTCTTGGTGTTAGATTACAAAAGTCATCCGTTCACAGTCCGTTCATTCATGTTTTGTCTTTTTGTTGTTATAATCGCGATTTACCGTCCCCGGAGGCCGAGTGGTTAGATCGTCCGCCTCGGGAGCGGGAGGTCGTGGGTTCGATCCCCGGCTTCGACATACATGTACCAGCGTCGTAAAAAATGGTACTGTTAAAGCTCCCTTGCTTGGCGCTCAGCATATAAGGGTAGTTGCAGGACTGGTTGGCCCGGTGTCAGGATAATGTGACTGGGTGTGGTATCATGCCACATGTCTACGGCGTGATACTGCAGTGTGGCAGCACTATACCAACATCACTCAAGTAGACATCGTCTCCAAATGACTGAAATACTGTCGGTGGGACGTTAAACCCAACAAACAAACAAACAAACAAACATATAATCGCGATTTACTGTCAGTAAAGGTCATATTATACAAAGAATCTAACATGAATTGTCATTTCATATCAAATTTTACTAAACGAGATCATGAAAATGTTATCAAGCGAGCCTCTGTCAATGACAATTCATGTCAGATCCTTTATACTCGTATATGTACCTGTTTATTACCTATTATAGTAAGACAGCACTAATTCTTATACACATAAAAGCAATCTATCAATCGATAGCTATGCGTCCGTGTCAAGGTTGTGCAAGAGTTCGATTTTAATACCAATATATGAAATGAATTTATGTTTTCCTTACATTTCATTTTATCCAAACATAAATAATTTATTAACTAACTTCATGAGAACCAAAAAAAAACAAACAAAAAAACAACAACAACAACAACAACAAAAACGAAACAAATAGGAGTGGTTTCGACTTAAATTAACAGAAGATAAATGAAAATGCAACTTTCATACACCAGCAATGGCTCCAAAATAGCTGTAATATTATTGTCAGCAATAAGTCACTAACAAAAACGATGATCCGTGAAAATAGCTTCCCTCATGGTTAAAAATATTCAGAACCATTGCACCAATCACTCTCCAATCACTCTATCGCAACCGTTCATCATAAAACCGTATAATACCATCAAAACTGAAAAGAAACGACATAATTTTTCACTGTAAAACAAACAATGGATGAGTGTGTGGGAAGAAAAAAAAAGCCTGCTCGCTGCCTTGTCTAAAAACCCGCGTACTCACTACCCACGAGAAAATCATGAAGAGAAGCGGTGTACAGAATGACACGTGACCGTAAATAAATACATGCATAAAAATAAATGCTATTGAAATCATTCTGTGGAGAAGTATATAACGCCTTATTTCGTGTTGAGTTTTAACCCTTTCCCTCATGTAGACTCATTTTGACGCACTCAATAGGTACCACATAAAGCCTGATCTGCAGAAAACCACAGTTAAACCTTACCAAATTTAATTATAAAATCCTCATTTCCAGACCACTGAGGAGCAGCGAACAGCATAAAACCTGATCAGCCTGCGAGTTACTCGCAGGCTGATCTGGTTTTATGCTGTTCGCATAGGTCTTTTCATGGTGTCCTCTATGGGGGAAAGGGTTAAACAGTTTTGCATATTTTTTCTTGACACTTGTTTTTCGGTAACGTTGGTGTAGCAGCTGATAACAAGAAAAAAGTTGTTGCAGTGATGCTAAATTTGCCTGGCACAATATCTGTATGCTGGCCTTCTATAAATTGTTGAATGTTATTTTTGCTTCTTTTATGTTGAAAACGTGCTTAATTACAAACTAGATACGACAAGAATGTGTGATTAACAAAATGCGAATTTTAGAAGATTTGCAGACATAAGAATATTACAACAAAGTGAACACAATTGGATGAAACCAACGATGTAGACTGAAATAAGTGTACTATGCACATGGTTATAACTCCCATTAGTGAGATTTGAATAACACCTGATTTCAGTTGTCACGAATTGTACGTAACGTGTTTATCAAATATCTTATAAGGGACTCTTTTGTGGTGCTTAATCTCGTCTAGAGATTTATCTATTGGAGTTTCCATACTAGGATTACAAACACGTAGTATATTTAATCCAAGATATGGAGTTGATACATGTATTATAACAGCGGCCAGTTTTCTGAAACATCCGTGCTTGCAAGCCGTTGTAAATACATATAAATGAACACACACACATCAACATGCAGAGATACCTATTCGATCTATCACTATGGTTCTTCGTAACTTCAAACGCATTTAGCACTGGAAATTGATGTATCAGATAACTTGTACATGTAAGTAGGTAATATCCGATCATTCTATAACACATAATTAATTTGCTTTGATCAAGGCAATCTTGGAAAAAGCCAATTAGCAAGGAATGAATAAGGCAGAATGGATAGTGATACGCCAGTGAATCTATTGGGAGCTTTTGTTCACTAGAACAAGTCCAGTCTCTTGTAATCAATGTGCTCTTCATATTATATTAAAACATTTTAATAGTGTATTTAACTAAATAAAAGTTTCCCATAAAATAAAACAGGTGATGTAATAATTTGTTTATATTTTTCTTACCCGTATTTAATTTTATTCTCTTCTAAGTACATTTTATTACACATTTCAACTTATTGTTTGTTTGTTGGGTTTAACGTCCCACCGACAGTATTTCAGTCATCTGGAGACGATGTCTACTTGAGACAGATATAGTGCTGCCACACTGCAGTATCACGCCGTAGACATGTGGCATGATGCCACACCCAGTCACATTATCCTGACACCGGGCCAACCAGTCCTGCAACTACCCTTATATGCTGATCTCCAAGCAAGGGAGCTATAACAGTACTATTATATACGACTTTGGTATGTCGCCGCCGGGGATCGAACCCATGACCTCCCGCTCCCGAGGCGGACGCTCTAACCACTTGCCCACCGGGGACGTTTTCAACTTATTGGATGACTCCATACATCCGTATGATATGTATTTATTTTTACCAAAGAAAAAAACAAAGAATTCCGGAAACTGTAAATTAATGACATGAATTCAATTTCATCCTCCATGGTTTATCTCAAGGCAGAATACACCAACTCTAGATTATGACGTATAGCTTACGTTATTCTTCCGAAACAAATATAAATTATTCAAACAGAAAAGCAAAATGTGTGCTATAGGTTTGGTATACCATGACGATACCATGACGTCAGTTAAATCAACGTATTTCTGCTAATTCTACATTACTGTATAACACATAGACATCGCAGTTCAATTTTAACGGCGTGATCCAGGTAACCCAGTCTAAAAGTATCTAACATCAATTATAGTTTTACTGTATTTATCGTTATATTTGTTCCATTTGCATATCTTTCTATCATGATTCGTCAGAGGTTAATTATTGTTTATGGAAATTTTGAACTCAGTGCTTTTTCATTTTGATAAAATCAACCTTGTCTCATTAATTTCTGAACAAGCCTATGTTATAAACATCTGGTGGTCATGAACTGCTAAGAAAATGTGTATTTCAAATCATACTTATTCATACAGAGTGTGCTGATGATAAAGATTGAAAATAAATAAAAGATGTGATATCTTCCATTACTGTTAAGTGCCAGATTTCCCATGTCCTTAAAATCGGGCTTACGCCATTGTTATTACTGCATTTGGTGTACAATATATGATACGAAGCTTCATCAAATGATTAAAAAAAAAAAATTGAATGGTAACATTTTAATTAATACCATTAACGTTTTAACATTGAACAATTATTGTACAATGCATCTTTTAATTAAAAAATATATTTGAAATATACATGACACCGTTGTAAATGTCAACGGAATACTAATTGATATATTTTAATTCTTTAATATTTAAGAATAATGTAGTTTCCATAGGTATAATGTAGTTTTACCTTTAATATGCCGAATAGCTCCTTGCTTTACTGTCACCTTTCGAGCTTTAAAGTAAAAATAAATCAAGTATAATGCAATCAACACTAATTTTTAATATCATTAATCAAATGTAAATAGGGTCGCATTTAAATATGAAAAGAATAGTATCACAATCATATCGTACATGTAACTAAAAGTTTCTATGCCAACTTTTAAATATATAAATTTTTTCTATGAAATCTTTAAGCATAGCTTGCTGTATTTGGAATACTGCTCTAAATAGTAAGTGCTGTGTTGAAGTGATTTGCACTCAGTATGCATGTACAATATATTAATCCAAAAGACCTATGCTTGTTTGGTGGGTTTAAAGTTTCGCTTAGTTTTTCAGAGGCTGACGTTTTTTATACCATGTTGTGATATACATGAGCCTTACAAATAAATCGACCGGTTAGAGCGTCCGCCTCGGGTAAAGAAGGTCGTGGGTTCGATCCCCGGCGGCGACATACCAAAGTCGTTAATAAATGGTATTGTTAAAGCTCCCAGGATAATATGACTGAGTGTGGTATCATGCCACATGTCTATGGCGTGACATTGCAGTGTGGCAGCACTATATCTGTCTCAAGTAGACATCGTCTCCAAATGACTAAAATACTGTCGGCGGGACGTTAAACCCAACAAACAAACAAACAAACAAACAAACAAACAAACAAATATATCATATACCTCACTTCTTTTTAAGAGTATGTTATCAACACTTCTGACTCATGAAAATACATATTCGATACGCATGTCCACCAATTAAGTTTAATATCGTATTATGAATTGCATTTCAAATACATGTACCTTCTTAATAGATCTAATGTGTTTAAGCACTTTAATTGTTGGGTAGTTTAAAGGAGCTTTGCAGTAAGTTTAGTTTTAATGATCAGAGTAATGCATTTAGAACCGCTATCGGTAGCCGAGTGGATTATGTGTCAGCGCAGAGACAGTGAGGTCGTAGATTCGACCTTCAGCAGCGGCACACTTATTCCGTTAAGATAGTACATATATTTCTTCTTTTCCACTTATAAAGGTTGTTCAATGATTAGTTGATAATGATACTGTCTCTTATTACTAATGCCTGCAACTGACTGAAATATGGCAGGTCGGACGCACTCCGCAAAATTGCCATATTCATAGAAATGTTGTACGATTTATTTGTCCGCCTGTGCCTATATTGGTTGTTGGGGCGGTTTTGAATGAGCGATATGATCTGACATCGACAGATTGCGGGAAATGCTTATTTTTTTAATTTTTTTTTATGTCATCCAATCAGAATCGCCGAAATAACAAACCGGAAGTTGATAGTGGAGCAGACTTATAAAGATGTACAAATTGTTGATACTTCGCGTTATTTCTTTTATAAAAGTGCCTTTTGACAATGATTCGTCATACCATGTGTTAATTTGAAATCAGACTGATCGAACCGTGCAAAGAATACGATGGCAGCATACATCTGTACAAAGTTACGACCTTCGTAATTAGGTGATGTCAGATTCCGTTCCTTACCATGTTTTCATATATAGAACCTGAGGAAAAAAATCATACATATTTTAAAGATCAAGATTCCAATTTTGCAGTTCTAATGCCAGTGGTCTGAAGATACCACATCAAACTTGCAACAAAATATCAAGTCAAAGGTTACATGCACTACCCCTTCTCCCCAGACGCAAATTACTACCCTATTCAGGAACAGTAATCAAATCTAGCGTTTGAATGTTTGAATACATCAGAAAGATACACATGTGAATAGAGGTCAAATTAAATCGCTAAAAATGTCATGTCCTCAAAACTTAATGATACCTATGTATAATTTATTAACATTTAAATACATAAGGAGATTCAAACCAATGTGATGAGATGTTCTTCATCAAATGAAATATAATGTATATTTTCCAATCATGTTCAATGTGTTTGATATGCCTAAGGCCTTCGATGAATTTTTCAAAGGAAAACGTCCTCCATTAGTTTAGTTATAATGAAACATAATTATTCAAATTCAAAATATATGAAATGGGTTGGACCACAAGTTCTGAGTGCAAGCAACCCTATTCAAAAACAAAATAACGTTCTGCAATTTCACATTGAATTAATTACTATTATTTATAAGTCGACTGTTAAATGTGTTTGATATTTTAAATAGTATAGTTGATTTTTGCTTTACAAAAATAGTTTTTTTCTATTCTAGTTTTATTATGATTTTTTTAATGCATTTACTTGTATCCGGGAACAAACCGTGTCGAATGGATACTTTCAAACATTGTTTCTTTGACCTGATTGCAATAAATTTCGCCCACGAATGTGTTGCCATCTGCAGTATTGCAGAGAGAGAGAGAGAGAGAGAGAGAGAGAGAGAAAACACTGCACGAGTCTAAATTTAGATTTCAATATGAAATAGGACTTTCTTTCTCCGATGCAAACCCATATACAGAATTCACAATAAAATATCTTATTGGCTTTTACTTTTTGTACTGAAGAACGCCAAATATTCCCATGACCGCTGCATGCTCTAATTGATTACATAAGTGGGAAAACAATAGTGCAATAACTTTTGCTGAAGAGATCAAAAAAGCTTATATCCTATGGCATGTTTGATGCATACATCCATTTGGTTATCTCACCTTAGCTAGAATCTGTCTATCTACATCATACTATTTAATTCATGGACTTTTAAAAGGTTGTTTCCTCGATAACAAAGGCCTTATGGGAGCAAAAAAATATTAAATTCTTTATTTGTCATACTGCATATTTCCCGATACAGTAATAATCATATCTGAAATTGATTTGACAAGAAAAGCAATACAGTAATTTCAAAGTATATATAGTAAATTATTAAAAGGAGAGTCTGTTAAAACGATTAAAGCAATTTGATTATCACAAATAATGTCAACTGTGTGATATACGTAATTGATTATAAAATCCAAAATTCCAGCGATGAATCATTCAGATATAATAAGAAAACGTTATTGTGTTACCTTTAATTATATTATATACCATGCTAGCGACATGGTGCTGGCTTTATCAGGGTTAGTTAAGCAAACACTCTAGTTGTCTCCTAAGTAACTCAATCAGCAATCTTAAACCATCGCATTGCAAATGTAAATACACTACTGTAATCCGCTTTCACAAAAAGTCATTTAATATTTTATAACAACACTAAATCAGGTTTGTAATCTTCTAGAACATTCCATATACGAATAGATATTTGCAAATTGCAGCATTATTACCTACGCAGAGGAAAGAAACCAGGACTTGAAGCATAAAACAACGCTAATGCACACGTTAAGCTTATAAACACAATAGAAGGCAGATGGATGTTCAGATTTGCATGGAAGCGATTTGCCATTTTACTAGGTTTTGGTTTGTGTTGACAGAAGATAGGGAAGTGTGCGTGCATGCCTTAATACGCGTCTCTTTGTTTCCTCACTAATTGGACAGAATTTTCCGTAAATGTTTATTGAGTTAATAACTTAGTGCAGAGCTACAATACATACTGTTAAATTCGAATGTCACAACATAATGTATATCTCTCAGCTAATATATGTTCGTTAACTATAACAACTACGCAAACGTTGATAATGATCTGAGATGCCCTAAACTTTAGCAAATTTAAAGAGAAACAAAATCTATTCTGATTCTGCGAAAATTAGTTAAAAAACAAATGGCGCATTATTTACATAAACTCTAGAGTATTAAGTCAAAAAGTACTCTGTTTAAACTATGTTTACAGATGTATGCTATTTTCTGCAGCTCATTAGTCGCAAGACTTCCAATTAAACTGGGGGGCCTCCGTGGCCGAGAGGGTAAAGTCGCTTACTTAACACTCACTCAGCCCCTCACCGCGTGGGTTCGAATCCCGGCAGGGTCATTCGGATTTTCATGTGAGGAAGCATTCCAGCTGGCTTGCGGTAGGTTGGTGGCTCTACCCGGATGCCACCGTGCATTCGGGGTCTTCCTCCACCTGTAATTAGCTGGACGTCGCTATATGACTGAAATACTGTCGAAGCAACGGTAAACTCAAATAGTCAAGTCTAGTCAAGTCCAGTTAAACTGGCCCCTAATTAAACGATAATGTTTTAGATTGAGTGACAGTAACAACGAATACTGTTTCATTGTCCACATTGATTTTGTATTGTTTCTAAGAATTAAATATTTATTTAGTAAACCCACATATGTATGTAACAGTGGGTGTTTTCAGGCAAAGGTTTAATGATTTCATTCATAACTTCATGACCTTAATATCATCATTGATCTATAGAAAAAACAAGTCTGAGAGTCTGAGTAAATGAAGCAACATCCTGGGACTATTTTTTCTCACTCGCATTTGATAATCGTTTTACTTGAAATCATTTTGCAAGCATCAATTTCATATTTCAAATTAATCTAAAAATCAATCGCCATTTTTTAAAAAAAAGATTTTTTTTGTTATTTTACAGCCTTAGCCATAAGCCGCTGTACTGCACTACACATCAATTTGTCAACACAGGTCGAACCACTCAAAGGATTCTTAGTAAATCATGGCTGTGCCACTAAGATCTCCTTTGTGGAGATTGCACTGAAATGGATTACATAAATAAAATTATTTAACACGCTATTTAGTAATTGTCAAGTGAAAAGGAATAGTAATTATCACTTACATGGGTAATATTTACTTCATCTAAAAATAGAATTGTTGATATTATAATATAATGTGTCGGTAATAATAAAACACACATTATACTGACTGAGTAATCTTTGTCCATATTCACAAACTTCTATTACTTCGCGGTTCTATTTGCATGAAACAAAGTTTCTGGGTAAATCCTACGGTCTAGTATGGAGGCTAGTGCAAGATAGCACATCACAGCTGATGTATTCCCGCGCCTTATAACACGGACGAAACCGAAAATTGGCGGAATAACACGATCAAGCCGTGTTGGTATTGTGCGTTCTGAATGTCATTTCGAAAATCATGTAGCTTATTTATCAAAGAACAAAAAGTTGTGGTGTATATGCATTTTATTGACAAATATTCGTGTTACAGGTGTTGTCATTATGATTAATAATGTATAGTTTTATTACCTTTCCTACCAGTGTCAATTCGGTGATTACAAACACGCACAGCATTCGGCAATAGACACTGGTAATACAGATGCAGCAGAACGTTTCATGAATGATTAAACATTTCAGGAAATCTGGAAGATTCAAGTGGTTTGAAGCAGTATATTAGTTATAACTTCAATGTTCATCAAAATGAATCAATCGACATTACTTTTATGTTTATTTTAGTTTCAAGTGTGTTTCTGATTAATATAATACTATATTCACTCTACGACATTGTATAAATGATTTTGATAATAAAATATGACATTTTTATACTTGGTCTTTCAAGTTAAGATATATATGTGCTTTGTTTTTAAAAAAAATGTAACGTTATAACGTTATTAAAAAATCAGAAACATGCTTTGTAATACACGGACAATGATTGCATTAAGAACCATGTGTAAATTTTCCTTTATTATTTCCATTACCTTATAGAGGTCTATCTTTAGATATCAGAATTCGCTTTTCCTTCAGGACAATACTATCTGCCATACTAAACAAAAATGCAAAAAATATTTTTATTAAGAAATGATTAAGTAATATTAACTAAAACTAGCTCTTAACTGATTAAAGACATTTCTGTTTTAAGACATATCATTTATTATACAGTAAACGAAGAGCATTACGGCTTCTTTATCAAGTAACCAAGGGCATTTCATTCTACCAAACCATAACCATAAATCGAATTTTACATTTTAATACAAAGTTATGATAAGTTATATTTATATTTCAAAATTGTAAGATCAGTTTTTCAAAAATTTAAATTTCCCCCAAATGTAAGTTATTTTTCGTAAACTAAACAAATTAAAGATTGAAAGAAACATTTAAACTATTTTAGAATTTCTAACTAATTTTAATGCCTATTTAAACGGAAATGAAATTGCATTACGATAATATGTTACAGATAAAACAGTTTTTACATAACATAAATAAACAAGGAAAAGGTCAATAACTATATACTTATTATAATAAACAAATTAAACAGTAAGAATACTATTATATGAAGGATAATCTATAGACATGGAATCCGATTTAATCAATATCGGGGTTTTCTAAAATGAATAGAAAATATATGTCATTTTTTTTTCTAATTCAAGATTTCATATCATTTCCTCTTGTTCGTAGTATAGTTTTGTGATGAGTAACGGGGGAATTTAAGAAATGTTACCTCACTGGACTGGTTATACCATTGAATGACACCCATTTAAGACCAGAAGAAATGTACATTTTCACGTTGATGTCTTCATTTTAAACAGACACTATCGCGTCTGGGTAAGACTTCATACAACTAGGTTCTGATGTTGTATTTAGGCATAAGCGTCATGTTTATTTTAACAATAGGGCCTGTAAGCACTAAGCCTGAATCACTTTAATTGATGATAAACAAAAATCATAATTATTACTTGAACAAATGAATTATTAAATGTTAATTATGATTATTCCCGTCGGTGTTACTTTTCAGTCGTTGAAAGACGTATGTCTACAATAGCACGCAGATTACAAGTGACATAATACCACACTCAGTCATGACACTGGACCAACAAGTCCTGGAACTACCCCCAGGTGGGTGCTAAGAATTAAGCTCAAGGGAATTATAACAGTAACATATTTTAAGACATTGATATGTTGCTGCCGGGAAACGAACCCGTAATTTTCATTATCATTATTGCAAAGTTATCATTTGATCAAACATTATTATCATTATTATCATTATTATTATTATTATTATTAAGCGATATCATTCAGCCCCCACCCCAACCCCATCCGCATGATGTGGGTTCGAAGCCCAGTGCGGTAATCCGTATGTTTCTTGTGAGGAAGCCTACTGGCTGACTTACAATAGGTTAATGGTTCTATCCTGGCGTGTTTGTGCTTACGCCCCCTCCCACTGTTTTTAAGCTGGGTTCGTAATATGACGAAATAAACTCATAAATTTATGTCAAGAGTTCCTTAACAACAACGGACACAAAAAGAGGTGGTGCTCCTCAAAAATCATGTTTGCGTTATATACTCGTATTATTTCAAATGAATCGTTGCGTGCTGCCGTAAACTATGATTTGATGGAACGGAAATGATAGTTTAAACGAAGAGACCTGAGGTATATGTTACTGGCCACATTTCTTCTGTTGGAATCGACATGTTAAACAAATAATGTATCCCCATTCATAAAGTAACATGTAGATATTCGTATTTTTTTTATCGAGTATGGACAAATAACGTATGGATGATGAGTTTCGTTTAAGCTATAGTTCTTATTTAGTACCATGTCTATAAAAATCTACAAGAAAATGCGCTGTTCAGTACAGAGAGTACAATTTAACTCATTTATAAAAGCGATATAATTCTTATTTAGAAGAAGAAATATCCAAATTTTAAATTCCACTCGTATCGTCATGTCACGTAACCGGTACATGTAGATGCAAAACGCGACCTGTGATAATATCTGCTGTTTCATTCATTACCATTATTAAATTAATTACATGTTTTTTTTTTCAGTGTCGAGGATTTCAAATTTTCACAGAAAATGATAACCTGCGACTATTATCTTTTCAAAATTATAAAGCTGAATGAATTAGAATTAGGTTCTTTGAATATCTTTTGTTCAAGGAATGAAAGAAAACTAATATATTATGGCAGATCGTGATCAAAGTCCATTACTAGCAGTTTTCCTTGAATAAAGAGCAACACAGGTGAAAACTGAATGAATAAATATCAGTAACAGACGTTGGTTTGAAAAAAAAAATCATAACTCATACGGCTTGAGACAGCAGATGCAAATGAAGTCGATGTTACGGCTATACATAACTCTGACACCCTTAAAATAACTTCAGCAGGAAGTGTAATCACTAGGTGCTTATCACGTGAAATCCTTTTGCAGCCATATTGATTTCGTGTATTTGCTTTGCGTTTGTTTGACAACCCACCAACAGCATTTTGGTCATTTTGGGACTTTTTTAACATGAGACAGATGTAGTGTTGCCACACTGCGATATCACATTGCAGACAGATGTAATTTGCCACACTGCGATATCAGTTGTACAGGTGTATTTGCCAAAATGCGAATATCACGTTGTAGACAGATGTAGTGTTGCCACACTGTGATATCACGTTGTAGACAGATGTAGTGTTGCCACACTGCGATATCACGTTGTAGACAGATGTAGTGTTGCCACACTGCGATATCACGTTGTAGACAGATGTAGTGTTGCCAAACTGTAATATCACGTTGTAGACAGGTGTAGAGTTGCCACACTGCGATATCACGTTGTAGACAGATGTAGTGTTGCCACACTGCGATATCACATTGTAGACAGATGTAGGGTTGCCAAACTGTAATATCACGTTGTAGACAGATGTAGTGTTGCCACACTGCGATATCACGTTGTAGACAGATGTAGTGTTGCCACACTGCGATATCACGTTGTAGACAGATGTAGTGTTGCCACACTGCGATATCACGTTGTAGACATGTAGTTTGCCACACTGCGATATCACGTTGTAGACAGATGTAGTGTTGCCACACTGCGATATCACGTTGTAAACAGATGTAGTGTTGCCACACTGCGATATCACGTTGTAGACAGATGTAGTGTTGCCACACTGCGATATCACGTTGTAGACAGATGTAGTGTTGCCACACTGCGATATCACGTTGTAGATAGATGTAG
>CM037783.1:65595130-65645130 GCA_021229015.1 Solen grandis | reverse complement strand
GCATAATGCGTTTAAGCTCAATCACAAAAAAATGTTCAGAATACCATCTGTTTTTGATGCTATGATCAGCACAACTTATTTTTTTTTTACCTGAAGCTGTGTCAGATTTTTAGTCATTGAATGTGCACCCAACCTATAAGCATGGGTCTAAATAGCCATAGACATGTATGATACCACACCGTCACATTACACTTACACCTGTCACTGAGCCAAACCAATCCTTGAATTACCCTTAATTATGCTGAATTCAAAGCAATAGAACTATGTTTATTTGTAGGATAAAAAGTCCTATAAAACAATATTTCAGTCTTTTAGAGAGGATGTCAACTTGAGACAAATATAGAGCTACCACACTGGGTATCACGCCATAGAATGGGGTATGATGCCATACCCAGTCACATTATCTTGACTCTGGGCGACAAAGTCCTGCAATACCCTTATATAGCTGAGCGCCAAGCTATAACAGGATCTTTTTTACATTTTGGGTATGTCACGGAAGGGAAATTTAACCCATGACTACCAATTCTTGTGCCTATGCCCCAATCACTGGGCCCACGGACAGTAGATATTGTTCTGGTACACATATTTCTGACTTTGTGCAAATGTGCGACCATTATAGTATAGCTCTCAAGTATATTTATGTGTTGTGCCAAAAGTGAGACCGTATTAGTAAGCTCTCAGTATATTTATGTGTTGTGCCAAAAGTGAGGCCATTATAGTATAGCTCCCCAGTATATTTTTTGTGTTGTGCCAAAAGTGAGCCCTTTATAGTTTAGTTCTCCAGTATATTCATAAATGTCCCTTGTTTTTGGGGTGTTTTTTTTTTGAAGAACAAAATACATTATAATTTGTTCTCTGTCCTTTGAATATAGGGACAAATTTCTATTTGTAACAGCTTATTTATATACAGCAACTCCTCCAATGAGGATTTGTGTTATCCTGATAATTACTGGTCTGGTGAGGTCAACATTCTGTGGCCCCCCAAATTTAAAAAAAATCCTTATTTTTTTCCCAATTTTATCAGCGATTTTCCAAAAATAAGGACTTAATTTCCCAAATCCCTTACTTTATTTTACAGCAAAAGGTTAGGGGCATATGATTCCTCATCTGTTGAAGCAATAAAATTATTGATATTCTTGTAAAAATAACACTTATATGTAGAAACCAAAATTTGAAATGCTTCACCGAAATTTGAAATGCCTCTAATAAAAATTTATTCTCTTAGATTTGACTAGGGCCTGTCCGGATCACTGAATTCTTTCTTTGTACAAAGTAAAATCAAATAAATGAATGGAATGGCGGGACTATTAGGGTGTGGTATTATTGATAAATGTTATACTTAGTTTACAAACATTTAGAAGCCATCAATAATGAGCTGACAAAAGGATAGGGACTCAAGGCCTGCTTCTTTTGAGTTGCAGCTATATTTGCCCTGGCATTGAGCACTGCAGTTGTTGAGAGGTTATTAAATTTAGATTTTATGAATGACTTGTGTACATTCTTGGAAACTTCACTGACAACTAAATTTACTGGATGCTTTGATGGGGATCATCAACTAAGTAAAATTAGGGATCCGGTGGGATTTGTCCGGGATCCATGTGGGATTCAATATTCCATATTCAATGTTCCGGGATCTCAGGCCACATCCAGGATGGACCCATCTAGAATCCAAGTTTGTACACATCTGGATCAGAAAACCAGGCTGCATCTGATCCCTTGTTTGTACTCATCCAGGATCCCAATTACTGTTAGCACCTTGTAAGTACATGAAAAAGTCTGATGAACAATGAACAGATGACAATAATTCTTCATGACAATATTTCAATTCAGAAAGACAATTGTTTAAATTGTTATATTTTTTAATATATTAAAGTAATTATTATCTTGACGTAAATCTCATCATAATGAAAATAATAAGAGAAAGGGGAGAGAGGGAGAAAGAGGAGAGAGAGAGATGAGAGAAAATTTAACAACATACAAATCATATATTAGGCTCTTCCCAATTTCTAGGGAAAAAAATACCTGTCACTGCATATGTCAGCATGGGAGTTGTCAAGAAAGATGATAGCAATTTGTTCTCCCGTAATATGAGTTTGGGGGCAAATTTAAAAAATGGAGGTACATGGATGGAAGTCTGTTATGGCCATCAAATAACCCATATAATTGCTGCAAACTGAGTGTTGCGAGTGTCAGCCCTGGAGCTTAAGAGATTTTGGAAAGAGATGCTTAAGCCACGATTTGCATTTAAATTATAACCGCAAGTAAAGTTTTAGAAAAATTGATTGATTGAAAAACAATTGATTTTCAAAGTTACATAAATTCATATGCAACAAAACAGAAAGAGAAAGGGGGAGAGAGAGAGAGAAAGGCAGATGATACTTTAAAAGTAAAATAGGTTACTGTTTCGTTAACAAATAAGTAAATGTGTACTTATTGCTCCTTTGAAAAAGCAAGTTGCTGCATAAGTGTAGATGCTTTAAATATCTGTCTTTGTTTTTACCCGATTACACTATAATTAATCACACGAATAAATTCACGCCAATAACGTCATCATCGTAATCAAAATCAAAATTATTTTGCATTCTAGATAAGTTCAGGTGATAACAATAAACAATTACCCAATGTTTCTGAAAAATAAAAAAGGTATCGAGGAAAAATGATCTTTTTTCTCGGTCGGACTGTTAAAATTCGATCGCAAATTTCTAACAACGGACAAGTCTTGATCAATCTTTTCCCTGTCGGAGCCAAATTCCGATCAGAGATGTTGATTTTTAAATCGCTGTATCTTTTTATTTATGGATGGATTTTCTTGAAGATACTATTTTTGGAAATGGAAACTATGTTCTTTCAGAATATATATGGGTTAATAGTGTATAGGCATTAGTGTTGCTTAAAGTTTATGGAGAGAAAAAAACGATGTTCCATAAAATTTACCGATGCGGGTTATTATAATGATGATTTATTAGGACGTAGGATAGGATTATGGTTTCTTGGGAGTTGAACCCAGTCCTCTTGGTAGAACACCAAAAGGTAACACTAAACCAATAATCTTTATATCCCTTTAAACCTTAGACTCAATTTGATTAAAATTGAAAAAAGACACCTGTTGTGATTGGTACAAAAGGTTGATTAGATAAAATTTAAGGTGATTAAAAACCCGACCCCCGCACCCTTACTTGTCTTCACGTGAGTAGGACAGGACAGGATTGTTGCTGATTCCTATGTGTAGCAGTGTTTTAAATGACAATGGAAAAAAAAAAGTATCTGATCAATAGTAGCATAAAACAACGTTTGGTGTATTTGGATACTGATTATAAAGGATGATATCTGTTCATTTTTCTACAAATAGTTATATTTTCAATTCCCCACAACCTTATGGCCTTTAAAAAATATACCAATTATGTTTTAATGGATACATTCCTGTAATGATTGTACATTTAATGAAGTAAATTCCTTTCTTATTTTTCTTATTGCCATCCAACATAAATCAAAAGATGTCCAAAGACAGTGCAAACCTCTTTCTGAGTACTGGATATGTAACATTAACTATTTATTTTTTATTTTTTCAGTGTTAATATAAACCACGGAACAAAGGACATTGAGCCAAGACTTTAAAAACTAAATGTATTTAGAGTTACTTGCCCCTTTCGAGATGAGTTTCTTTGAATGAAAATAAAAAATCAGTACACCAAGTTTTGAGTGAAAATGTTTAATTGTTATGGAGAAGTGAGCAAAAATAATAATAAAAAAATTAAAGGACACTGACGTCGATGTTAGGTCATGACGGAAGCTCCACTTTTTGAATTTCATCTATTATTTGTCAAACTTTGATTGCCCATTACTGCAATATGATATATCAGATAAGGTAAAGCAAATGATGTCTTCTAATTATTATTATTGTAGGATAATAAAGAATTATTAAATTTCTATGATTTTAATGCACAATAACTCATTATTATGAGCAAAAGTCTCTAGGAGTAGATGTTTTTGAAAGTTTTTTTGCTGAAAGAAACCCGCTCAGTTTAATGAAAGGAACCAGCTCAGTTTAATGTAAGGGAAACAGCTCAGTTTAATGAAGGAAACCAGCTCAAGTTTAAAATTTTATAGTGCTTTCATATGGTTTTAGATGAATGTTTTTACCATTTTATCTCACTTGAATTCTATTGTTTTCGAATTTCTTTGCAATGTAGTTTGTTTTAGTTTGTAAACTTCTTAAATAGTGTTACATCTTGCCATACCTCTTTAAAAGTGAACTTATGACTTAAATGTTTATCATATAGTTTTTGCACATCGTCCCTTACAGTTCAGCCTGGGACACAGAAGTCCTCAGTTGAGTGTGTCGCCACGAGGAGGCACTGTATAGGGCTTGACCCTGGAGAGGCTTTTATACTGGCAGGGGAGACTGATGTTCCTTTTTCGCCAGAAACTGGCTAGCCAGTGGGGATGCTAAGCACCCACACCAGACGCGTCACATGGCCCATTTTGACACACACACAATAGCTAGAAATGGGGGACGTTATCAATCGAAATTGATATCTGTGAACCCCATACACAGTGGGAAATCTTAACTTTTATTTCTGAACTATTGTGTGCCACTTTTTACGACATTGACAGGTCTATGAATAAGCTGAAGAGGAAACAAAATATATATTAATATGAGAAACAACAAACAAGTTTAAAGATAGGGGAAAAAGACAATGAAAAAACTTTTACAAGAAAAATGTTTCAAAAAAAAAAAAAAAAAAAACAAGCCAAAAAAAAAAGAAGAACAAAGATTTAGAAAAAAAAAACAAGTAAAGAAAAACTAAACAAGAGGGCCATGATGCTACATTTCCAAATATCTAAGCTCTAGGGCCCTTTTGGATTCATGGGAAAAAGATTTTTTAAGATTTTTCCCATTTTAAATCTTTGTAAAACAAAAAGACCCCCGGTGCGGGGTCATTTATCACCCCTAGGGCTATGGGTTTGTTTCAATCTTGGTAGTGGCCCATAAAAATGATGCTAAATACCAAAATCAAAAGGCTAGGCCTTTTTGGGTTTTGGAGAAGAAAAATTTTTTCAAGTTTTTCCCTTTTTTAGCCTATGTGAAATAAAAAGGGCCCCCGGGGGGGGGCCCCAATTTTTACCCCCGGGTCATAATTTGTACAATCCCGGTAGGGGAAATCATAAAATCATGTACATACCAAAAATCAAAAGGCTAGGCCCTTTTGGTTTCAGAGAAGAGATTTTTTAAATTTTCTTTTTAAAATCTATTTTTAGCTCCTGTGACCCAAATTTTGGATGGCCGAAAACCCCCTTTTACAAATTTTTGTAGAGGGTTATCCAAGGGAAAATTTTCCGCCAAAAAATTTTTCAAATTGGCCAAGCCGTTTAGGAGGAAAATGTTGTTTGAAGCAATTGTTGAAACCGACGCACCCGGACGGACGGCACGCAGGACGACGGGCCCGGGCAAAAGGGGGATTCCCCCTTTAAAAATAGTAAGAAATAGGGGATGAGCTGGATATTTCGTAACTTTTTATGAAAACCCCCAAATATTGAAAATAATTTCATTAACAAATTTTGCCCACTTAAAAAAGATAAGAAATAGGGGATGACTGGGCTATTTCAGTAAATAAATGAAGACCCCCCAAAATAAAAAAATTTAAAACACACTTAAAAAATTTTGCCCCACTTCATAAGTAGTAGAAATAGGGATGATGGACATTTCGTAATACCAAAGAAGACCCAAACATATTGAAATAATACATAAACAAAATTTTTTTCCAAATTCAAAGTAGTAAGAAATAGGGGGGACGGACTATTTCGTACTACATGAAGACCCCCAAAAATATAAAAATTAATACATTAAAAAATTTTGCCAAATTTTATAAATAGAAGAAAAAGGGGAGAGTGGACTTTTTAGAACTACTTTTAAGCCCCCCAAAAATTTGAATTAAACATTAAACAAATTTTGCCCCTTTTTAAAAAAGTAGAATAGGGGGTGATGGACTATTTCGTAATACCATGGCCCCCCATTGAATTAATACACTTAAAAAAATTTCCCAAATTTAAATAGTAAGAAATAGGGGATGACTGGACTATTTTGTAATCCAAAGAAGCCCCCAAACATATTGAATATAATACATTAAACAAAATTTTTCCCCCTTTTAAGTATAAGTTTGGGGTGACCCCGGCTATTTCGAAAAATTCTATGAAGACCCCCCAAACTTTTAGAATTTAATACATTAAAAAATTTGCCACTTTATAAATAGTAAGAATAGGGGAAGCTGGATATTTAAACTAATGAAGCCCCAAAATTTAAAAAATATAATAAAATTTAAAAAAATTTTTTCCCACTTCATAAAAAGAAAAAAAAGGGGGTTTTGGGCTATTTTGAATACAAAGGGAAACCCCAAATAAAAGAATTAATACCTTTAAAAAATTTTGCCACTTCATTTAAATAGTAAGAAAATAGGGGATGACTGGACTTTTCAAATATCTATGAAGACCCCAAACATATTAGAATTTAAATCACTTTAAAAAAATTTTTCCCACTTATGTAGTAAGAAATAGGGGGTGACGGTTTTCGTAACTACATGGACCCCAAACATAAGAATTAATTTCAAATAAACAAATTTTGCCCCTTCATAAATAGTAAAAAAAGGGGATGAGCTGGACTTTTCGTAATACAGAAGACCCCAAACATATTAAAAATTAATTTTCATTAAACAAATTTTCCCCCTTCATAGTGTAAAAATGGGGTGAGTGGATATTTCGTAACTACCATGAAGCCCCAAACTATAAGAATATAATACACTTTAAAAATTTTGCCCCTTTTTTAAGAAATAGGGGTGACTGGACTATTTAGTAACTATCTTGGGCCCCCCAAAAATATAAAATATAAATACACTAAAAAATTTTCCCCACTTCATAATAGAAGAAAAGGGAGAGCTGGACTATTTCAGTAACTAATGAAGACCCAAAATATAAAAATATAATTTCACTAAAAAATTTGGGGCCACTTCAAAATAGTAAGAAAAAAGGGGGGTATGGATTTTCAGAAAATACCATGAAAACCCCCCAAACATATAAAATATAATACAATAAACAAATTTTGCCCACTTCCAAAATAGTAAGAAAAAGGGGATGAGGGGGCAAATTTTGTAACTACCTTTAAGCCCCCAAACATTTAAGAATTAACACCCTTTAAAAAATTTTCCCACTTCAAAAGTAGTAAGAAAAGGGTGGCTGGTTTTCGTAACTACTTTTAAGACCCAAAATTGGGAAAATAATTTCACTTAACCAATTTTGCCCCCCTTATAGTATAAAATAGGGATATGGATATTTCATAATTTCATGAAGACCCCAAACTTTTAAAAAAAAAACTAAAAACAAAATTTTTCCCTTATAAGTAGTAAGAAATGGGGATACTGGCTATTTCGTTACAATGAAGACCCCAAACATTAAAAAATAAAAACACTTTAAAAAAATTTTGCCCCCTTATAAAATAGTAAGAAAAAGGGGATGAGTGGGCTATTTCGTAATATCTATGAAAACCCCAAATATTTGAATTAAATACACTTAAACAAATTTGGGCCACTTATAAGTGTAAAAATAGGGATGATGGACTATTTGTTTTAATTTTTAAAAGACCCCAAAATTTGAATATAATACAATAAACAAATTTTGCCCACTTCAAAGTAGTAAGAAATAGGGGGATGACTGGACTTTTTGAATCATGAAAGACCCCAAAACATATTAGAATAATTTTTAAATTTTAAAAAAAATTTTCCCATTATAAGTGTAAAAAAATAGGGGGTGAGCGGACATTTTGTAAAAACAAAGAAGACCCCCAAACTATTGAATATCTTTTTTTCCCTTTAAAAAATTTTTTCCCAAATTCAAATGTAAGGAAATGGGGAGAAAATGGATTTTTTTCAGTAATATCATGAAGACCCCAAAAATATTTAAAAAATACCATAAAAAATTTTTTCCCAAAATTCAAAGATAAAAAATGGGGAATGGACTATTTCAGTTAAAATAAAAGACCCCAAACTATTGGGAAAATAATTCACTTTAAAAAAATTTTGCCCAAATTTATAAGTAGTAAGAAATAGGGGTGAGCTGGATATTTTGTAATAATATGAAGCCCCAAAATATAAAAATAAATACACTTTAAACTTTTTTTCCCAAATTTATAAGTAGTAAAAAAATGGGGGATGAGCGGACTATTTCAGTAACTACACATGAGCCCCCAAAACATAAAAGAATATAACTACACATAAACAAATTTTGCCGACTTCATAAGTAGTAAGAAATAGGGGATGAGCTGGACTATTTCAGTAATACATGAAGCCCCCAAACAATAAGAATATAACTACACTTAAACAAATTTTGCCCGACTTCATAGTAGTAAGAAATAGGGGATGAGCGGCTATTTCAGTAAACTCCCATGAAACCCCAAAAAATATTAGAATATAATTTACACTTAAAC
The DNA here is from genome assembly GCA_021229015.1 of Solen grandis. NCBI lineage: Eukaryota > Metazoa > Mollusca > Bivalvia > Adapedonta > Solenidae > Solen > Solen grandis. Next base: position 65,636,657 of record CM037783.1, on the reverse strand, counting down.
AAATTTTCCCCAACTTCATAAGTAGTAAGAATAGGGGATGAGCTGGACTATTTCATTCACTACAAATGAAGACCCAAAAATATAATAATCAATTACACTTGACATATTTTTTTATTTTTGCTGAAGAGACAGCATCGGAAGAGACATAGTTGGATACAAGGGATCCGGGTGCGATACCCTAGCTCTTAGCGAATAGACCCCTTGGTTCTTTTACGTCCCCGGTGTATAGCCCCGATACACGGATGAAATTTTTCTCGGTAAAACCCAGTACTGAGGTCTCCGAGTTCCCAAAGCGCCCCATTTTGCCGATTGCCAGCAAAGGTTGCATCTGGTACCAATTTGTGTGCCACACTTTCATCTTTTCCATTCTGGTAGTAGTGCATGGTATCATCTTCAAACCAATCAAGTGATTTTAAACGGCATTGGGTCATTTGTGTAGTTAACCAACTGGCAGATCCTCGCCCAACTGTGAATAGAGATGTAAAATTAAAAAGCTCTGATGATCTTTAAGCAGCTTGTTCACAAAAATCATTAGCTAGCATTAGTTTTTTAAACTGTTTGTATGTATTACGTTTTTCAATCCCCATTTACAGGGGACATGGCCCCATATTGCAACATTCTGTGATTGTAAAAAGGGCTGTCAGGGAACAGACAGTCGACTCCTCTAGCCCCCTTGACTGCTTATTGTCCCCTTAACATTATCTGCATGTTCATTTCTTTTCGACTTCAACATAATCATAGTATTATAATTATTTTCCCCGTATAGGCTGCAAATGCCAACAAGACCTGTCAGAGGACAGCACGCTCGACTATTAAAAAATTTTGGTAAATCAAATGAAATATATTTCATTCTTGTCTTTCACATACCCTGTATATAATAATAGTCAAAAATGATAAATCTTGATAGGCTTTTTTTTATTATTTTATTTTGATACTTTAAAATAACCTGCCCCATGAAGTTAGGCACTTATAATATTTCTTGTAAAATGTGTTTCAAAAAGCAAAACTTGCCTATGGTTTGGAATAAATAGTTTATTCTCTGTTTGAATTCCCTGTCTTTGATAGTATCTTCATGCAAAATTGACCTATTTTCATGTTGTAAAAGCCCAAAATTTGCATTAAAACCAAATAAGAGTTGTTAACTTGATTATACTGGATGGATGGAAAATTTTGTGTAAAGTATTAATCAGTTAATACAGTGGTTACTGAGATATAGCTTTAGTAGTTATGGAGAAAAACTGGCCTAAACATATAAACCATGAAAATTTCTAAAAAGCTCATTATTTTTGCAAAGAGCAAGATACAGTTATGGCAGTCTTAAGTCAACTAATTGTGCGAATAAATGTTCCAAGTTTCCAAACATTAGTTATGATACTTCATGTGTAAGGGTTGATCTAAAAATTATACTTAACCAGGTTTGAATGCCAACTCTGACACCGCAATATTAATGAAACAGTTCAAAATTAGGTGAGCCTATAATGATATGCAGCAGTGTTCGAAGTATTTAAAAGAAGAGGAAGATGATGATAGGGATAGTTGTATCAGTAGTGGAACTTAGTAGTCGTTGAAATTAGAAGAAAAAGATGATGGTATGAAACAGTAGTTATGAAACAGCAGTAGTTAGTAGTAATAAGAGTGAGTACTTACCTGGTCACATCTCCATGGACAAGAATCAAACCAACGTCTGCTTTTCTGAAGTGCTAACCAAAATATCAATCTCTCTGAGGCTCAAGGTTGAAGGCTTGTTGCTGACTTTTTAGACACGTTTCCTGGTGACAGAATTGATGCTGCAGGAGACCTATGAACCCAAATGCTTTTGCCCAATCCCTGAATTGAAAAAAAAAAATTATATATATATATATATAATCATATTTCCATTTTCATTATTTCAACACTAAATCATAAAACATATATGGGGTCAAAGAATGAACTTAAACCACCAGTATAAATTAAGAACAGCCTGTAGCCCGCAGTGATCAGGTTTCATATCAGTCGTTTAAGTTTCATGATCACTCGTCTCAGCTTATCAAAGGTAAAATTAAGTGTTTTGTATAAAACCAAATCAGTTTGAACAATAAAATAAATGCTTGACTTAAAATTTATATAATGTGTATACAAATACTACAAACAGACATACAAAAAAAACAAAGAACCCAAACCCTTACATGATCAAAACTTAAGAAGTTCACTGAGTGATGCAATGGAATTTAGGTAAGTAAATATATTTCATTAATTTTGCTTTCGGTTTGATCTGGTTTTGCAATCGTGTGAAGGGACTGAATGATAAAAATCATCATCATTCCCAACAACATCTACAAACTGTCTGTAGTTGCCGGGTCTAGTCCGCTGACTAAGCCCAAGGTATATGTTGTGTTTGGCTTTAATGTCCCACTGACAGTATTTCAGTCATTTGGAGACTATGTCAACTTGAGGCATATAGGGTGCTGCCACACTGCAGTATAACGCCGTAGACATGTGGCATGAAAAACATACCCATTCACATTATCCTGCCATCGGACCAACCAGTCCTGGAACTACCTTATATGCTTAGCGACAAGCAAGGGAGCTATACCAGTACCATTGTCCCTGACATTGGTATGTCTTTCATCATCATCATCCCCAATAAAAACAGCATTCTACAAACTGTAGTTGCCGTCGTCCAGTCTGCGGATCAAGTACAGGTCCAACCAAGAAAAGTTGAGAGTGGAGCGGGAAACAACAATTTTTGATTCCGTCCTATCTAAGGGATAAAGTTATAGTTTTGTAATTTTCAAAGTAGGCAGTGGTTGTTAAGCGAATGGTCACTACATGTGAGAAATTTGAAATCATTTGAAAATCTTCAAGAAAACTCTTAAAACATTACATTTCATGGATTTTGAGGTTTTTTTTTTATGTGTATGTTGTTTTATGCAGTGGACAGGTCCACTTGATTCATATAGTTGTATAGTTTACTAGTCCCCTCCAATGCTTGCCATGGACAAGAAGCAACCAAACGTCTCCATTGCATGAAGTGCTAAAACCAAAAGATCTCTCTGAGACTCAATGATGAGGATTGTTCTCAGACTTTGTAAAATGCTTCTGATGACAGAATGGGTGCTGCAGAGATATATGACATCAACGGTTTTTGCCAATCCCTGAAATAAAAATGATATCAATAATGTTATATTTCAATATTCATAATTTCAACACTCAGTCATATTAAAGTGATGAAAAAAAAGGGGCCCTTAAAACCCACAGAATAATTTCGGAACAGTCTGTAAACTTGCAAACTGATCAGGTTTTTAATCAGTTGCTGAAACTGTCACTATCATTTGTCTCAGCTTATAAAAGGTAAAATGAAAGTGTGTTGTACCAAAACAAACAGTTTCAATAGAATAAATGGCTGATTTACGTTTATAAATGTACATACAAATACAGTCAGACTGTCATATGTGACCTTCAATGGACTTTCAATAAAAAGTCACATATGCAGGAAGGTCTTTAAAAACAGTCTCAAAATTTAAACAATTTTTTATTGAAATGGAGTTCTTTACATTGCTGAATGAGCTAAAAAAAAAAAGATATACTGTAGCTCTATCGGGCCTCGACAAATCCGCTCGCCCGCTCGCATTGGCGAGTGAAAGTTTGGGTCTGGCGAGAAAAAATAATGAAACTCGCCCGACAGGGCGAGTAAGATTTCCAGTTGGTGATCCAAATGCTGGTTACTTTTCTTGAACGAAAGATATTTGATAAAAAAATCAAAAATGCGAACTGCATTTCAATCGTAATACCTGTCAAACGAAACTGGAATCGACTTCGTATTATTGTGGCTATGTCTAAAAAACTTACCGAATGCGTTATTATAAAACATTACCGAATGCTGTTGTCGTGAGGGAGCGGAGGGGTGTAATCGATTAAATCATGCGCTGTGACCGGTGCATGAGAAATCGAAGAAAATATTTTATATGGTTCTTTTATGGAAGGCTTTTCCCAAATTTTTTACAGAAAATTTTAGTCCTTACCTACAAAAGCAACGCATATGCATTCATCTTGACCATTTTTGTCTGTTTTAATGCAGGGCGAGTAAATTTTGTGCAGGGCGAGAAAATTTTCTAGGGTCACTCGCCCTGCAGGGCGAGTGACCCTAAAAAAAATTCTTCGAGGCCTGTCTATTTTTAAATACATTGATATACTAAATCTATTACACGATAAATTCATTTATACAAATTATTTTCTGTTTATTGAAAATTTTTTACCTATATTTTGTTTCTGAAGGGGGGGGGGTGCGCACAAAATATTAATTTTTTTTTCGTATTTTCCCGAACTTTTACCCCCCCCACTAGAGAAGCCGTAAATAGTCTAGGGTAGGGTACGCAATATAAATTTCATGCGTAAATTTGATATTAAAACTTGATCGTACATTAGCATGCAAGTTAATGTCTATTTGTGATTTCTATCAGGGTTTTTGGGTGCAATAAATGTTTATGAGATCATTTTTCTCTTTTTCAGGGATGCGTGTATACTAATCTCTACTGAGATCCGCTCCGGTTAATTTTTTCGTATTGGCCTCGCTGGTAATCTCTACTAAAATTCAGCCCCGGTTATTTTTTCGTTTCGGCCGTTCAAATCGATTGTTTTAGGATGCACACCTTAAAACCCACTCATGTCTAGTAAGGAGACATATTTTTCTTTCAATTTCATTCAACATCATTCCCTTAGCTTCCCGATTTCATCAGTTTTACAGCTACAGACTCACGAAACCTCCAAACTCGCCGTTTAAACCGCCATATTTGTTTACATGCGAGGGTTTATCACGGATAATCCGTGATTTGAAAACTACAGTTAGGTTCAACTCGCGGGTATGCGATACAGAGCGGGTATTTCACATAAACTTTCTTTTGAAAAATCGTTTCATACAGCAAAATTTTTTTGACTTCCCCAGGGCCGACTTATTGGCAAAGAGTACTTACCTTTTGCTGTTGAACAGTCCTTACTGAAGGGAGCTGTAGTTTTAAACTGTTTCGCACTGGTCACGTGATCAATATTTACAAAATGCTTTAAACTATGAGGTTGGGCGGTTATGTGTTTCCGTCACCGTATTTCATGAAATGGGCAAGCTAAGACAATGATGTTGAATGAAAGGGAAAAGAAAAATATGTCTCCTTACTAGACATGCGTGGATTTTTAGGTGTGCATCCTAAAACAATCGATTTGAACGGCCGAAAGAGTTAGGGGTATCGGTGTAAATTTCCCGAAGCTTTTAAAATAGGGCCCTGGGTACTGCGGCCCTACTAAATAACGCCATCCAGGATTATGCGCCATCCAGGGTTCTATGGCGCCACCCGTTTTATTACTGGTTCGTATAGGTATAAAATTTCACCAGTAGCTTTGTAATAGCCCTTTACATCACATGTGAAAATTTTTCATTGATTTTATATATTTTTTTTTTATGTTAAATCCAGTTTAAAAAATTCATTTAAAAGATCTCGTCGGGGGGGTCTTGACGCCGTCGGGAATGAAGCGCCACCCGTGTTATTTCAAGTCGTATTGTTTGATATTTCACAAGTTGTTTAAAAATTTATCATTTTACAACATCTGTGCAAATTTCATTCGAAAATTTTATGTTTTTATTGCATAATACCCTTTTTCCTGTTTTCTCGATCTCGCGGATCCTCGCCCCTGTAAACTTGCTGGGGTGCTATTAGGGCGGGTACCAAATCCGGATCTAGGGGGATCTAGTGTGTTCGTGTCTACCGGTTTATTTTAAATAAGGAAAAAAATAAATAAAGAAAGGAAACAAAAACTAAACATAACTAAAACATAAATTCATTTAAATTATGTTTAAAATCACCACCTATACTACGGCGGTCAGACTCAAATAGGAATATACGTTACTTTATAATATCATCGCGCCACCCGGTTTTTTTTTTATAAAATAAATATACAATGCATCAATATGAAAAAGGTCAATCCTTAGAAACGACTATAACCTAAAATACGTGTACATTTTTTCATTTTTGTTTTGTTTAATGCAATTAAATTATTTTTTTAATCCCATCCCCTATCCCCAGTCGGTCAGTCTCAAATAGGAATATAGATTTACTCATTAATAGGTAATCTCGCCCCAAAACCGGGTTATGAATGGTCATATTTCATGAAAAACTTACTAATCATAGAGACACGGACCTTATACCATATAGGTCCGTGATAGAGAGGGACCATTTCTTAAAATGGGTGTTAATTTCCTTAAAATGTATTCGTTTATTTCTTAAAATCACCTCCGTTACACGGCGGTAAGACTCCAATATAAATATACACGACTCCAATATCATCGTCCCACCCGGGGTTTTACTGGTCATATTTTTTAAAATCTTACCAATTCATGTAGAAGAAATGTGTGTTATTTGCAATCAAAATTTTTTTTTTTAATCATTGTTATTGTTATAATCCCCATTAATTAAACCCCGGTAAGACTCAATCGGAATATACACTCCCCCGGTATCGTCGCACCAGCCAGGTTGTTCCTCGTCATATTAGTATTTTTCAACATTTTTATTATATATGTGTGTGTGTGTGTGCGCGCGCGCTTCGTACCACGGTGGGCCCATGGAAATACGCTGGTCAGGTTTTTTCGTGCAAACCGTATTAATCCAAGACATGTATTAAAATGATAATTTAACAGCCAATTTAGAATGGTTTAGATTTCATGGGAATAAAATGTATTTAGAGCCCACTTTTTTTCTAAACTAGCACAGATACCACGCCAGAAAGTTCCTAATAAGTAAAAACGATACACCATTATATTTTCCGGTATCGTCCCAGCACGGCTTAGTTTGCGCATTAGGTATCAAAGTATTTACGTTCCAACCGATCATACTTTTATTTCAATAAAAATTAGGAAAAAATAATAAAATAAAACACACACACAACCTAAACTAGCATTTATGAAGATTTTCCTCATCGCGTTTTTCTGACTGCATGGGAGACAGAGTACGACGGAAAAAAGCTCCTTTAGCTTTGCGCTCAGCATATCAGGTTTAATTGCAGGACTGGTTTGTTAGGTGCCAGAATAATGTGACGGATGTGGTATCATGCCACATGTCTACAGCGTGCTATTTACAGTGTGTCAGCACTAAAATATATATCTCTCTCAAGACTACCCGGCGGGACGTTAAACCCAACAATGAAACAGAAAAAAAAAATGATCTATTAATCGCCCCTTGTGTAATGTCATGAATGAAGAGGGTCAAAACGAAACGTGTTCCTTAATATCAGTAAAACTCAGCCGTGGAATGTTATAAATGGAGTATGAAAGGGATATGCAAGTCATAACCGGATTGCGGCACCCCTGCAAAATCATATACAATTTTTGTATTTCAACGACCTAACAACAAAATCATGCTATATATGTCATTAGTAGTATCAAATATAAAATTACTGTGGTTTAAAAACAAGAATACGGAGTTTGAAGCTACTTCATCTAAAGTGAGATTTAACTGTCTGTAATCGAAATGAATAAGCGATTGAGAGAACTTGGTTGTGGCATTTATAATGCATTCAAATATTGCTACATATGTGTCTGTGCATATTCTTACTGATTTGACGAAAATGGTGCAGTACGTACCCAAGAACACGGTTCGTGACATATAGTTTACCACGGGTATGCGCGCAATACAGATATGGGTCCAACTGTGAACTCTCAGCCTCTCAGCGGGGTTGACTTTTATTAACTTGTAGGGTGCATCAACTGAGATAAGAAAAAGAGTGTCAGTTCTCTGAGCACTTGTACGCGTTTTGTTGAAATTAATTATCGGAAATTTTAGGGTCAACAGGTGATTGAGGTATGAATAGAAAAAAAAATGAATAGTTATTTAATATTCAAACTGAATATAAAAAAAGCAGAATATTTAATAGAAAAAATAACTACGTACCCCGAACCCGAAGCTTTGTATTTCGGTTGTTTGCCAAGTGGCCCAGATCCCACATTTGTTATTAAATGTAGAAAAAAAAAAATCTTATCCCATACCCATACAAATGATAAAATCTAAATCCTGATCTGACACAGATATAAAGATCAAAAAGTGGTTTAAATTTTTTTAATGGGGTTGTCACTTTTGCTTCCCGATATCCTTCAGAATTCGGGGGAGCAACCCATATTCATTTTGTGTCAAACCTCAAGCATCATGAATATCATATATATAAAATGTACACAGTAAACAACAAACAAACACACAAAGAAATCGATTTTACATATGTTAAATATAAAACGTCGACAGAAAAAAAGGCATCGAACAAATTATGGATGAAAGTGAAAAGAAAAATGACACATGTATTGCCTTTGTAAACCAACACTCATGACAAAGTTTTTTAATAGGATATAAATATAGAACCAAAGCATAAAAAACATAATTGTAAAAAAAAAAAAAATTCGGTCAGTCATGACGAATAAAGGAGAAAAAACACACAATACACATTACTATTACAAACTTATGCCTTCGTTTGTACAACATTTCTTATACTTCATATACTATTATTTTCTGCATCTAAAAGATAATGAGCATTAATGAAAAGTATTCCCAGGATAAAGAAAAATGAGTCAAATCGAATGGAAAAAGTTACCAATAATTAAATGGAAAAAATACCTGTGAAAAGGGCGTGTATTAGTATCGGCATTCGAGGAATGAGAAGGAAATTACGTTACACATTGTATGTTTGCCTTTCCCATCTCTTTTTCATTCTCAACCAAAAAAATCACAGGTTGAGCAATGGTAATGCGTGCGTGCGTGCGTGCGTTGCCCACCCGACATACAGTGTATGTGCGGGGTGGGGCAAAGGGTACGTATTGCATCCTGTATCAATCGCGTGTCATCGCAAGTTGGTCGGGTTAAGTGTTCATGAATATTCATGTACACTTTTGATGAATGATAATTTAAATTTATGTATATTTATTACTTATCGAATTTTATGGTACCTGTTTGTCACGCGAACAGTGTGGTGTACAAGTTATGTGGATTAAGATGTATATAATATTTTCTTTATTCAAGCATACGAGAATTGCTATTTAGAATAAGAAAGTCTAGACAAATAATTCAATAAAATATCATAACTATTAACATTCGCAAAGTACATTCAAGTAAATAAGTGGCCCATATTGAAAATTGTAGAAATATCAGTTCCGAAAAAGGGTATTCTGAGTCTGCAGAATTGCCTCCTCATACCTGAGTCAGCAAGGTGGACAAGATCTCTGGCTTAATCGGCGGGAAACTTTAGATTCAGTTCAATAAAGTTCTTTCTCAGTTGCTTTTCAGAGCTCTGTTTATGGCATTCCGTTGTTTGGTAGGACTTAGCGTAAGTCCGGGCGCCTTCGACACGTTCCCTCGGCGAATTTATCTCTACGATGTTACACATCTTGCACTCCCGCTTCATGGAGATCCATTTTCAGTTGTAACAGCTTGTCTACGATTGCATTCGGAGATGATGCCTCGGATATTAAATTTCCTCAAAGATGAAAAACTACAACTTGTGGTTTTAATAAAGCATGTCTTGTAGGGTTCTTCGTGGAAGCAACCCTACCTTTATCCCACCGACTCCGAAGAAGCGGACTCTTCCGGGACCTGAAAAAAAAAACAAATAAAACAAGCTTGAGATGTTATATACAAATACTTCCAGCTAATAAAATATTTGCGTTATTAAGGAATCGGTTGTGTGTATGAGATCATTATGTGGAGCACGGAGGCACCCGCGTAGAACCACCGACCTACCGCTAGCCAGCTGGACGACTTCCTCACATGAAAATAAGAATGACCCTGTCGTGATTCAAACCCCACGCGGTGAGGGGCTGAGGAAGCGTTAAAGTCAAGACTTTACCCTCTCAGGCACGATCTTTTTACATATAAAGTGTACATTAAACTTCTATGATTCTTATAATTTATTTAGTACATGTAATAAAAATAGACGCACATCGGCCCTTTGCAGCATACATTAGGAATAGACATAAAAAAAATCTCTTAAATCTTACTCTCATATCTCCAGAACAGGTATGTTATTTTATGTTAGTTTATGTATGTATACACAGAATAATTAAGTGTTAATTGGTCTTGCTTATTTTATGATTTGTAACTCCATCATCCAAACCTTGCAATTCGTTCATATTAGATTCGTATATGGATTTATCTAATTAATTACTTAGGTAAAACTCTTTACCTTTTTTGCAAGCATAGTCTGGAAATTTAGAAACCCTGAAAATTTTGAAAACACTGATGTAGTGTGGAAGCTTATTGAAAACACAACGCACTCAGTGCCAACTTATTAACAACTTATTGACAACTGTCAATTTTGTCTTACTCCACGAGACGGTAATGTTGCGTAATTTTCCAGGTGGTTGATGGGTGCCCCAGCGTGATATGCACCCCGAGGGAGTAGTGTGCTGGGGAGAGCGAAGGTATTGCTTGTCCGCAAATAACGGTCTTATTTGAAATCAATCAAATTACCGTGGTATACGGTGGGGTTTTACAACGAATATTTTTTAATATGAAATTCATACTGGTTTTTAGGATATTGCTATTCCAATTTCATATTGATATGGTCAATAAAAACCCGGGTGGTGCGATATGTGAAGCTCCCCTTTTTTCGTGTTATCTGTCTGGGCCCAGCAGGTGGCTAAACAGGGCCTGGGGTTTGATTGGGGCCCAAATGTACTCCAAAATTTTTGCCAAAATAGGACGAGCAAACTGACACACTTAGACTGGTTTGATTATAATTAAAGTCTAATATTTATCCACCTTCATTGATGTTGTAATTTCAAAGTACAATACAAAGTAGAATATTTTTTTTGAGTTTACCCTAGGATTTATTAGTATGCATGGCATCAAGTTGTTTATTCATAGGAGGTATTAATTCATTACGACATGCTTTTTTATCGCACGGGACCGTTCTTCCTGTTTGTGTATTTATGAACCAGTTTTGACTGGACCCAAAAATCACAATTTTTGAGATAAATCTTAAAAGAATAGAATTATAAAACGACTTTGGAGCGCTTATAATCCTGATTCAAAAGGAAACCCCTTTTATCGAATATGCAAACAAATACAGTTATACACAGAAACATTTTTTCAGCCGGGATGAAACGGAATGAAACTTAATACAAAGCCACAAATATGGAAAGTAAAAAAACTAGCGAAAAAAAGTAATAAGCGTAAATAAAAAAATTACTTACCATGAACTGAATTTGACAATTGTTAAGGTAGTATCCCTCCATTTAAGGTAGCCCTAAAGAGGGCTTCCACACGGCCACCCTAGGCAAACCTAGGCAACAAACAGGAAAATCTTAGGGCCTGACCGGATCTGTCCAGCACAACAAAAGTGACAGGGGCATGTGGTCAGAACTAAGACCAACACCGTTCGTGGCACACCCCACAAACGAACCATGTGCCCCCAATGAACACAAGTCCACCTGTATAATTAACCTTGATCCGGCCTTTCTATTACTTTCAATAATTTCTTATTAAAAATGTTTTTTATTTTTATTTGACACGAACTTTATCCTTGCTAACTGAAATTAGCTATCAAAAAATTTAAAGTTTACCTTAACAGGGACCGTTGTTTGTGGCTTGATGACTGACGAGTCTATGAGGGTGCGAAAGGAGCGATATGAATTGCGGATTTAAGAATAAAAATGAAATTTAACACGGTATTTTTTATAACCTTCTTCATGAATTGGGTAAGTTTTCCCGTTAATATGACTAGTAAAAACCCGGGTGGCGCGATGATACTACGGGGTTAGCGTATTACTAACTAGAGCCATTTCGGGCTCGCATAGGGTTTCGATATGAAAAATCTTTAAATTGCGGATGGGAAAAATAAACATTTGGAAATGAAATTTACACACAGTGTTTATTAGTACCTTTTCCATGAATTGGTAAGTTTTCGTGCTGATATGACCAGTAGAAACCCGGGTGGCGCGATGATACTACAGGGTAGGTATTACTAACTAGAGCCATACGGGGGTCGCATAGGGTGCAATAGAAAAATCTTTAAATGCGGATGAAGAATAAATATTTGGAAATGAAATTTACACACGTATTTATTAGTACCTTTTTCAATGAAATTTGGGAAGTTTTCGTGCTGTATGGGCCAGTAGAAACCCGGTGGCGCGATGATACTACAGGGTAGCGTATTACTAACTAGAGTTTACGGGGTCGCATAGGGTGCGATATGAAAAATCCTTAAATTGTGGATGAAGAATAAAAATTTGGAAATGAATTTACACACAGTATTTATTAGTACCTTTTCCATGAATTGGTAAGCTTTCGTGCTGATATGACCAGTAGAAACCCGGGTGGCGCGTGATACTACAGGGTAGCGTATTACTAAAATGTCTTACAGGTGTCGTATAGGGTGCGGTATGAAAAATCCCTAAATTGCACATAAAGAATAGAAATTTGGAAATGAAATTTAAAACAGTAAATTTATTATAACCTTCTTCATCAATTGGCAAGTTTTCATGGTAATATGACCGGTAGAAACCCGGGTGGCGCGATGAAACTACAGGGTAGCGAATTACTTACTAGAGTTACAAATGTCGTATAGGGTGCGAATTGAAAACCTTTAAACTGTGCTAAAAGAACGAAATTTGGAAATGAAATTTACACACAATTAGAATCGGGTTTTTTCTTTGATTTTGGGAAGTGTTTATGTTGATTTCGACTTTAATAACCCAGGTGCGCGATCATACTACAGAGTAGCGTTATCCAATTAGAGTCTTACCGGCGTCCCGGGGGCGATATGAAAAATGCAATACTAGAGTAAAAATTTTTAAATGACATTTACAAACTTTTAGGATATAGTCTTTTCTATTAATTTGGGAAGATTTCTTATAAATATGACCATTAATAACCCGGTTTGGCGCGATGATACTGGCGTAGTGAAATTCTATTTGAGTCTGACCGTGGTGTAAAGGGTTGGATTAAAAAAAAAAAAAAAGTGCTCTAAAAGATAACATTTTGAAATGAAATGTACACAGTTTTTAGGTCAAAGTTTGTTAATACATTGTATTTTTTTAGGGCTAGTAAAAACCCAGGTGGCGCGGTAATAATATATAAGAAAGGATATCCTATTAGAGTCTGGCCCCGTGGTAAAAGTGGGGATTTTTAAAAATAATTAAAATGCACAAAACATTGAAATTTGAATTGAAATTTACACATGTTTTAGTTCATAGTCTTTTTTTGAATTGGTAAGATTTTCCTATTAAAATGATCAGTAAAATCCCGGGTGGCTCGATGATACTGGAGTGGTGAATATTCTGGGCCACCGTGGTAAAATGTATGGGTTAAAAAAATAATTAAAGTGTATAAAACAAAAAAAACAAAAAAACAAAAAGAAAAAGGTTGAAATTATATTTTTTTCCACACTTTAGGATATAGTCTTCTCTATGTTTGGCAAATTTCAATATTGTATGACCAATTTGAAACCCGGATGCCGCGGTGTTTTTATGGTAGCTTATATTCTACTTGAGTCTGACGCCGTGGTGTAGGGTGAGATTTAAAAAAAAAAAAAAAAGGTGCGCTTAAGAATAAAATATTGAAATGACATTTACACACATTTTAGGACATAGTTTTCCCCTATGTTTTGGCAAACTTTCGTTCTGATATGATCCAAAAGAAACCCCGGGGGGCGCGATGATACTGGAGTAGAAAAAACACGGGTGGCGCGATGGTACTATAAAGTGCGTATATTCCTATTTGAATCTGACCGCCGTTTGTATAGGTGGTGATTTTAAACATAATTTAAAAGAATACAACACATGTTATAGTTTCTTAATTTTTTTTTATTTATTTTTCTTATCTTTTAAAATAAAAACCCGGGAGGCACGAAACACACTAGATCCCCTAGATCCGAATTGGTACCCGCCCTAATAGCACCGTACCAAATTTTACACACCGTTTCGAAATGGGTTGGTCAAAGTTTGCAGTTGGTAACAGTAATGAAGACTTTGCAGTTGGAATCTAACACGCTCCCAAGTTTACATGTGCGAGATCCCCGAGATCGAGGAAAAAAGGGTATTATGCAATAAAAACATAATGAAATTTGCACAGATGTTGTAAATGATATTCCAAAACAAACTTGTGAAAATTTCATACAAATACGACCTGAAATAACACGGGTGGCGTTTCATTCCCGGACGGGGTCAAGACCCCCATCGGCGAGATCTTTAAGTGAATTTTGAAACTGGATTTAAACATCAAAAAAATAAAATATAAACAATGAAATTTGCACAAATTTAGTAAAGGCTATTACAAGCTATGGTGAAATTTCATACATATACGACCAGTATAAGGCGGTGGGCGCTATAGAACCCTGGATGGGAAAACTGTCAAAACCTGTTCATATGAGTTTCAGTGTTTTCCCGGGGTCAGTACTTGGTCCAAAATTTTACACAATGTACAAACCCAAAACCATTGGTGAATTTGTAGGAAACATGGGCTCGAACATTATTTTATGCTGAGATTCCCGTTATACATTTCTTTTCAAACCTATCGATAAAGCAAATGAAACGTAACAATAGCCCGAGTTGAAAACTGTCTCCAAGAGATCGAGTCGTGGGATGAACTGCAATATGCTGAAATTAAATGCAGAAAAGACTGAGGTACGTTATTGTATTTAGTTCAAACCGGAATGCTGCACTTGTAAAAGACATATCTGTCAAAGTTGGGGATTCTGTGATCGTCCCAATCTCCATCTGTCAGAAACCTTGGTTCAATGTTGGACTCCAACATGACTATGGATCAACACGTTATTGTGATCAGCAGGTCGTGTTATGGGCAGATACGCCAAATTGGTCACATCAGAAAATAACTAACAGATGATGCAACAAAGGTTCTAGTGAATTCCCCTTGTAACCTCGAAAATGGACTACTGTAACTCTCTTCTGCAGGGAACACCAAAGAGATTTTAAAACAAGTTACAAAATGTGCGAATACAGCTGCTCGGCTGATAACAAAAACCTTCGATATGACCATATAACCCTGTTTTGAAAGAACTTCACTGGCTTCCTGTACAAAGTAGGATTCAATACAAATCTCACTCTAACCTACAAGGCACTGCACAATGAAGCACCAACTTATATCAAGACAAAGTTGGAAATCTACCAGCCAAAAGGACAGTTGCGATTCGAGTGATTTCTCTCAAAATTGTAGTACCAAAATGTCGAACTGTGACATATGGGGATAGATGTTTCGCATATGCTGCCCCCAAAAACTCTGGAACTTTTTCCTGTCGGAATTAGACATTTAAACACAATGGATTCTTTCAAAGGGCATTAAAGACACACCTTTGCCTACAAGCATATAGAAATTGATCTTTGGTACTTTTGGTTTGTCATCTTTTAGATGACATCAGTTTCAGTTGGTCACTACTGTATTTGGTGTCATCTTTTAGATGACATCAGTTTTGGTTGGTCACTACTGTATTTGGTTTGTCATCTTTTAGATGACATCAGTTTCAGTTGGCACTACTGTATTTTGGGGTTAGTCCTTCAACTGTTAGCTGACCCGGGCTGTTACTCGGTCACTACTAGTGATTCTGTCCATGGACAGTTATTGACTTGACTGTTACAGTGTCACAACTGAGGACTGATCCGCTTCTGGCTAGGATACTTTACTTTTAGTCAGTTTTCTACTAAGGATTTCAGTCTGTTGATAGTTAGCTGACCTGACTGTTAATGGTAACTGTTCGGGACTTCTAAACCATGATTTACTGTTAGTGAATCAGTTATTTCAATCATTTTTAGTTTATTTCATTTTACTGCAGTTACTTGGTTCCTTGCTGTTGGGGGAGTTAACTGTATCTAATTCCTCCATCAGAAACCCGATGCTTTATTAATTATATATTTTTATATAATATATTTTTATATTACAATGTGAGTGAGCGTGGTGATTTGTGTGTATGTGTGTGGTTTTGAATGCAATTGTAAAGCACTTTTGAACGTACATTGCTATGAAAGAGTGCTATATAAATGAGGTATAATAATAAAATAATAATAATAATGATGGGCATGGATGGCGCATAATCCCGGATGGCGTTATTTAGTAGGACCGCATAACCCAGGCCACAGGTGCCTGGGGAGTCGCCCTTTACACTATATAACCTATATAAAATTTTATATAGGTTATAGTGTACTGGGCGACTCGCCAGGCACCTGTGGACCCAGGCCATATATAAAAGCTTCAGGAAATTTACACGATACCCCCAACTCGTTTCGGCCGTTCAAATCGATTGTTTTAGGATGGGACACCTAAAAATCCACGCATGTCTAGTAAGGAGACATATTTTTCTTTCCTTTCATTCACATCATTGTCTTAGCTTGGGATTTTAATGAAATAAAAATAAACACCATTTATTTTATTATTTTGTAGGCCCCGGGTACTGAGATCCAAACGGAGGCCAATACGAAAAAAAATAACCGGAGCGGATTCAGTAGAGATTAGCGTGTATACAACAGTTTTTTTTTTTCATATTGGGGTTTTTCCTTTTCTTACGATTCAGCCAGAATCCTGTATTGTGCTGCACCATGAGAAGTAATTGTTGACTACATACAACAAATGCGATGTTTTAATCGTCACTACTTTGCTTTCCCATACATGGAGAGTTGTTTATGGTTGTCATTGCATTTTGACGAATTTTTTACAACTTACTTTCGTTTTTAACAGAGCTGTTTGGTTCATGATAATTGTGTAATTCAAATACCCTTTGTTAAGAAACTTGCGAAAAAAACCCCCCAAAAAAAAAGGTGTTGGGAGTTTCAGTAATTACTCAAACATAAGCTTAACAAGGTAACATGCAAATGCATGTGGATACTAAAGGTGTGAAAATAACACCTGACTTGTGGAACAATAGAACATTTCCACCCGGGTTTTGCAATCGAACATCCGCAAAACAACCACGGATAAACAAGATGGCTGCCTTCTGGGTGACCTTTGGTGTCACACCACTTCAAAGTACTTTCCCTCTGGGGGCCCCTTTTAGCTCTTTGGGTTTGCCTTATACCCTTTTCGTTGTCTTGTACGACTTGTGGTAAACTTGCCTTCCTTGATTGTGAAGAAGGCGCTTTCTGAAGCTGCAGATAGACAAGTCCTTGTGAGGCGGCCCACCTTCATCCTCACTGCTGAGTAAAACCGGTTGTTCGTCTCAGGGTTTGAAGAGCTAGCCGAGGGGCATGTGTAATCTACGGCCCCCTGCGGCCCCAGAGGGCCCAACTGCGGCCCCAGTTTGATTAAATCGGGACCTGTACCAAATTTCGGATATCTTAGGCGGGGCTATATATAGGGGTATATATATATATGTATTATAATGATGTTTTGTACGTTAATGTTTCTATAATATTTAAATATATGGGCCCCCCGAAGGTATATTCAACACATATAAAGATCCTGAATCAATATAAAAATCATCATTTATCATAACTCATTATCAACCTTACGATAATTTATTTGGGGGCCGCAAATTATGTAGGAAACCGGATTTATAAATGTCCCCGTAATATTGTACATAAAAGAAAATAACATAAATATAAAATAAACACATTTTTTACCCTAGTCATAATCTCATTTTGCGTATATATTACAGATTTAATTTTCATTTAACATGTTTAAACCACATAACAATCAGATATCTATCTATCTATCTATTTATACTGGGGCCCCAGTTGGGCCCGCATGGGGCCGTAGATTAACATGCCCCTAGCCGAGCCTCAATGACCTGGGGTAGTTCTGGGACTTCGGCATGGTGTCTAAAGTTGCTCGGTTGAAGGCCCCGCACTTCTGTGTTGATGTTCTAGTGACACCTTGTAGACCGCCTCTTCACTCAATCTCATTTTTAGTATCACAGCAAGCAGTGACTTGTCATTTTCGTTCATCTTCAGGTGCGTGATGTCATTTGGGCCCAGGATTATGGACTTGTACCACCCGGAGTTGTGACCTTCACCCGGGGCAGACCAGGGCTGACGATGACAGAAGCTGCAGTTCCCCGGCATAGCATTCAATGGTGGCCGCTGGATGTCAGGTAATCGCGATATAAATTTTTTAATATCTCAGCCTCCCAATCTTGCCCTCTCTAGACTTCTA
Source organism: Solen grandis (assembly GCA_021229015.1). Classification (NCBI taxonomy): domain Eukaryota; kingdom Metazoa; phylum Mollusca; class Bivalvia; order Adapedonta; family Solenidae; genus Solen; species Solen grandis. Next base: position 65,618,559 of record CM037783.1, on the reverse strand, counting down.
TAACAGCATTGCATTGGGGTGACGTCACGTGACAGAGCTGCTGTGCCTTCTTTCGCCCAAGTTAAGTGGTCTGCGGGAAAATTCCTTTGCTAAATTTTGCAGATTCATTTTTTCTCTCTTGCGTCACCGCCCGATGATTTGGATCTGCCTGCCTTGAAACTTCAAGCTGCGTCTAGCTTCTGGTAGAAGTCCTGCATCCCAAGGTAAGATTTGGTGTCGTCGTCAGGGTTCGGACAAAGTACCCTTCCATGGACAGGTCTTCAGCAAGCTCATAGGCCATTCTCCTCTTGAGTGGGGGGTGAAGTAGGCTAGGTTGGCTGTGCAAACCGGCATGTCCACCGGGCAGATGACGGTCAAACCTTTATTCCTTAGCACGGCACCAGTCCAGCAGAGCTTGTTTTCCACAGCCCCGGCCCACGATGTACTTCTTGTCAGTGTGGTTCTCTACAGTTTCTGTGTAGGCTTGGGAAGACACTCTGCCCAGGTTTGTATGATGACGTCATCCGAGAACTGTTGTACCGGGCGTCAATGGGGGAGGTGAGCTGTTTTGGGGCTCTGGCACCGGCTGCAAGGCTGGTGTTCCACAAGCGCGCTTCTCGGACATGTCTTCTTTTTTTATTTTTACGACCTCACTGCTGGAGTGTCCTTAGGCTGACGCCAAGGAAGTGTTGATGACGGCCCTTTTTTGTCCCTGCTATCTCGTCATAGGTTTTCATTCTCTTTTAAATGTAAGTGCAAGATTTGCACTTGAAAATGAACTTGCTTCCCAGTCCATACTTCTGCTCCTGGTACAGGTCCACTTTTAGTTTTCTGCAGCCCGTTTTCTTCATGGTCGCTGTAAACTGCATTCATCATGGAGAGGAGCCGCGGAAGGTGTTTTTGATGCGGTTTCCTGAAATGAAGTTATCTTCCATTTGCAGATTTTCGTCGTAGCCTGTTGGATGGTGGTCTTCTTCATCGTCTGGGTGGTGGCCTGTAGATGCTGTGCTGTAGGCGTCTTCTTCAGATTCCTGCCTCAAAAAGGGAATTTCTTCTTAATGGGCTCGTTGATTGTTCTTCTGGAAGAAAATCCCAGCAGCTTTGCGTTTCCTCTCGCCTAGGACCATAATTGTAGAAATTGGCAGTCAGTCTTCCCCTGGTGCATTCAGATATGATTTGGGTTAATCGTACCACCCCCGTATAAAGGTCAAGGTCCAGACAGTAGCCATACCTATGATTTAATGCTGCCCAACCCGTAGCTGCCCTGGGGGCCCCTTGAGGGGGTAGGGGAGACATCCTCCCTAGACCTTTTACACAGGTCCTTTGATGTTGCTTAAGTACAGCTACTAAAGGGAACCCCTGTCTATGTCCTGATGCAGTAACATGTCTGGGATTGATTTTGGCCCACTTTCAAATAAAAAAAAAAATAGAAAAAAAAAAGAGAAATAATTAAATAGTATTTTTTTTTATTTTAGCCCTAAAAAAATCCATTTTTCTCTGCTTTTCTAATTTTTTGGGGTATTTCCCTTCAAATCAGGTGACCAATAATGGGGTTTAAATGATAAATATGATGCACTTTATTTCTCAAATCCATTGGTTAATAATTAAAATATGACTGATTTTGAAAGTATACCGCATGATTAGAATTCATTTAAAATGACCAAATTTCAGTGTACAATCTGCCTCTCTCTAAAACAGTTTAATGTGACCTTGACTTGACTGAGAATCTGATCAGGGTTTTATTTTGTTGTAAATATAATAAATAAGTTATTTTGGCATAATTTTCATTGGTATACTGTAGTATCATTATTTCGCGCAGTCTAAATTTTGCGCTACCTCTCTAAAAAAACCTTTGCGCGGGTGCTAAATTCGTGCAAATTTCCCCTTTCAAAAAAAAAAAAAATATATATATAAAAAATAAATATGAAATAAATAAAAAATATCCATTTCGTTCTGAATGACTGATTTGGTGCCCGGATATCGAAGCTAATTAATTTTGGGTTTTATATAGGTGTCACACCACTATCAAAGTACTTCGGGGCGTGGGTGCTGAAGTAGTACCTAATGAAAAATGCTTTGGCAGAAAATGGCTTGTTGTTTATCAGCTGGTCAATGACATGCCACTACTGATAATATCTTAATACAAACTCACTTTAACTTATAGACAAAGAAAAGTTTCCTGTCTTATTTTGTGCCACTTTCCCCTCACTACACTATATTCCCCATCAAAGCACCCAGCCACCCTTTCCCGTAGAATTTAAAAAAAAAAATCTGCACCATGTAAAGGATGCAGTATTTTCTGCTGATATTTTTTATGTGTTTTTGTCTTTTCCACAATGTAGAAATGAAAAGAAATTTTTTTCTAAAAAGAAAAAAAAAAGAAAAAAAAGAATGAAAGCCCCCCCCCCCTCACCTCTGGGGCATGATGTTCATTCCATTCCAGCATATTTAGTTAGTGTTTTGAAATTGTTTTTTTTTTTTTTTTTTTTTTTATTTTGTTTATTTCTGTTGTTAAATGTGATATATATATTAATATATACTATTTGATGATTTATTTTATAAATTCTTTTATTTTACATATTTTCCTGATTTGGAAGGTAAGAAGGCTTTGATGAGTTAGTAGTTGCAAGTTTTGGTATTGTTTCCAAGACAATGGGTTTAATTCCCAGGTGACTATTATCATGAGTCTGTGCTTACCTGACCTATCTGTCTGTCTGTATTTTTTGTTTTGTGTTGAAAAGGTACTGACTCATAGCATTCCGATTCCTTTTAGTTTAAATGTATTTATTAATAAAAACTTAAGATATGAGTGTTCAACTAAAATTTAATATGATTGAATTAAAAGCTGAAACGTTCTTCAAAATTTTGAGATATTTTCCTTTTGAGAAATGGTTAATTATCATTGGTTTGCTTGTATATTTTTCAGTTTAAAAAATAAGATATTTGTGCTTGTTTTTCATGCTCATGTTTTAATTACATATACTTATATACTTTTTTTGATTGGATTGGTAATGTATTACACTGCAGACACAGTGTTAGACAGACAATTTAGCCATGGGCTTTTCCTGAAAGTACTTGAACATAATTAAAAACAAAGTAAAGGATGTACTTGTACTTATATAAAGACAATGTCAGGAATGGATAGTATATTTTATTCAAGTCTGTTTTTAAATCAACATGACGGGAGCTGAAGTGTTTTTGTTTTCAATTAACAGATATTACGACAATAAAGCAAGTCGTGTTTGAGGACAGAACCTCGATAACGTCGGGCACCAAAGTTTTTTGGTGTTCCGTATGCAGTCACCCGGGCCCTAAAAGACGACTGGGCCCGTTTTTGGGAAAAGACAGGAAGGAAAAATCAAAGCTAAGAAGGAAGTCTGTTAAAGTAAGTGTTTTTTAACCCCTTTTCTTCATATAGACTCATATTAATGCATTTGCAAACAGAGCAGACCCTAATTAGACAGCTTCAAAGAGCTCTCTGATCAGGTCTGCTTTGTTTGCTTATACAATATTGTAGTCAGATTCTACACAGTTTGCAAAGACAAAAATACTGTTTCATATATCATTTAATTTTCAGTTAATTGATATTCATGAAGTCATAATTTGTATTTTAACTTACCTAAATTCCATGCACACTTAGTGAACTTCTTTGTTTTCGTTGGTATGATGTCATTTTGTATTGTCCGTTTGTTATTTTAGTTTTGGGTTTGAATGAAATGATTCTTTTATTTTATACGCTTTTATTGTAGTTTTTGTATACACATTATACAGATTTTAAGTCAAGCATTTATTTATTGTTCAAAGTGATTTGGTTTTGTACAAAACACTTTCATTTTACCTTTGATAAGCTGAGACGAGTGGAAATGAAAGCTTAAGCGACTGATATAAAACCTGATCAGCTGTCAGGCTGCAGGCTGTTCTTAAATATACTGGTGGTTTAAATTCTTTCTTTGACCTCTATATATGTGATGATTTAGTGTTGAAATAATGAAAAATTAAAAATATGATTATATATATATTCAATTCAGGGATTGACAAAAGCATTTGGCTTATAGGTCTCTGCAACATCAAATTTTGGGCACCAGGAAACGTTCTAAAAGTCAGCAACCAGCCTTCAACCTTGAGCCTCTGAGAGAGGAATATTTTTATGAAATGGAGTTTTTGGTTTAATTCTTGTCCATGGGGGATGTGACAGGTAAGTACTCCCACTCTTATTACTACTACTACTACTGTTTCATAAAATTCATCTTATTCTTCTACATTCAACGACTACTACCACTACTGATACAACTATTCCCTATCACATTTCCTCTACTTTTACTACTGCGAACACTGCTACATATCATTATAGGTCACCTAAATTTTTTAACTGTTTTCATTACTAAATTTCGTCGTCGGAGTCGGCGTTCACCCTGGTTAAGTATTATTTTTTTGATCAATCCTTACACATAAGTGTCATAACTAATGTTTTGAAACTTTGAACAATTATTTCAGACCATCAATTGACTTAAGGCTGCCATAGCTGTATCTTGCACTTTGCAAGAATAATTAACTTTTTAGAAATTTTCATGGTTTAGTTTTATGTCTAGGTCAATTTTCTCCATAACTACTTTAAAGCTATATCTCAGTAACCACTGTAGTAAATGATTTTAAAACTTCACATAAAATTCCCACCATCCCGTATAATCAAGTTAACAATCTTATTTGGTTTTATGTAAATTTTGGGTCTTTTCAAGTATCAAAATAAAAAAATAAAAAAGCCTATCAAGGTTTTATCATTTTTGACTCTTATTATATACAGGGTATGTGAAAGTCAAGAATTTAAATATATTTCACTTGATTTACATTCACTTTGATTTTTGGGAAAAGTCAGCGTGCTTTTTCTCTGACAGCTCTTGTTGGCATTTACAGCACTATATGGGAAAATTTATAATACTATGATTATGTTAAAATTGAAAAGAAGATGAATAAGCAGATAATGATAAGGATCCAATAATGCAGTCAAGGCGCTAGAGGAGTCGGACCGTGCTGTTCCTGACAGCCCCTTTTTTACAGTCACGAATGTTGCAATATGGGACCATGTCTTTGTAAATGGGTATTGATAAATGTAATAATACAAATAGTTTAAAAACTAATTGCTCAGTAATGATCTTTGTGAACGAGCTGTTAAAAAGATCATCAAAGTTTTTAGTTTTACATCTCTATTCACAGTTGGTCGAGAATCTGCGAGATGGTTCAACTACACAAATGACCCCAACGCCGTTCAAATCAGCTTGATTGGTTTTAAGATGGTACCATGCATTCTACCCGAATTGTACAGATGGAGTGTGGTCTGCTCCAATATGCACATGTAAAATTGTTCTTATTTATTATAAGTGTCAAACGAAAGACGTAAAATTGGTACCAGATGCAACCTTTATGGCAATCGACACAATGGGTCTGCTATTGGAACTCGGAGACCTCAGTACGGTTCTACCGAGAAACATTTTTATCCGTTGTACGGTGCTATACCAAGGGGGCTATTCGCTAAGAGCTAGGGTATCGCAACCGGGCTCCCTTGTATCCCACTACTGTCTCCTCCGATGCTGTCTCTTCAGCAAAAATAAAAAGGGATGTCAAAATTAGTTTAAGTGTAATTGTATTATTATATTTTTGGGTCTTCATTCGTAGTGAATGAAATAGTCCAGCTCATCCCCTATTTCTTACTACTTATGAAGTTGGGCAAAATTTGTTTAAGTGTGGTTATATTCTTTTATATTTGGGGTCTTCATACGTAGTTATGAAATAGTCCAGCTCATCCCCCATTTTTTACTACTTATGAAGTCGGGCAAAATTTGTTTAAGTGTAGTTATATTTCTTTTCCTTAATTTTTTTTTTTAATTTTTTTCTTTCTACATTTGTACTTTTTTTTGCTAATTTTTCTGATCTTTTGTGATTTATTTTCTTTCTTTAGTTTTTTCTTTACCTGTTTTTTCTATCTTATTTTTTTTTTACCTTTTTTTTCTTCCTTAAACGGTTCTCCTTTTTGTTTTGGCTTGTATTTCTTTTTTTTTCTAAAACATTTTTTTCTCTTATAGTTTTTTTTATTGTCGTATTCTTCTATCTTTTTCCTTGTTGTTGTTGTCTCATATTAATATATATTTTTTTTCCTCTTCAGCCTATTCATAGACCTGTCAAAGTCGTAAAAAGTGGCACACAATGTTCAGAAATAAAAATTAAATTTTTCTGTGTTTGGGTTCACAGATTATCAATTTCGATTGATAAACGTCCCCCAGTTTCTGGTATTGTGTGTGTGTCCAAAATGGGGCCATGTGACGCGTCTGGTGTGGTGTGCTTTAGCATCCACCGCTGGCTAGCCAGTTTCTGGCGAAAAAAGGGAAAACCAGTCTCCCTGCCAGTTTTATAGCCTCTCCATGGTCAAGCCCTATACGTGCCTCTCGTGGCGGGCACACGTAACTGAGGACTTTGTGTCTCAGGCTGAACTGTAGGGGACGATCTACAAAAACTATAATATAAACATCTAAGTCTAAGTTTTGGTTAAAATTTCACTTTTAAAGAGGTGTATGGCAAGATTGTAACACTATTTAAGATGTTTACAAACTATTTCAAATACATCGCCAAGAAAATTTGAAAACAATAGAATTCAAGTAATGATAAAATGGTTAAAAAAACCACATCTAAAACCATTTTGAAAGCCCTATAAAATATTTAACTTGAGCTGGTTTCCTTTTAATAAACTGAGCTGGTTTCTTTCAGCGTACATATAAAATCAAAAACATCTACTCTAAATGACTTTTGTAATAATAATGAATTATTGTGCATTATATCATAGAAAGTTAAGAATTCTTTATTACTCTACAAGAATAATAATTAGAAGACAACGTTTGCTTTACCTTATTTGATATATTGCAGTAATGGACAATCAAAGTTTGACAATAATAGATGATATGAAACAATTTTTATTAGTTTTTACAATTCAAAAAGTGGAGCTATCGTCATGACCTAAAATCGACGTCTGTGTCCTTTAAGTTTTTACTATTATTTTTGTTCATTTTTCCGTAACTATTAAACCTTTTCACTTAAAACTTGGTTTTTACTAAGTTTTGTTTTCATTCAAATAAGAAACACATCTCGTAAGGGCAGGTAACTCTGAATACCTTTTTTTTTTTTAAATGCTCAATGTCCTTTGTTCCATGGTTTATATTAACACTGAAAAAAGTAAAAAAGTAACAGTTAATATTACATTATCCAGCACTCACAAAAGACGTTTGCACTGTCCTTGGACATCCTTTGATTTATGTTGGATGGCAATAAGAAAAAAAAGAAAAGGTTTCACTTCATTAAAAGTACAACATTATTCTTTAAAGTTTACAGAATGTATCGATTAAAGCATAATGGGTAAATCTATTAAGGCCATAAGGTTGAGGGGAATTGAATAACTATTTGTAAAAAAAAAAGAGCAGATTTTCATCTTTTTTTTTAATTATGTAGCCAAATACACCAAACGTTGGTTTATGCTACTATTGATCAGATACTTTTTTTATTGACATTTTAAAACACTGCTACACATAGCAATCGCACAATCCTGTCCCGTCCTACTCACGTGAAGACAAGTTTAAGGGGGCGGGGATCGGGGTTTAATCACCCTGAGTTCTATCTAATTAACCTCTGTACCAATCACAACAGGTGGTCTTTTTTAAATTTTAATCAAACTGAGTCTTGAGGAAGCCTTCCAGCTGGCTGCGTAGGTCGGTGGTTTTGCTCGGGTTACTCTGTGTGCTCGGGGTCTTCCTCCACCCGTTAATTAGCTGGACGTCGCTATATGATTGAAATAAACCCCAATACAACAATACAAAAACAACAAATTGAGTCTAAGGATGAAGGCTATTAGATTATTGAACCTTTTGGTGTTCTCGATAGGTAAAATCGATCTCCGATCGTTTATCAGCTGTTTCCGGTCGGAAATGTGTTATTTTCAAGGTACAAAATGCACGATATCTCAGCTAATATAAATGTGTTTTTCAAAAACAAGACATATTTAGAATCGGGAAACAATGTTCTTTAAATATCAATAAAAAAATTATATGTAAGAACTGCATTTTTTAAAAAGTTTATGGAAAAAAACCGACGCTCCATAAATTCAAAGAAGCGGGTTTATATTAAACTTAATTAATACCTTTAGACCAAATTTCAGTAGATGTCCACTGCTAAATAAGCAGTAATTTGGAACAGAATCCATTTATGAACAAAATGAAAGTAATGATTTCCTCTTTTCGGGTGGCCACCTGTATTAAACGGTAAACCCTGCATTTTGTTATATGTTTAAGTTTCATTTATCGCCAATTCTGATAGGTGCTCACATTCTTTTGTTCCCTTGACTGACCCCTTAAGACAGGTTTGACAGTACATGTATTGTTTCTTTTATAAGGAGTAAGTTCTCTTAAATTCCTCTTTCAGTTCTCTGTCTTTCATTATGAGTAAATCCACCACCTCTCTCTCTCTCTCTTTTCTCTCTCTCTCTTTCTATCTCTCTCTCTCTCTGGATGTTTTAACCGTTGGAATGGGGACAGGGCACCATATCCTGGTATCTGGGGACACCCACTGCTGTTAAAAGACACCTCTCTTGACTTTTTTTACCTTCTTACCTCCCCTGTATCATAAACGACCATTTAAGACAATACCTTCAGATTTAAGTTTCAACAGAGAGACTGTGTGGGGACGAGAGAAAAAAATGATCCAGGGACAAGAGATATTACACTAAATGGGGACAATAGAGACATTTTGTCGGGACTGCCCCACAACCCTGGGATGAGAGATGAAATGATCCAGGGACAAGAGATATTTGACAATATGGGGAAAAGAGAGATCATTTTGTCGGGACCTCTCCTCACAATCCTGGGACGAGAGTTGAAGGAGGGTAATGTCTCCATTGTATCTCATCTGAGATAAAATGGTATGGAAAACAGAGAATTTGATGTTTGATTATGTCTTAATTAAATGAATAAATCGTTCATGATAACAATTATATTTTATTGCGTGGCCTTAAAAGATAACGATTGAGAACATTTGCAAATAAATGTGTTTAATATTTCATATTTGAGAAAAGACGTAAAGAAATTATGAAGAAATGCAATATCATTGCTTCAACAAATTACAAATACAAAAAAAGTTTCTTTTATTGTGATATCTGCAGGTTTCCCTTCATTTTCTCCGCTGCGCCACAAATCCCGCGTTAGGTATTCTTGCGACTTATGCACCCATTCGATCGGTTTTAGTTCCAAGTAGCAAAAACAAAGTCTGGGGCCATAATATCACAGAACTGATTTCATTACCCGTCCATTTGGCCGCAAAGTATGAAATCGAGACAGAGAACGTTCTGCATTTATTTATTTATTTTTATGGGTGAACAGAGATTAAGGATATAGACATAGATCTATAAGGTCATGGGTAATAAAGATCGGTATTATTGTGCCTACTCCCCATGCCGTTGGGTACACCCTCGCTTCAATCATTGTATTATATAATGTTGTTGGAAACGGCTCTTACAATCATAGGAGCCTATGAGGATATTTGTTATTATGTCATTATTTCCTGGAAACTCATAACCGCTTGTTTTATTTCATTATTTGATGTACTATGATCTAATTCGATCAGAAATGAAATCCATTTCGTTGTTCTTATCGCCAATGTCTTCATTTTCATTATCATCCGATCGTGTGCAAAAAAGTATTTTTAAATGATTGAATTACTCATCTAATGAAGTTAATCGCATCATTCATAAACTCACTTGTTTTTTGATAATTGGAACGCTCCAAAACACAAGCATGTCTATTTATTTCATTCTTATTTTTTTAAACTATATTTCTTGCCTGTTTGAAAGGATGATCACGTATTTACAATTTCTTTCAAACCATTTATTTTAAATTATTTCCCGATTTTTTTTCTTTCTAAATATTTCGTGCGAAATTTCCTGCCACATCATCATTCTCGTAATGAACAGTTCATTGGATTTTTGGCAATCAGCTAGCTCTCATTTTCAAACTTATGATTTTTGTCGCTATCCGAAACTAGTTTCAGATTGTCAGATTATCGTTACTACGAGTACTTTAACAATTGTAAGAGTGTCGCTTTTTTTTTTTTTTTTTTTTTTTTTTTAGAGAATGTAATGGGACTGTGTTGGGCCGCAAATAACCCTGTAATTCATTCTCATCTAAGAAAATGTGCGCGCATTTTTCTCAAAAATAAGTAAGAAGATTGCTTTCGGATCACATGGTGGAACAAAGCATCGGAACGTAATTTTCTTACTTGTTTGAACTTCATTTCTTGCATTGAAATTTTTCCCTATATGTTCGCGAAATTTTATCGTGGAAAACAGACCGGGGAGCTTCCGTTAATTATTCTTTTCCTCCGCGGCATCCCCTAGGATTCAGTGATGTCTCAAAGGTTCGGCGACCTTTCTGTGACACATTCCAGATCATGTGATAGAATCTCAGAATATTCGCAAAAATTCGGCAAGCGCACTCCAAATTGTTTTATTTTTTTTGTCAACCTTAGACTGAACGGTCAAAAAGACCATGGGACATTGCCTGGGGCACCCTCATAAACCCCCAAAAGTATGGAAAGCCTTGATTTTGTCTCTTAAGTTAATCACCAAATTCTCATTACCTCCATGATTTTCCCCCGATGGTACCTAGGATGGTTCGACACACGTACATCCCTTAATCTACGGGGATATTCCCCGATGATGTTCCAAATTCTGTGAAGCTCCGGGGCACCTTCCCGGTCATCGGAGAAATGTTCCGAGCATCGGGATTCATCCCCGATAATACAGGGCCATTGTACCATAGCCGAAACATCAGTAAACATTTCAAACGACCAATCCAATCCCGAAGCTTCTCATGGGACTGCTCCGTGTTTTTGGCTCAAACATCTAATGCCATCGGAGGAAAATTTTTGTATTTCCACATACTCCAGTGGGACCTACGCATTAGATCCATGGTCTTCAAGTTTCCAAAAAAAAAAAAAAAATCATTCACTTTTATCCCCAGATACCCTTCAGAATGCATCCCCGCCACACTAAAAACTTTTTTTCCCGGACCCCCTAGCACTCACGTTACATTCAAATTTTGCCCCCCCCCCCAGCAGAAAAAATTCTTGATCCTGAATATCATTATTATAAACAAGAAATATCTTTAAAAAAGATATTCGGCGTAGGATGAAAGAAAAACGAGATTTCCAGTCTTCTAGAACATTCGAGGAAAAGCGCGCGAAATTCACAACAAATTTAGTACGCTCTATAAATAGTTCAGTATTTTTTCTATGAAATATACTTATTTATAGACGGTAATACAAAAATTATAATCTGTAAATAGGCTTGTTTGATATTTGTTCATATCATTATTGATATGACAATTATGATATAAAGCGTTATTAGTTGTTTTTGTTTTGGCGAATTAATTTTTCAATCAGAGCATCTCGGCAGGCTGGAAGAATTCAATATACATAGTAATTAAGGGGTTTCATGTCATAACACGGTGGATTCTTTTTTGTTGTTTTAAATCATTTTCACAAGGTAGCATTCCTCAATTGATGGAAAAGGATTGTATTTAACTTACTGAAATCACTTTCATGTTAACATCAAAAAGAAAAGTAATAACACCAAGCTGAATGATATATACAAGCTGCACCCCTTAAATTATTTACAGTAATTTTATAGTCCATAACGATGCGTTAACCAATAACAGGAGTCCTTTATTCAGCTTAGAATTATTTACCGCTGTTAGCGTACATTTGATTGGTTTAAGATGCGAGTTGAAATCGAAATTATACAGCTACGCCGAAAAATGAAATTACATAACTAGATATATTAACATAAATATTGATAATGCATGTTTCAAAACTGGTTAATTTATTTACGCATTTTGTATACAAATGAAATTATGATGAAAATGAATTTTAATTTTGTTTTTTTTTTTTTTGGTAAACTTCCAAAAAAGAAAAAGAATCTTAATGAGACTGGGTACGTAGTCTGGGTTTAAAATGAAATGCATAGATACGGAGTTCAAGTAGTGACACGTTGAATGTCGCATATCTTTTTATGAAGGCCATGCACAAATTGACAACGACGTATGGACAATATATCACATACATGTATATCATAATAATTATGCTGACTTCTTTTTTATCCTATGAACTGCTGAATTTTGAAAGGCTAATAATAAATGAAAAGGGGAAATAAATCGCGGAAAAAATTTCGAGCGTTTGACGCCGCACTTTAAACGTTACATCATGGGTTTTTCTTTCCAAATCAGGATGTGTGAAAATGGCGAAATGCTTGTTACTGTGTATTTCCATTCATACGCACTGGCTTTATTTGGCATGAGATAAAATTCAGATGGGTAAAATTTTCTCTCGAAATAGCTTTAAAAGATAAGATTGAAGATATAATTAATATTCTATTTTTATTGACAATTACAGTGAGTTGAAAACGAAAGTACAGGTTCATTGCCATACTTATTGTTTAAATATGGATTTCGTGTCAATAGATGATAATTTCTGATTTACAATTTGACTTGTGTAAACATTTACTGAATGTGTTTATTTTGTGAAAAAAGGCCTATTTTCGGTTTTACCTAATCTCTACTAATCGAGATACGCTTCGGTTACTTTTTTTTCGTTTTGGCCATAACGGATAGCGGATCTCAGTAGAGATAAGGTTTTAACCAGCGATCGACAGATATCATTACCACTGATCTCTTTATTTCTGATATCACAGTCGCTCATGAATACAATGCAATAAAAAATTGTCATGAAGTTAAATGTTCCTAAATAAATTAAAGCTATAACCGTTTTATTGTTTATCATAACAACATTGATGTTTGTCATTCACCATTTAGTCCATATTTGTATACCCTTTATTTGTGATTGCATGCAACTTTCTGTTTGGTGCCATCCCTAATCTCTACTTAGATCCGCTCTGTTTTTTTTGTTGTTGTTTTTTTGTACTCAGGCCTCCAGTGGAGGCCAACATGAAAAAAAGTAACCTGTGCGGATCTCAGTAGAGATTAGTGCTATCCCATACTGGAGAGGCATGACAACCAGTACCAAAAATAGCATGTCATGCCAAGCGGCTCATTGATGGGACTATTCACCGATAAGTCAGATCAAGCTAAAGAATGATCTCTCATTAAAATTAGGTTATGTACATTCTCCTGATGAATAATACAAAATCATATAAATGCCTGTAAACAAACTTCATTTGCACTTAATTTAATGGATCTCAATTTATGGAAATCAGGAAGATAATGTCACATCATATATTGTCCTCTGTGTGTTCTGTGTTAAGAGGACCATCGTGATAATTATTATCATTTCAAGGATTCTATAATTAATTTTGTACTTCCACTGCAGGGATTTTCTTAAGTGGACGCACACTTGCCCGCGCCGGGTTAAAATCACTGCGGGCACGTGATTTTTCAAAGAAGATAGCCCGGCAGGCAAGTTTATTTATATAAATGAAAATCTTTCCTTTTTTTATTTTCTATAATTATGATATAAAGGGTAAAATACTTGCAAATTGTCTTTGATACATATTAACTAAAATTCCCCTTAGTATTACACATATTTACTTTTAAATATTAACAAACACCAACTAACTTCAAGATCGGGCATCCTGTTTTTACTGGGGGCTAGTAGATGTTCGAAGTAACTTGCCCCCTGGACAAGTGAAAGTCAAATCCTTAAGTAAACCCCTGCACTGGCATAATTTTAAGTAGAAATCTGAAATTGATATCTTAAACATAAGAGGTTACAGTCAGGTTACATGAGTGACACTATTTCAAGCGGAATATATTGCTGCCGACAATAAACTGTGCCTTAATTTTGGTCTATTGAATTTGCCTCAAGTGCTGATTATGATCAATATCCGTGGCATTCTGATTTACATGATTGTTGGAGCTATTTTAATCACATGAATTCTGACATCTTGATTTTAACGCTTGTTAGAACTTAATTGAATCACATGATTTGTGACATGATTTGGAATGTCCTTTAGGTTTTCTCTAGAACTAAATTTAAAAAAAATTTTTTCCATGAAAACTCTTTCCAGGACAAAAAAAAAATAATTAAATTTTAAAATCCTTTCCCTTCAAAACTACTGGCCCAATTTTAAAATAAATTTTACAATTTCCTTTCAACCTCTACCAAACTAAAATTTTTCCGACCGTAAAAAAACAGGCCCCACGCTTATTTCCTTATTTTTATAAGAAAACCTTTAACCTCTCCTCTGAAAACCCGGGGAAATTTTTAAACTTTGGAGGGGTGATCCTTGGTCAAATTCACAAAAGTTTTTAAAAAAATTTCCTAAAACTCGGTTCCATCTACAAAAAAAAAATGAAACTTTAAAAATCATCTTCTTTAAAACTACTCCCAATTTTAAAAAATTTTACAAGTTTCCCTTGGGGCAAACCCCTAAACCCAAATTCTAAAAAAAATTTTCCCAATTTCCTAAAAAAAAACCCCAGGGGGGGCTTATTTGCCTTATATTTATAAAAACCTTTAAAAAGACACTCCCTAAACCGTGGCAAATTTTAAAAAACTTCAATATCCTTATCAACCTTCACAAAATTGCTAAAAAAAAGTTGATCCATAAAACTCTTTTCCATCAACAAAAAAAAAAAAATATAAAACTTTAAAAACTCTGCTTCAAAATTTCTGGGCCCAAAAAAAAAATAAAATTTGGGAAAGATTTCCTTTCAAAAACCCCTACAAAGTTGCTAAAATTTTCCATCCAATTAAAAAAACCCCACCCTTATTTTCTTTTATGTATATAGGGGAAAAATTTACAATCTTTTCCTTTTAAAAATACTCCAATTTCAAAATGTTTTTTTAAAAAAACGATGTTTCCGGGTAACCGATACCATGGCGATTCACCATCATCCCTCTTTTATTTTATATTTTCATATAATTACATTGGGGTTTTTTCATTTTGTAAATATTTTGAAATAAAATATGTTTGAACTAAAAAACTTAAAAAGTTCGAAAACCGAAAAACTGTCAGTTTGGGTTTTTGGGTTCAATTTTTTTTTTCCCTTTTAAAAAAAGCTTTTTAAAAATAATTTTTCCCGGGTTAAGGGAAAATCTCGGTCAATTCATACTAAAACTTTTTCAATTTTTGCAAAAAAAAATTTCTCAGGGGAAATGGGTTTATTTACTTCCAGGGTTTTTTAAGGGATTGATATCAATTAAAAAACCCCAAGAACAAAAAATAAATTTTATCATTTCATTTTTTATTTTTTAGTCTTTTTTAAAAAAATACTTTTTTTTCCGCCATGAATTTCTAAAATAAAATTTTTCCCATATTTTTTGACATCTTTTTTATAAAAAAAAAATTTCCCCTTTTAAAAAATTTTTTGGTTTGGGGGTTTCCCCGAAGTTTACTTTTTTTTTTTTTAAACTTTATAACTTTTATGTACTTCATTGGATTGCTCCAAAAATTTTCATTTCTTTAAATGGGTCATATTTTTCCTTATCATTACCTTTACCTTTTTACCTAAATTCTATAAAAAAGCTTAAAAAAACTGTCCTTAAAAACCTTAATCTTCTCCTCCCATTATTGGGGAGTTTTTAAAAAAATTTAAACCTATACCTCTTTTTAAAAAATTCCTATCTTTCCCCCACCATTATCAAACAAGGGAATTTTTATGGTATTTATCACCTTTTAATGATAGCTCAAGTGGTTTTTTAATTGTTCTATAAAATCCCTAATGTAGTTTTTAAGGGACTTGAAATTTGGGTTTGGGTTGGGGTTATCACTTTTTGTCCCAAACTCAATTCTAATCCAACTTAAATTCCCAAAGCAAAACAATGAATGAAAACTCCATTGGGGGCCTTAAAAATTCCCTTTAAGCCAAAGTTTCGTACCAGGGGTGCCTTTAATGTCAGGGGTCCCGGGGGGGGCGGGAAAATTTATCATCATTATCATCACCTTTATCACAACATTTTCTTTTTCTTTTTTTAATTCACTTCATTTCAAATTTTCCCAAAACAAAGATTACAGCATCAAACCCCAAAACCATAACAAGGGGGTTATAGATTCAATCATTCAACAAAAAAAATTTTTCCCCCCCCTAATATTCCAGGGCTTTGGGCCCATTTCCCAAAAAAATTTAAAATTTTTCCTTACCAAATCACATGTCTTTGGCAGGGAAACAGTCCAAAATGCTAAAACCTGCTTTGGGAGCATTTAAACAAGTCGTTGTAAAATTATCATAATTTTAACCCAAAAATCAAGGGGGTTTTTGTTCCACCTGTTTTTTGGAATTTAATTTCAAAAAAAAATTCAGAAAAAATCTCACTTTTTTTTACACATCATTTACTGAAAGATATACAATGCCTCAATTTTAAACAAATTTCATCACTTTAAAATTTAACATCCCTACTCGACAGTAATACTCATAATTTTAAACCCAAAGCTGAATTTAAAAAAACCAAGCTTCTTTGATCAAAGAAATTGGCCAGAATAACAAATTTAAAAATTTTTAAGACTTACCTTAACATAATTTCCCCCTTATATCAGGGGAAAGGGGAAGGCAAAAGAAAATAAAGGGGAAAAACCCAAAAAAAAATTTTTTTTTTTAAAAAAATTTTTGGTTTAGGGCAAATGATTTTAAATTTTAAAAAATTTTTTTTATATAAAAAACTTTATCTTGGGTCAATGTTAACTATTTCAAAAGTTAAAATATCTACAAATTAAAAAAAATTCAAGAACTCAATGTGGTAGAGATTATGTGAGAAAACACACTAAAGATACTAGTGAATTGCCTGAGGGTAATTCTTTTTTACAAAGTGAATCAGATGAAGGTAAAAGTGCTCATTGTGTAACTTTAGTCAGCTTTGAAAATGCAAAATATGACTTTACAGAACATCTTCGAAGTAAAGCCACAAATGAGGCTGTGGATAACAGGATAACATTAATGAATGGTAACATGGCTGATGACAAATGGGTCAGACAAGTAATTTACTCCAATATCATGTTTTTTCTGATAAGAGTAAAGGAGCTACTCCAAAAAGGTATGGTCCAAGATATCTTGGATCAAGACCACAAGATGCTTATCAGCATCGGTGAAGTCTTCTTCAAATGAGAGTGATGTAGAGTTAACATCTGAGAAAAATGTTAAAGGGTCCTTAGTACAGTCAGATCAAACATGTGAGTCACAGGCTGAGAATGGGACAGATATTGTCAATGGTGAGCTTAGTAGAACACCGCAGGCCACTGGTCAAGCAGCAATTGGGCAGGGAACTCAACAACAATTTGAAAGTAACTGTTTATCTGCAGACAGTTGATCAATCCTTGATGTTTTTTGATAACCATTTTGGATTAAATACTGGTGATTGTGCAAGTGGTTTTTCATCAACATTTGTAGACTACAATTTTTATCCAAAAAAAAATCCCTGCCTTGGAAATTGATAAGGAAAAAAACTGCACAGACTCTACTTTAGAATACAAAGAAACAATTGAAGAACATTCCAGTAAGTATCTGTCTATTACTGGGATCACCAAAAATGAGGGACCTGTTACAGAGATAATGTCTTCCGAAGTAACAAGAATTTCCCTAAGTTACCAGACACAACAGGTCTTTCATTGCATGTGGAATCAGAGTGAGCAAAATGGTTATAACAAAAAAGGTTCGTTTGACGATCTTCTGGTGCTGATGGATACAGAAAGGTTGACTCATCTCAGGAAAAAGGCAACCACACCTGATTCCAAAAATTGTTTTGCTGCTTTGATAGATTGGCATAACTTGAAAAGTAGACAAGGCTGTTTTGCAAAAGACCTCAGAAATGTGTGCACATATATCAGTGAAGACAATCGGCTTTGTTTCGAATTGGATTCAAACCTTGCAATGGATATGTGACAGAAAATGTAGCGGATGCTGATTCGTCAGAGGTCTCATCAAGTGTTTTACACAGGAGTGTATCAAGTGATTCAAGCAATGAATTTCTTCAAAATGATCTTGATGATAGTTCATCTGAAGGTGATTCTGTTCATGAGGAAGATGAGAAGAGTGAGGTAGACAAAGAAATTATATTGGACAAATATACCAGAGTGATGAGAAAAGAAAGCCATGATACATGTCAGAAAATTGTCTCTACACTGATTCCAAATGGTCATGTTTCTCAAGATACTTGGTTGAGTAATAATTCACCATTAACTCTTAATGAGAATGCGCCACTTGATGATGAAGGACAGGACTTGGAAGTTGTCAGTAAAAAGCAAAATATTACTTGTCCTGGGCAGGTATATACACAGTTCACATTCAACAATAGAGAGTCTTTCAAAGCTGACTCTGTCAGTGATTTTACACATTTCTCTGAGAATGTTGAAAAAACACACAGCTGAAACAACTGATGAAAGTACTGACATAACAGTTAAAGCAGATTTAATTGTTAAAGAAGTGAGTACAACAAACCAAGAAGATGATTCCCCAAAGGAAATCTTAAAGATATTAAGTGAGACAAAAGGTGACAGAGTTTTCAATACACAATATGAATTGATGAAAAATGAACAAACAGAAAGCTGTATGGACAAAGATAAAGAAAATGCTGAAGAGCATTATGAGTTCATGAATCAAGATAAAGAAGCAGTAAACACTTTGTCTGAACTTGTTGTCAAAGATTATGATGAAAAGTCATGTAGAAATTCTAAGATATCATCTGCCCATGAAAAAGACAAAGCTGTCGTTGAAATGGCAGACACAGAATGTTACAATGTGTTTGACTTCAAACAAGAAAACAATACTGGCCCTGAAATAAAGAGTAGTTCAGGAATAATTGAAGTCACTAAAAGTTGTTCAAAAGCATTAACAGGTACTGGTGCAGATAACAAAGGTTGTGATCCTCTTGTAAATAGAAACAAAAGTATGGCTGAAGCCAGTAGCAGCGGGAATGTGAATATAAATGAAACACCTGATGAAGTAGTAAAAAGTTCAGACAAGAGATTTCTATTAGTGTTTACATCAAGAGATAAATACAAAAGTATGAAAACTAGCCCCGATGATGATAATAGACTGGTTGTATCAAAAGAAGAAAGTGAAAAGGAAAGTGATGATAAATCAGACACTGAGGAAAGTGATGTCAGCACTATAGATAGCCCAGTGGAAAGTTGTGAATCGTCTCTTGAGCCTGATGCTGCTGCACTGCTCCCAGTCATGACACTTCTAGGTCAATCAGGAATGGAACTATCAGAAATGGTGAATTTAGACATTGATGCATTATTAGAACAAAATCAGGAAGGTCTTACAAAGTTAGTAGAACATGATCCCTCAAGTATAGGACCATTGCACTCTCACTTTGTGAATTTACTTAAAAAGATGAGAAAGAAAACTCAAGAAGAAACTGTTTCTGCCATGAGGTAAGTAAAATTTTAAAACTTTAAAGTTTAAACTTTATTTACATAACAAGGAATAGACAGGGAGTGCTATCACATATGAAACTTTTCTGGTTGGTACTGATTGTGCACTTTTACCCCTAGGTTGTCAATGTTAAAATTTGACCTAGATGATTTATTTCTATTTTGCGGCTTAAATATAACAAATTAGGAACTTATTGAAAATAAGCCATCAGTCTTTATGGGCTATCAGTGTAAAATACCAATATATACTATATGTCTTTTATGATCACTATTTATTTAATGCTTTCCGATGGATTATAGGTAAATATCAGTGAATCAAAAATGGTAATTTTACTTTTTGAAACAGTGAGTATTACTGTTTTCATAATTTTTTACTCTGGAACTTGAACCCGACCCTAGTCACCCTTCGTTATAAACTGATCAGAGGGTAATTTGTGGTTGGGTTTTACGTAAGAAATGACGTTATAAAAAACGTCACAAACACAAGGTAATCCCGCCAATTTTGACGTCTTTTGTGATTAACACCGCTCATTTCTGGCCTTTAAAGAATTAAAAAAAAAGTTTGTTTTGGAGAAAGATCGATGTATAATTTCATCCGTGAACATAAAAAGATGTATTTTCACTCGTGGCTTTCGCCACTTGTGAAAATAACTTTTTATACTCACTCAGTAAAATTGTTAAAAAATAGTACAGTAGTTATAATTATTTCAAACTCATTTTAGAATTTGCAAGGTGATAATGAAGAACTTATAAAATTTCTAAAATTAATTTGAATAACTTTATTTAGATGGTTAATTACAGTGGTATTGAATTATAAAATAATTATTTAATTCAAATTAATATAAACTGATACATGTGATATTTGGTCTGCTGTTTGTATAGTGTATGATATATTTGCACAAATAGATATTATTATCATTATTATGACAGTATAACACATGACAGAGAAAGAACTGCACTCTTGATCACTCCTTTTTCACTTTCAGCGTTTTATCATTTGATCTTTTAGATGTTGCTCCTTCTCTTGTATAATTTAGGAGAGATAGAGATCAGAATATCCTGTAGTGAATTGTTGGATCTATAGCGTGATATCAAGGACTGAGGTTTATATTTCAGTTTCAATAAAAGCATGCCATGGTCTACTGGTAATATACCTGACTGTGGAGCTAAAGGTTATCTGTTCCAACCCTGTTTGGGGTAAGAATCTGTCATGACCTTCCCCAAGTGCAAAGTACTGGTCCAATCAAGAAACAGTCAATTTAGCATGTTTCCCAACAGAAGCAAAAGAAATGTTTGATAAATGTAATAAAGAGTTTTAAATCAAATAAAATTTTGTGTAACATCTGTTTTAATCCCCCTAGGATAAAAATGTTAACTGTCTTTCAAAGTTTTGATTGGTACATATGCTGTAAGTGTGATTGTTGTTCTGTTGTTATATTATTGTTAAAATATAGAAGTTTTGGACAGTATCTGTCAAAATAGATATGAATGTTACTTTAGAGATACCAACATTATCTGTTGCAACGTAAAATGAGAACACCTAGTTGCAGTCAAAAGATGTTGGAATCATTATGTTTTTGATTTTGAAATGACTGTTTAAGCCCTGCATATCATTTTACTGTCATATAGCATTGTAACGGCCTATAAGTAACCCTTATCAGTGAGAGATTTGTGTAAGCAGTCTGGTAGCTCAGTTGGTAGAGCACTCGCCCTTAAGGGATCCTGGGTTCAAGACCCGGTCTGACTCCATAATTTTTTCACCTGGTTACATATTGATCACTGCTAACAGTTCTAAAGAAGAGTCCCAACCGGAAGTTCTTCCAAATGGAGTGATCCAGATGGATGCCAACATCTGGGATGATGTCATCAAAGAAGAAAAACAGCGATGTGAGTGTTCTGAATGCTAAGCCAATATGTTTTTAAAGCTGAAGCTATACATGTAGTAGGTTATGCTGTTTAGTCTACTGCCTTTACTTTTCAGGCCTTGCACTAACTCCAAATTTGGAGTACTTGACTCCAATATTTGCAGAAAAGGGCTCTATTTACATGAGAAGAGCTTCTATCTAAATATGTATTGGGACACAAACTCTTTGGCTATAATATGATAACTTCATCGAGGACTCCTGCTATACTGCACACTTAAGCTTTGCTTTAAGCATATAGCTAAAAGCGCACCTTTAAGCACAGTCATTTTGAACCTTTTTTGGCATGGGTAGTTTTTTCATGATCTTAGTGAGATCTCTGCCTTTTCTTTATTTTCTTCCTCAAATATTTAGCTCTCCTGAGCACAATGTGCCAAGGTGAGCTTTTGTGATCACCCTGTGACCATCGTTGTGCCTAGTCTGTCTTCAACAATTTGCTTTAAACGACGTCTCCTTAGAAACCGCTGGACAAAACTTGGCAGGATGATCCTTGGGTAAATCTTCACCAAAAGTTGCTTAAATAAACTTGATCCATGTAGAACTCTGGTTGCCATGGTAACGGAAAGAAAAATAATATGAAAACTTTAAAAATCATCTCCTTTAAAACTACTGGCCAGATTTCAAAATGTTTTAGTACAGAATGATGTTCCTTGGGTAACCCTATACTCAGGTGAGCGATCCAGGGCATCTATGGCCCTCTTGTTCTTTTCCTACTGTTTGGCACTCAACATATAAGGGTAGTTCCATGACTGGATGGCCCTGTGTCAGGATGATGTGACTGGGTGTGGTATCATGCCACATGTCTTCAGCATGATATTACTGCAGTGTGGCATCACTATATCTGCCTCAAGAAGACAAAAAGACTGAAATACAAACAAACAATTATTTAGAAGAAAATCTCTATAAGCTGTAAAATGAATGAAAAACAACTTTTAAGATATTAGTGAAAACTTGACAGTTTTTTACATATCAGCCATTTATCAGTGACACTGATGATTGACTTCACATTTTTCTTTTATAAATGTACCAGTACTTGTTTCTTGCCTAAAATGTTATTAATTCTTATGTTGTCACGTCCACAGGTGAGCTACATATGATCAATGCTGCGAAGGAGAACAACAGGTGTACAGTGGTCTGTGTTGACATTTCAGGCAGCTGTCGGGAGAAAACTGGCATCTCATAAAGAACATGCTGACACAGTTTGTAAATGGTAGTGTAGGGGTTCTGGCACTCATTTGTTCATCTTCAGATCTCATATAGTCTTAAATGTTGGAGAATAATGACATACCCCTGCTTCACAAAAGAAGTGAAGGTATGTTGGAATATTCTCATTAAATAAAAAGTTCTAAATCTGTTCATCTGTTCTAGGTGTTGAATTTGCAGGGGTATTCATCATTTTCTGATCCTTATTTCTACCCTTGCTTCACATGTGAAGTGTGAGCTATTAGCTCATCCTGCCCGTGGCCCAGTCCTACACTCACAGGAATATACATTATACAGGAAATCTGTTAACTGTTGATGATAATGCCTTTATACTTTGAAGTAAGATTTATCACTGTTAACTGTTGATGATAATGCCTTTATACTTTGTAGTAAGATTTATCACTGTTAACTGTTGATGATAATGCCTTTATACTTTGTAGTAAGATTTATCACTGTTAACTGTTGATGATAATGCCTTTATACTTTGAAGTAAGATTTATCACTGTTAACTGTTGATGATAATGCCTTTATACTTTGAAGTAAGATTTATCATGAAAAGACCAATCAACAGATGGCCCTTTATGTGACACCTGCTGTAAGCAGAGGTGACACATAGGGATCACTTAAATAATTCACATCGTCTGTCTGTCACACTTTTTTCAGTCACGTCTGTATGTCACATTTTTTCCATCACACTTCAGCAGGTGACACATCTGTTCCAAAGAACTCTCTTATTGGACTTAAAATTAAATTAAATTACCAGTGGTCCTGTTTCTGTTTCAAAGCAGTATGCCAGGATATTCATCCCTTCAGTGATAGTTCTAGTTTAAATTTTGTAAAAAAAGGATGTTAAACAAATCTAGTTAATGTTTAATAGTTTCATCACAAAATTTATTTACAGGTATTAGGTAGAC
>CM037783.1:65545030-65595030 GCA_021229015.1 Solen grandis | reverse complement strand
ATGAAATACAAAATAAAATTTTACTCACACAAGCTCCGTAGTGTAATTTGGTCAGAATATTCTAGACTGGACTAGGCATCTTCGATATCTGACACTGAGGCTCCATACAAATCAACTTATATACTAAAACCCCATGATTTACTTTTAAAAAACAAATATCACGTGTATCGTGCAATAAATTGTAAATCGCTGAATCCCGTGCATCCCAAGAAACACTGACAACACTGAGGTATACTGATAAAAGGGCTTATGTAAAGAAGCTATAGGTTTAAACTTCTAAGCCTTAAACATCTCTCTTAATACACTTAAGACTTAGCAAAACAGTTGATATAACCATTTCAAACCCTAATCATATCTCATTCTGAACAAAAGGTAATAAAAGAAACCTGTGATAAACCTTATATAACCAATATCGGTTAACATAGTTCCACTCTGGCCTACGTGACAAATACAACGTACTCTAAATCTACACTTATTTTCAGGCCACGTCAAAATTATTTTGTGACACATTACTTCCTTGAAAAAATAAAGTACATTTAGGCAATTTCACGTAAACCCTAGCTAGTAAACTCAGGGATTCCATAAATTCCCATATGCTTATTTGACCAGTGATCATGTGTATTCGCTAATTACACATATTCCCTTTACACTTGTATCTGTATAGTATAGGGCTAGAACCGCACCCACTCCGCTCGTATAGGGCTAGAACCGCACCCACTCCCCCCCCCCCCCCACACCCCCCCCATAACATACATATTGAAAAAGGGGGGGGGGTAATGCGGTAGTATCCCCAGTCCCTAGACTGCCTGCGTAGGCTAAGGTCAAATAATACAGCTAGCCCATGATAACTTGTCAGATTTATTTGGTTTTTAAATTCACAGCTTACGTTACTACAAACGAAAACTGGCAACTAGGAAGTAACTTTTGAAGATCCTGGTATTTCCACTTGTGAAGTTAACAAAAGGACGTACATTCGCATGGTAGTCACGGTATGTATTTATAAGACTCGTTCAATATACAAACTTAAGAATTTCTCGACTTAAATAGTTCTCTTGCCAAACTCCGCGTACCGGTTACTACTGCGGCGGAATTTGTTCTTTTGCAAGATGTGTTTTGCAGTACGTACAAGGATCTGTTTTATTTAGTAGAACTGTCTTTTCTCTGTTTATTTGTTTGTATCAACTGTAGTTTTCTTTCAGTGATTAGTTTTACACGTTTACGATATTTACAAATACATGTATAGTACTTATATATTTGTCATACAGCGACAAGAAATGTCGCATTTTTAGCAGAATGTATACTTAATTAATCAAACGTGATACGATATTGTGAGCAGTACCCCACCCTCTGTCCTTTGTGTGTTTTAAGAGGGTATAATTATGTAACGATAAAGTCATAAAGTCAATATCTGACTTTACAATCACCACAAATTATGTTAAAAAATAATACATGTTCAATTACTTGTTTTTAACTTGATTAAGCATGTATATCCCTAAAAAAACAATGTATACTTTCGTTTTCGTTTCCTTTTAGTGTACCTTTTCTACTTTCGTTTTCAAAATATTTATTCAGGAAGGAATACCAGACTAAACAGGTACTCACTCTAAGCTACTTCTGGAAAACAAGCATTTTAATTAAACTTTAATTACTTATCCATCTCGTCATGGTGATCTTTGCATGAAAAATATTTTGCATGTACTAGAATTATTGTGACCACACACATCCTGTATGTGTAAAAAAAAATAAAAAAAAATAAAAATAAAAAAAAACTGTTGTACTTTTACGTGTGCAGTAGATTAAAAAAAACACACAGGAGCAATTTAGTCCCTGTGGTTTGAATAATTAGGAACACAAATAAATGCCCCCCCCCCCCCCACCACACACACACACACACACACATACACTGCGAGTGATCAGAAAAAGCTGGAAATAGTAGTTTCAAAAATTATTCTATAACTTATCAATGCAATCTGCTTTTTTCACATTTACATGTTCTAGGATAAATAACAAATGGGAATATTAACTCAAATGTGTAACAAGTTCCTTGGTTGGACCAGTACTTTGTGGTTTGGAATGTCATGACAGAGTACTGCCCCTATCAAACTGGGTTCCAAGTCCAATCTGCAGTCATGTACAATACCACTGGGCAACCTGTGTTTTCTGTTAAAAAAAAAATTGATTTACGTAAACACACTTCATTTCTCACAATCGCTTCTCAGGTTCAAGTCTTAGTCATGGAGTTAAGAGGAAATTAACCTGGAAAAAACCTGTTAGGGCATGTGGGTTTTCTCTGTGTACCCCAGTTTTCTGGACCACATAATTTTAGTATATGCCGCAACCCAAACCATCAGGAGGTATTTATATAAGTTTGGTAATTGTAAATGATGCATTAGGTTTAGATAAAGTTTAAAACTTAAATCTCTTTCACACTCATATGAGAATAGAAAGAGTAGGAGAAACAAACTTATTAAGAAGCGGTAGATTTCTCCTATATAATATGCCCAGTGGCACTTAATAATTTTCTTGAAAAAGTATGCTCTTATTAAACAAATGCCTGGTTTAACGCTTTCTCCATTTTTATTTTTCAAATTACAGTAAAATTTCTGTTAATGATTGTGTTTTGTACTATTTTTAGCTCACCTGAGCACAAAGTGCTCAAGGTGAGCTTTTGTGATCGCCCTTCGTCCGGCGTCCGTCGTCGTGCGTCGTGCGTCGTCAGTCGTCCGTCGTCAACAATTTGATTTAAACGACATCTCCTCTGAAACCGCTGGACAGAATTTAATGAAACTTGGCAGGAATGTTCCTTGGGTGAGGCTCTACAAAAGTTACTAAAATAAAGTTGATCCATGAAGAACTCTGGTTGCCATGGCAACAAAAAGAGAGAAAAAAATGAAAACTTTAAAAATCATCTTCTTCAAAACTGCTGGCCAGATTTTAAAATAAATTGGTACAGATGTTCCATGGGCCAACCTCTACCAAAATTGCTAAAATTATTCCAATCCGTAAAAAAACATGGCCGCCAGGGGCGGGGCTTATTTGCCTTATATGTATATAGAGAAACCTTTAAACAACATCTCCTCTGAAACCACTGGACAGAATTTGATTAAACTTGGCAGGGATGATCCTTGGGTCAACCTTCATAGAAGTTGCTAAAATAAACTTGATCCATGTAGAACTCTGGTTGCCATGGCAACAAAAAGAAAAAAAAATGAAAACTTTAAAAATCATCTTCTTCAAAAGTACTGGCCAGATTTTAAAATAAATTGGTACAGATGTTCCTTGGGTCAACCTCTACCAAAGTTGCTAAAATTATTCTGATCCGTAAAAAAACATGGCCGCCAGGGGCGGGGCTTATTTGCCTTATATGTATATATAGAGAAACCTTTAAACAACATCTCTTCTGAAACCACTGGACAGAATTTGATTAAACTTGGCAGGGATGATCCTTGGGTCAACCTTCACAAAAGTTGCTAAAATAAACTTGATCCATGTAGAACTCTGGTTGCTATGGCAACAAAAAAAATGAAAATGAAAACTTTAAAAATCATCTTCTTCAAAACTAGTGGCCAGATTTTAAAATAAATTGGTACAGATGTTCCTTGGGTCAACCTCTACCAAAGTTGCTAAAATTATTCCGATCCGTAAAAAACATGGCCGCCAGGGGCGGGGCTTATTTGCCTTATATGTATATAGGGAAAACTTTAATCAACATTTCCTCTGAAACCACTGGACAGAATTTGATTAAACTTGGCAGGAATGGTCCTTGGGTCAACCTTCACAAAAGTTGCTAAAATAAACTTGATCCATATAGAACTCTGGTTGCCATGGCAACAAAAAGAAAAAAAATATGAAAACTTTAAAAATCATCTTCTTTAAAACTACTGGCCAGATTTTAAAATAAATTGGTACAGATGTTCCTTGGGTTAAACTATTTATCTCAGGTGAGCGATTTAGGGCCATCATGGGCCTCTTGTTAATAAATTAATCAATACTTCTGTATTCTTCAATACATATATTTGGTCCTCTTTAAGGTCTGTGTGTGTTTGTTGTAGGTGGGAATATCAATATTTCTAAGAGAATTGACTTAATTGGTGTTGCTCACATTTCTTTCTTTTCAGGAAGAATAATCATTCCTGATTAAAGAAAGAACTTCACAAAACATATACAACGTATTTACTTTAGAAGAAAAAATAATCCTTAAAAAAGAAAAATGTCAACTGAGAAGAATGAGATGGATGAAGCTAAATCAGATTTAGCAGAGGCAGTTGTTGGAGAGGGCAAAGAAGCTATGGACTATCTTGAAATAGAAGCTGCAGAGACAGAATCAAAGGGAGCAGTTGCTAGCGAGGTTCAAGAGTTAACAGAAACAATTGAAACAGAAGAAAAATCGGACGCAATGGATGTAGTTACTGGCAAAGGCCAGGAGTCAACAGACGATCACGAGGTTGAAGAATCAGTACCTTTGGAGGCAGTTGTTGAAGAGAAGAATGATGTTTCTGAACAAGCAGAGCCATCTAGCGTGCATGCTGAAGCAGACACCGGGGCAAAACCAAAAGAAAATCAGAATAGCTCTATTAGACACACTGTTCGGGTTAAGTTACTTCCTGATGTCCAGGCTATCAGGACGTTGCTTATTTACCAGAATGGCACTGTACAAATTTTCAACTCTGAATCACAATCAGAGTTTGAAGTGAATAAGGACAGTATGCGCTGGGTGACATCATACATCGGGGCTGACTCTTATATTGTCCTGTCCTACTATGGCAATAATGAAAACAATCTCTCTTTGCTTGTATTTCACCCAGAGGTAGATTCTGACAAAATTTTTACAACTCTAAAGGACACAATTGAACATAAATATACTAGTATGCTGGAGGAAGTTGAGGGACTAGTTGTGGAGAATTTGAAAACAACATTAGCAAAACAACCCATTTACATGGGTTGGGTAGAAACAAGTGTTGCAGCACTTCCAAAGGGAAGCAAAGTGACGGAGACATACTGGATGTTACTTGACTTAGAGAGCTTATGTTGGTATGAAAGTTTGGGCGGTCCCTTGAAGCACAGTCTCATGTTTTGGAAGGATGAATCACCTAACTCGGTCGAAATAATGCGGCACAATTATACGGACGAGAAATTTGAGATTCAGACAAAAACACAGAGTTTCACAGTGGTAAGTCAGTATCTTAGTATACCCTCTCTGTTGTTATGTATGTCGTACTAAACTTGAAGAACTTCTATCAAATATACCATATTTTCTCATTTCTCACATTCCTCACAAAGAAGTGTTAAGTTATTTTAAGACCAGTGAAAAAACAGGTTTGAGTAGAGGCAAATCTCATTCTGAGCAAGTTTTTCTTTGAGTACTGATCAGTACATATGAAACCCAAAATCTGGTGCAGGCTTTATTTATATCACATTGGTTATGTCCCTGTTTGTTTACATCTATTGTACCACTTCCAATATTTCAGTCAATCTGGTATTTTGTCTAAATGAAATGATAATTGATGTAATATGTCCTTAGTTGATATCAGGTACACTGTGGACTGATGGAGAGATAAATGATATCTTAGTACCCCACCCTGTAAACTTTGTCCTGACACTTAGTCAACCTGTCTTAAACCATCTGAATATACTAAGTGTCTATACTCATATTTTACTACTATGGTGTGTGGGCCCGGAACAAAACCATTAATCTCCTAGTTTACAGGGTAGCTCTATCCTCTCAACTACCAGATTGTTTTTTCCTGAAATATCCTAACACTATCCAGAGCCAGATCCAGAAATCCAGGAGTTCAGGGGGAGGGGTGGGGGGGGGGGGGGCACAATATTTAAAACATGTAGGCAGTGACAATGCAAGCAGCTTGCCGCTTAGCCAGGGCCATTATAAGGATGTAGTTCCAGTTGGACTAGGGATCCTGGGGAATTACCATGTGATTTTCTTAATTTAAAGCTGTAAAATAATGCATTCTTGTGAATTTTTGAGGGGTTGTATGGCTACATTTATGTATGGTAGGGGAATTTTAGAGGGGGCGCGTGCCCGTGTTGCCCCCCCCCCCCCCCCCCCCCCCCTTGAATCCGCCACTGCTATCAGTCTAACAGTCTAAGATACTTTTTACTTTTGTTTATGCATCTTGTGTATCAGACCAATTGTCTTTATAGCTTTTTGTTCTGAAATGTTTTAACTTGGATTTTGTTTGCTGTTGCAGCCAGATTTAGAGGAGATGGACAAGGCTTTAGTGATTCTGCAACCAAAAGAGAAACAATTCCTGAAAAGTAAACTTTTTTTCTTATGAGGAAAATGCAGAACTTCAGGGTCTATATTTCAGACATGAAATAATTATGCAAATTTCAAAAGTAATATTTTGCTCTGTGTATCTTTATGTATGTGTCTAAGCTCCATTTAAATGCTACACTAGGTATTCATGTCTAGTTTTCATGTAAAATTGGACCCTATTTTGACAGTTTGAAAATGTACAAATCACAAGATATTTATTTAGGGATCATATTAAGTTGAGTGTCACTATATTGGGTTTTGAATTTTAATGGGGCCTTGTCATTATATTGTTGTTTTTTTTGCATTTTAATGGGACCTTGTCATTATATTGGTTTTTGCATTTTAATGGGGCCTTCATGTGTATATATACTGCATATACAAGTATCAGTATCAAAAAGGGATTCTTAAAATTTTTTCATATAAAATCTAGAAGACATTAACAATATTAAGATTTTTGTGTCTTGATCGATCCATTACTGTGGACTACATTACTAATGAAATGGGGCCCAACGTCAAATGTATTACCAGTAAAATGTAGCCTTAATTATAATAACAAACCCAAAACCTTGATTTTACGTTGAAGATATCTGGTTACATGTAGTTATGCTGCAACCCAATGTGATTTAGAACCCCTATACAAATTTAGAATTGTTTTGTTTTTTTGACATTAAATAGGATATTGGTTAATTAATACAACTAATGCCTTTCAATGATGCCTAGATAAGCCAGTTCAATCACCTGGTATCACTACTACTAAAAATTGATTGTATGTTACAAGTTGTATGAATTAAGAAAATATGTTTTTATATTTGGTACAAGAAAATATGTTTTTATATTTGGTACAATTTCTACTGAAATATGTTGTTTTTGAGATACTGTTCATTGATATTCTGACATCTAGCTATTCTCTGTTAGAGATGGAGGGATACAAGGAGCACCTATGTTGAACCACTGACTTACCACAAGCCAACTGGAAGGGTGCAGCTAAATTGAAGAATGGGGCCATTTTAGTTATTGGAAAATGAAAAACGGGCCATTGTCAGTTTACAGGCCCCTT
The DNA here is from genome assembly GCA_021229015.1 of Solen grandis. Lineage (NCBI taxonomy): Eukaryota > Metazoa > Mollusca > Bivalvia > Adapedonta > Solenidae > Solen > Solen grandis. The sequence goes on along the minus strand of CM037783.1, from coordinate 65,587,699 downwards.
AACTGACAGTGGTTAGTTGTTGAAATGGCATTAAAAGGCCTCAAGGGAGGTAACCAAATAGTTAAAAAAAATAGCCCTTTATCAACATTGTCCAAATATTTAGAGGGCCATTCCAGTTGGCAGCCAGTGGTTAAAGGGCCCCACGTGGCCCCTTAATTTGGACAAATGGCCCTTTATAAATGACCCATTGGCTGATGGCCCTTAACTCTTAAATAGTAGACCGTCCGAAAAATTCCTAGTGACCTTAATACATCCAGACTTAAGCCCAAAATGGAGGTCAAGAACTAAGCGCAAGTCCACTTGGACAGGGACTCCCTCCTCTTTGAATCTTGATGTGTTAACATCATTTGGGAAACACATTTTATGCTAATCTCCTATTGATGATTCCAGGGTTGGAGCAGTACTTTGCCACGGCTATGAAAAATTTGATCATGCACCCAATTGTGTGTGAACCCATGACCTTCGTATCCGCAGTCATTTGATGATGGCACCCTTGGTGTGTTAACTGTCTAGTGTCCGACTCTGTTTAAGGCCTATCTGCTTTGAATTTTTAACAATTAATTGTGATTATTAGTAAAAGTAATTATTACTTTATAATCAGTTTAAAAATGTAATTTCAGAGGGAAAAAACATAGTTGAATTCTTTAAAACAAAGGCAGGCTTCAGGAATCCCATAGGTAAGATATAAAGTTTTCATAATTATGTGGACATTGTGCTAAGCATAAGTTAGAGTTGTTTTTGTTTTTTTTAGATTTCAATATATTTTTACAATAGTGAACCAAGCTCTCAATTTATTTGTCCCTTAGGGCTAATTATTTGAATTTTTTAACATCTAAAGAAATAATATGTTGAATTGGAGATAGGAAGTTGTAGTTTTTTCTTTTGTTATACAGTCCTAGCTGATGATCAAGAGTTTTTGTTTTTGTTGTTGTTGCTGGTGTTCTTTTTTCAAAGAGGACCATTTTCATTGAACATTTTGTCTTTTTTTTGACAGAACATTATGTTTATGTCCTTCTACAGTGCATCTCCATTATTAATAGGGGTGGGCAATATATTGCAATATATCGCAATACCATGTGTCTGCAATATATCACAAAACCATTTGTCTGCAATATATCACAATACCATGTGTCTGCAATATATCGCAATATATCGCAATACCATGTGTCTGCAATATATCACAAAACCATTTGTCTGCAATATATCACAATACCATGTGTCTGCAATATATCGCAATACCATGTGTCTGCAATATATCGCAATACCATTTGTCTGCAATATATCACAATACCATGTGTCTGCAATATATCGCAATACCATGTGTCTGCAATATATCGCAATACCATGTGTCTGCAATATATCGCAATACCATGTGTCTGCAATATATCACAAAACCATTTGTCTGCAATATATCACAATACCATGTGTCTGCAATATATCGCAATACCATGTGTCTGCAATATATCGCAATACCATTTGTCTACAATACCATGTGCCTGCAATATATCACAATACAATTTGTCTGCAATATATCACAATACCATTTGTCTGCAATACCATGTGTCTGCAATATATCACAAAACCATTTGTCTGCAATATATCGCAATACCATATGCCTGCAATATATCACAAAACCATTTGTCTGCAATATATCGCAATACCATTTGTCTGCAATATATCACAAAACCATTTGTCTGCAATATATCGCAATACCATATGTCTGCAATATATCGCAATACCATTTGTCTGCAATATATCACAAAACCATTTGTCTGCAATATATCACAAAACCATTTGTCTGCAATATATCGCAATACCATGCATCTGCAATATATCACAAAACCATTTGTCTGCAATATATCACAATACCATATGACTGCAATATATTGTAATACCATTTGTCTACAATATACTTGTAATACCATATGTCTGCAATATATCACAATACCATTTGTTTGCAATATATAAAAATACCATATGTCTGCAATATATTGTTATAACAATTGTCTGCAATATATTGTAATACCATTTGTCTACCATTTGTCTGCAATATATAACAATACCATATGTCTGCAACATATTACAGTACCATCTGTTAGTTATTTTAAGAATGCACAGAAACTTGAAGTCAAAATATCAGTTGAAAAGTTAAGGCAAAGAATGAGTTGGTACCTTATATAAAAATCTCAAAATATGAAAATACCTTAAAATAACTTAATAATAAGAAACGTCCACATCTTTGATGTATGTTTTGATTTAAGGCAATCATTTTGCAATATATTGCAATATTAAGTTCAAGTATAGCAATATATTGTAATATCATATTTGCCTGCAATACCCAGCCATTCTTATTAAACTAATGAAAGAAAGTATAGTAAAAAGATTTGCTTTCTTTATATTTAATATGACCCAATCAAAATTATATCTTCGTCTTGGATTGCACATTTAAAGAAATAAGTATAAACTTATTATTTTACATCATTTGGGAAACAATTTCTCATAACTCGCTAGGTCCCCTTAGGGTTCAGTCGGTTCTTTGCTCCTGGGCAGTTCATAAAAAAATCCTTGACCCCAGCTGGGTTCAAAGCCAAAACCCTCCAATTCGCAGTCATTTACATTAGCCTTGGACCTCAGCACCCTTTAAAAAAAATTGGACCTGGAATATAATCTCTGTACTGCAGGTTAAGTTGGGACTTGAACTTTCACTGCAAAAACCTGGAAGATCAAAACAACTTCTCAGATTGATAAACTTTTGATATTTCTTTTTTTAACAGTTTTATTGCAATGCTTATCTACATGTACATATGCAGTACTCGAAATTAATTGGCATTCCATTGCTACCAGCTTTTTATCCTTTCAAAGATTCTTGACTTCATGAAATTTGGAATATTCATATCAGTTTGCTAGACAACATAGGATGCAGTATGCCATATGTCCAATGATAAATAAATTTGCAGAAAAACAGGACAGTTTGCTCCTTACTTTGAACAATTGACTGAAGTCTTAAAGGAATATCTGTTTAAGCATGTTTCTTTAAAAGGGCACTGCGGTTCAGTGGTAACATACCCAATTATGAATCCAAAAGTTGTGGGTTTGATCCCTGTTTGGGGCAAGGATTCTTCATGACCTTCCTTGACACAAAGTACTGGTCCAACCCAGGAACCATCGAGAAGGATTAGTATTAGTTGTAAGAGCATGTTTCCCAATCGACATTAAATAAATAACTGTAAGTTTAAACTAAGCATGTATCTTTGAGAAAAACAGGAAACCCTTTTTCAAATACACAGTCTTATCTTTCAGATTTTGGACATGGCCAGCGTACCTCACCTCAAGCTGTGAGACCGAGTACCAGCCATTACTGTAGGTATTCATCATCATCATCATCACCATCATCATGTTGAGCATAAAAAGATTTTATATTCTGCATGAAATCAGCTTGACTTACAATACTTACTTAAAATGTTGATGTTTTCCTTTCGTTTTTGTAAACTTACTCTTTTTGCACAGTTTAGGTCAGCCCCGAATACCACCAACAATACTTAATGCTGAGGCCTACTTAAGTTCTTAATATCTAAAAATATTTGTTAAAAATGAAATATTTGAGTATTTTTATTAGAGGATCCAGAAGTTTGCTCAAAATAGATGTTGAAAATATATGCCTTTAAATTTCAGTCCAAAATCTTATGTATGAAAAATCCCCATCAAAATGAAAGTAATGTTTTGAAATCCCCTTTTATTCAATGAAAAGCCCAGTTTTATGTTTAAAATGTTTTGCACAATGTTTATTTTGGATGTCTTAGAGCCATTATTGTAGATTTTCATGAACTATCTGTTTACATAATACTATGTTCCCAAACATTATTATAACATTAAATTGGAGTTTTGTTTGATGGATTCATCTTGTTGACATGTACTGTGTTTTCTCTTTTTTTTTCTAATTCATTGTTTACATGCCCTACAAGCAGATGTTTTTTAAGCCCCCACTTCGATTGACTGGGGTGCATATTTGTTTTGGTATGTCTGTTTCTTGTCTGTCTGTCTGTTTGTCACAAAACTTTAACCTTGACCATAACACGAAAGGCCCTCCACCTACAGCCTTAAACATCACCGTTGCATGCACTTGTTGAGCTCTACCCACCAAGTGACCTTGACCTTCAAATGATCTTGACCCCCAATGTCTATGGCCCCCATGGGGGCATGGTGTTCATCCAAACGTGGCTGAGTACATTCTACCATGCAGTTTGTGTCTTTATCTTCAGCAGGGGGATATGGTAAAAGTCTCCGTCTGTCCGTCCGTCTATCCGTCCGTCTGTCCCACATTTTTGTTCAAAAAGTATTTGAGGTATCAACTTGATACTTCATAGGTGGATAGATCTCATTGAGGAGGAGTGCAGTGCACAAGAATGATAATTCTACATTTCATAATTGTTGAGTTATGTCCCTTTGTTATTTTTCAGACTTAATTTTTGTCTGGATCATAACTTGAAAAGTATTTGAGGTATCAATTTGATACTTCATAGGTGAATAGATCACATTGAGGAGGAGTGTGCAGTGCACAAGAATGATAACTCTACGTTTCATTATTTTTTAGTTATTGCCCTTTGTTGTTTTTCAGACTTAAGTTTTGTCTGGAGCATTACTCGAAAAGTGTTTGAGGTATCAACTTGATACTTCATAGGTGAATAGATCTCATTGAGGAGGAGTGTATTGCACAAGAGTGATAACTCTTCCTTTCAAAAATTTTGAGTTATTGCCCTTTATTATTTTCCAGGCTTAATTTTTGTCTGGAGCAAAACTCAAAAAGTATTTGAGATACCAGTATGATACTTCATAGGTGGATAGATCTTATAGAGGAAAAGTGCATAGAGGAAAAGTGCAGTGCACAAGAATGATAACTACCTTTCATAATTTTTAGTTACTGCCCTTTATTATTTTTCAGGCATAATTTTTGTCTGGAGCAAAGCTCAAAAAGTATTTGAGACATTAACTTGATACTTCATAGGTGAATAGATCTCATTGAGGAGGAGTGCAGTGCACAAGAATGATAACTCTACCTTTCATAATGTTTTGGTTATTGCCCTTTGTTATTTGTCAGACTTAATTTTTTTTCCAGAGCATAAGTCAAAAAGTGTTTGAGGTATCAACTTAGAACTTCATAAGCAGATAGATTTTTTTGAGGAGGAGTGCAGTGCACAAGAATTATAACTCTACCTATCATAATTTTTGAGTTATTGCCCTTTGTTATTTTTCAGACTTAATTTTTGTCACAGTGACCTTGACATTTTACCTGTAAACCTCAAAAAAGGGGAATTAGTAGGCCTTCACATGGGTTTCATATCTATAATCACTTCAAACATAAGTCTTCATTACCAAAAATTTTCTTTTAAAAATGAAATAGTCTACTTTCCAACACATCTAAAGAGCAAGCATTCGGCGGGGGATGGCCATGTCAACATTTGATAACTTTTGATTTCTCTCACTTATCATAATACATTGTCCTCTTTCATTCTCTCCATCTCTTTTAATCCCTCTTTTTCCTTCTTTGCATCTCTCTGTATCCCTCTCTTTTTCTTTCTCTATCTCTCTATATCCTTCTCTCCATCTCCTTTTTATACGCCCATCTTAAGATGGGGCGTATTATGTGAACACTCAGGGCGGGTGGGCGGGCGTGGAACATTTGTTGTCCGGGCTCTAATTTCAATACCGTTTGTCCAATCCTTTTCAAACTTTCCACACATGTGCATGGCCATAATATCTCGGATGAGTTCGATATCCAGCATTATCGCCTGAATGACTTAGAAGTTATGGCCCTTGACGTAAACAAAATACTTGAAATTGTGATTGTCCGGGCTATAACTTCAATACCGTTAGTCCAATCCTTTTCAAACTTTTCACACATGTGCATGGCCATAATATCGCTGATGAGTTTGATATCCAGCATTATCGCATGAATGACTTAGAAGTTATGGCCCTTGACGTACACTAAATACTTGAAATTGTGATTGTCCGGGCTTTTACTTCAAATACCATTAGACCAATCCTTTTCAAACTTTTCACACATGTGCATGGCCATAATATCGCGGATGAGTTCGATATCCAGCATTATTGCATGAATGACTTAGAAGTTATGGCCCTTGACGTACACAAAATACTTGAAATTGTGATTGTCTGGGCTCTAACTTCAATACCGTTAGACCAATCCTTTTCAAACTTACCACACATGTGCATGGCCATAAAATCGCGGATGAGTTCGATATTCAGCATTATCGCTTGAATGACTTAGAAGTTATGGCCCTTGAACACTTGAATAAGTCAAAAGAGACATTTTCCTTCAAATTAATGGAAATGTTTCAACATGATTGTTTTAATAAGTAACATTCATTAACTAATGGGATTTAGGAGACAATAGCTTGTTTCTCTGAGCTATTTCTGAGAGTCCCCATACTGTGATGGGCGTATTTTGTGGCAGTCCTGACCCTTGTTTCCTTCTCTGTATCTCTCTTTCATTCTCTATATCTCTTTTTCCTTTTCTCCATCTCTCCCTTCCTTCTCACCATTTTTCTTTTTTAGCTCATCTGAGCATGTAGTGCTCATGTGAGCTTTAAGGATTGATGGCTGTCTGCCGTTGGTCTGTCGTCCTTAATTGTTTCAAATGACATCTCCTCTGAAATCAATATGCCAAATTTGATAAAACTTGCCTATGTTGTTCCTTGCATGAAGCTCTACCAAAGTTGTTCAAATGGTTCTGGTCCATTGTATATCTGGGTCACAGGAGCTAAAAATAGATTTTAAAAATGAAATCTTAAAAAAATCTTCTTCTCCAAAACCAGAAGGCCTGGCGCTTAGATATTTGGGCATGGCATCGTGTAGTGGACCACTACTTAGTTTGTTCAAATCATGACCCTGGGGTCAAAATTGGCCCCGCCCCAGGGATCACTTGATTTTACATAGACTTGTATAGGAAAATCTAGAAAAATCTTCTCGTCAGAAACTGCAAGGCCTGGGGCTTAGATATTTGGCGTGTCTGGTAGACTACAAAGGGTGTTCAAATCATGACCCTTGGGTCAAAATTGGCCCCGCCCCCGGGGTCACTTGATTTTACATAGACTTGTATAGGAAAATCTAGAAAAATCATCTCATCAGAAATTGCAAGGCCTGGGTCTTAGATATTTGGCGTGTCTGGTAGACTACAAAGGGTGTTCAAATCATGACCCTGGGGTCAAAATTGGCCCCACCCCAGGGGTCACTTGATTTTTATTTCATTCATTTTCTATAAGAATATAGCAATACAGTTCCTGTATTACATATATGATATAATGATCCTCTTCCCTTATACTTTGTTTCCAGCTCGAAGACAAGATGTTTCAAATTGGGAAAAACCTTTGAGCATTCTTAGAGGTAAGCAGTTACATACACAGTACAGACCCATTATAATGTTATACACAAAATAATCCATTATGATGCTAGATAATTGTGGGTTATTTTACACTGGAGTGTCCAGAACATAAATATATTTGGACAAGTACCAGACGACAAACTCTTACTGGATGCAGGCAAGACTAATTTGACACTAAATTGTATATAAACTTTTTCAGCTTGTCCGTTTTTCAAAGGAATAAGTCATCACTCTTTGTTGTTGTCGTTTTTAGCAGCATAGTTGTTGTGAAAAACTTGAAGCTTGGCCATAACTTCTAAACTGTCATCAAACTTTATATACTTGTTCACTATTATAAGAGGTACCTTTTCATTAAGGGCTTATCTTCATTTTGATCTAAATTATCTCCGCATACAGCTCTCTTGATGTAACTTGTCCTGTATATTGACATTAGTCATCATCAATTAGTTTGTCCTCATATCTTAAAGCAGCTTGTTCTCAAATGGTCATTGACTAAGAATTTGTTTTTTTAACTTTATGTGTGTCATCATCTGAAAACCCACATTAGCTCAATACACTTTGCTTCTTAAGCGACCGTGGGATATTTGGTTAGCAAAACTCCATACTCATGAAGTAATTAATTTGGCATTTTATTGGATCCATGGCTGAGACAGCACAGCGGCAGCAAGGATCATTTGACCAATGAAACGGCACAGGATTTTGATAGTCAGCTTTGTTCTACCATGTAGAGGTGACCTCAAGCTCATCGTCTAAGTGTAGCAGTTTATTTCTGGGGAACAATGAGCTTTTGCTTTTGTCATTTCAAGAAAAAGCATCAAAATACTATGCCCGATTTATTTGGACAGCAAGCAGCTGATAAATATTCATGAAAACAAAGATTTGCCAGCTGGATAACCCACGGTATATACAGTAGTGATAATGGAATATATATATAGTGTGTTTACGAAAATGTATGTGTGTATAACGTCTTTCAATACCCATCTACGGAGGCATCATCACCCAACTCAACTATCTGTAATTGTTAAAGAAATGGATCATTCCCCATCACAGGCATTACCGTCACAAACAGAATAGAATCTATATTTAGAATTATAAAACTTATATATAGATTTTCCATTTTTATTTGACGTCTCTTGGCTGATCACATTCACTCTTTGTGCATGTGCTTACTTCGTGGGCTGAACATATGAAATTGTTACCATGAACTGGTGAAGACACCATATTGCAGAACGTGTTTTGTAGTATCACAAGCACATGCTTTTTGGATACTGTATTCTCTGTTTAACTGATTTTGTCAAAGTTGAGTTTACAAAACTAGTGTTTCCTGTGCAATATGACCTACACCAGCCTATTTTATTTGTCAGGAAACGAAGGCATCACCAACATTAACCCTTTCCCTCATATAGACTCATTTTGACGCACTCAATAGGTACCACATAAAGCCTGATCTGCAGAAAACCACAGTTAAACCTTACCAAATTTAATTACAGAAACTACAGTTAAACCTTACCAAATTTAATTACAAAGTCCTCATTTCCAGACCACTGAGGAGCAGCGAACAGCATAAAACCTGATCTGGTTTTATGCTGTTTGCATAGGTCTTTTCATGGTGTCCTCTATGAAGGAAAGGGTTAACAAGGGAGAGTAGAATTTTTTTGTTTCTACCAATCATGAATGAGCTGCTTTAAGTAATTCTCTTCAAACTTTGTGATTATGTTTATGTCAACCTCTTGTCCAAGTTTGATTAAAGCTGATATATACTTAGGTAGGGAGTTATGACCCTTGAATTATAAAAAAATGTGACACTCCATTTTGTTTAGCAAACTTTATCAGTCTTAAACACAATAATATTTTACAATTTTGACAGTTGATATTTTGACAATAATATTTTAACCGAGTTTGATTTTGGCTGTTATTGGGTCGATAGATCTAGAGTTATGACCCTTAAAACATCAAAATATCAATTATTTCGACACATTTATACTCTAGCATCATCATTAGAAGTATAGATTATTTGTTATGGCCTTTTTAAATGATAAATGAAATGAAAAACATGTAACCTGTTTTTTGATACCAGGAGAACTGGACAATGCTGAGACGTATTTAAAGGATGGGGAACAGTTTCAGATCATGTGGATCACATATGAGAAGGATCTGAGAGAGATGATGGAGGATCCAACCATTCCAAAGACTGAGATTGAGAGTGCAGGTAGTGCATGTCCTTAAATATTTCATGTTGTTGTTTTTTTAGGATTGATGAATGTCCATTGTCTTTCCCCAGTGTCCACAATTAGTTTGTTTGCACCTCAGCATCTTAATTTCTTAAGCAATCATCTTCAAACTTTATGACTATGTTTATTGCCATAATATCTCAGCCAAGGTCAATTATGGCTGATATTGGACATTTAGATCTGGAGTTATGGTCTCTGTAATATTAAAAATGCCAAATTTCACTTTATTTGCACAATAGAATCTTCATTTCTTAAGCATTATTTTCAAGCTTTATGACAATGTTTATAGCCATAATCTCTAGGCCACACGATTATGGCTGATATATAGGCCTATAAGGTCAGGAGTTTTGGCCCTTTTAACATTAAAAGATGCCAGATTTCACTGTAAACATTCTAGAATCTTCATTTCTTAAGCAGTCATTTTGAAGTTTTCATGACAACGTTTATTGTCTCATGGTTTATGTATTCAGTACAACTATGCTATAATACTAGTTTAGTAACTTGAACAGGATATTGAGGCAGTTTTCCTCAGGTGAGCATCTTCAGGGCTATCTTGGTCCTCTTGTTTATATTTTACAATGATTGGAAAAAAGGCAATAATTTATTATTACTTATGAAATCTTCTTACCATTGATGATGGTCTTCATATTTTTCATGATATGGAAGAAAATTAGAGTTACCTATAGAAAACTAGTGTGTCCCAACAGGCCACCAAACACCTCTACACATACAACATCAGACCAAAAGGGGATTGAACCCAGGTGGCAATGGTGAAAAAAGAATGAGTTAAGCACTATGCTATCTAGACACCATATTGTAGTTCTTTATCAATGCATATTAGGTCATCTTTTAAATTATTTTACCAAGACATTCTTAGGTGAAAATTTATATCTTGTTGTGTTTAATGCATTAAATTTTTCTGATTAGGGAAAAAAATCAGAATTTAAAAGGCCAGGTGTATGAGTTAGCCATCCATGGCACATGATGTCATTGCGATATGTTATATAACATTTTCAGGCCTGTGTCCTGAGAACCATGACCATCTGTACAAGACAATGCAAGACGTGGAAGACATGATTAAGGAAGACAGGTAGGCCATGTAGCTTTAGAGTTCAATCATTGTATCAATGCCATTGCTTTGCTGGAAGCCTATAGGGCATATTCAGAATTCAAAATCCCAAACAGTGATCTTCCTTGCATGCTGAAAGGGGAGGTAATCGTGGCAGTAAGCACTTGGGCTTACATCACTTTACCAACAAAATAATGCACACAATTCTTACATAATGTTTTAATATTTCATTGTCTTCATTTAAGTTTTTTTTTTCTTATTTTCTTTGGTCCCATTATTATTATTATGCAACCCTCTTAAGAAGAGGAGTTTATTAAACCAGTACATCATAAAGACTTGTTTTGACTCTATTAGGCAAACAGAGCAGACCCAGATCAGGTCTTTCAGGAGCTGTCTGATCAGTGTTATATTATTCTTGCATGGGTTAGAATAAGAATACAATACAGATGTTCTGGTATATGCTGTTTAATATGCTCTCTCTATATAAAGCAGACACATGATGTTTACACTGCTAACTCTAATTAGTGAATCCCCTCTCCAGGCCAGGTATAAAATAATGGGCAGTGTATCTAGATAAACAGGCATCATATTACAATCAGGGTCTCTCTCTTCTTGCTGCATATCAGATTCTACACAGTCTGCATGGCAAAGAAATTCCATTGTTTCATATGCAATTTTAAGTTCAGTAAATTAATATTCATAAAGTTGTAATTTTTGCATGAATATTCATAAGGTAAAGGTAAATGATTATTTGCCATTTATTTCTGTGTACTGACACATAGGGATCATTTTTCCGTTGTCTGTCCCGTCCGTCCATCTGTCTGTCTTTCACAATTTTTCCGTCATGCTTCAGCAGATGACACATGCATTCTAAAAAACACCCTTGTAAAAATCTCTAAATGGGTTTACATTTCCTTCTCTCCTCAATAAATAATTTGTTTACAGTAACAGAAATTCATTTGTATTTTTATGGCACTATAGACATCACTTTAATATACATCCCACTTTTCAAGATTTGTTAACCCTTTCCTTCATAGAGGAAACCATGAAAAGACCTATGCGAACAATATAAAACCAGATCAGCCTGCGAGTTACTCGCAGGCTGATCAGGGTTTTATGTTGTTCGCTGCTCCTCAGTGGTCTGGAAATGAGGACTTTATAATTAAATTTGGTAAGGTTTATCTGTGGTTTTCTGCAGATCAGCTATATGTGATACCTATTGTGTGCGTCAAAATGAGTCTATATGAGGGAAAGGGTTAAATTAAGACTTTTTAAGCATTTAAAGGACCATGATTATAGTTTAATGATCAGTTGATTACAGAACTTAAATACACCTAAATGAACCGTAAATTGAGATTAGTTTTCAACTATCCTTACATGTGAAGACACACAGTGGAATAATTTAAGCATATGTAAGCCATTGTGAGTGACTTGGGCTCCTGGAAGCCTCTATTGTTTTAATTGGTATATTCCGACCGTTTGACATTTACAAAGATGAATTTTATTTTTTCCTGTTGTATTTTGATATCTGTCTGTATGTAAAAAAATGATTGTGTTTCTAGTCCCCCAACCATTTTTCAGACAATCAATTTTCATTCTTTCAGATATTTTACTTTATTTGGCATGTAAAAATAAAAAAGAAAATTTATAGACCCTGATTAGTAGGAGATCAGAAACACAGCTGTCCATTGGTTTTACCATATTATGCTCCCCAAAGGGAGAGCATATAGTTGCTGCTTTGTCCGTCCTGTCCCATCCGTCCATTCATTTGTCATAATTTTGTCTGAAGCATAACACCAAAAAATATAAGAGGTATAAACAGGAAACTTCATAGGTAGATAGATCTCAATAATAAGAAGTGCAGTGTAAAAAACTATAACTTAGGAGTTATTGCCCTTTGTAATTTTTCATACTTAAATTTTGTCCAGAGCTCATATAATATAATAAAGTACCCATCAAGTGACAAAGTGCAGTTCGGGGAGCATCCACCAGTTCTATTGGCACTTGTTTTGTTATGTTTCAGCCTTCACCTTGCCTTGTCCCGGATGCAGGCATGTCGCCGTCTTTTCAGCAGGTCAGAGGATGAGGAAATAAAGGAGTTTTTCATCAGCTTCGATGACCTGACCCTTCTGAGGAAACTCTATTTCAAGTCTTTAGTGGATTAAGATAATGTCTAAGGACATTAATGTCTCATGATAGATTGCATGTGGATATGAAAGACTGGATTTCATCAAGGGAAGTGTAACATTGTGCAGTGGGGAAAATACTTTAATGTTAGCATGGAGCATTCTCTCCTCTCCTCTTTACAACCAGTCTGAACCATCAAACATATACAGATCTAAATGGTCAACAAACATCCCGGCAAGGACAACAGTCCTAGAATCAGCTATAGCAAAAAAATCACTGTAGAAATATAGCTGACTTTGTTAACCCTTTCCCTCATAGAGGACACCATGAAAAGACCTATGCGAACAGCATAAAACCAGATCAGCCTGCGAGTAACTGGCAGGCTGATCAGGTTTTATGCTGTTCGCTGCTTCTCAGTGGCCTGGAAATGAGGATTTTTTTAATTAAATTTGGTAAGGTTTAACTGTGGTTTTCTGCAGATCAGGCTTTATGTGGTACCTATTGAGTGCGTCAAAATGAGTCTATATGAGGGAAAGGGTTAATGTGCTTTATACAAAGGTCCCAATAATTGTGCAGGTGTAGACTTTCCTATGATAATGTATTGTCCTAACTTATAAACATTATCTTGACTTTGATGTATGAATTTTTTTTAATTCAGACAATAAATCATGCTTATTCCGTCTTCTCTTGAAATGGAAGGTCCAGGGTTGGTGCAAAATCTGAACTTAGAAGGAGGCTTCCTTCTTGAATATTGTATGTTTGCAATAAATGTTCAGGTAATGTGGTTAAGAGTCTGAAGATGTGAATTGGCTTCTACTTGATTGTGTATATATTATTTTTAACTGTAGTTACTTCTAGGAGAATTCTTTGTTTTATGATACCCCATAAGTCTTTTTTTTTTGTTTAAGATGATTAAGCTGTTACTAACTTATAGAAAGTACTTGTCACTGATATTTCACAATATAAAAACAAGACAGATTTACTGGATTCCACTTCATTTTTATTTGAAATCTTATTATTTTAAACCTTTTTGGACAGATTTTTCAACGAAAAATTTTGACCTTTAAATTGCTGATGTCTGGCTGGGCATCCACTTCAGTTAACCTTTTCTTTTTAATCTGCAATAACTTCTATGTCTCCATTGAATTGCTTCAATATTTGGACAGTTGATTAAATGGATCATCAGGGTCTGTTCATTATGCAGTTGAACATGACTTTTGACCTACTTTTGATAAAAACAAGCTCAAACAAACTTGTCCATATTACCATCAGGTCTTGTTCATTGTATTGCAAAACATCATTATTTTTTTATATAAAATAATAAATGCTCTTTTGTGAAATTTATGTATACTGAGAAATCATTTCATTAACCATTGATCTTTTTTATAATACAGTAGAACCTCGTTAAATCGAAGTCCTTGGGACCAAGCTGAAAACTTCGAAATAACGATTATTCGGATTAAAAATCTGATGGAAATTTCAGTTTGTGAGCGTGCATGTCTGCATTTTCATTACCAGTGCATATTGTGGAAGTCGTTATGCCGTGAAGTATATATATACTATCTGCAAGTTATGAAAAGTAATGAAAATATATCACTTAGATGCTTCTGATGAACATAATCATTCTACCATGTAAGCAATGATACATATTTTATGCTGCTTCAGGTAGCGTCGCAAGCCTGTGACGAACGCGATGATATGGAATGTACTAAAGATCTGACACCTGGGTTTATCTGCTGGCACATGCATATTATGCAACCTGTCAGACATCGATTAGCAATAATCAACATTTCCGGTGGGACACACGTCGCCCAACCTTATCTCGAAAAAAAGTGTGAAAAACTTGCCTGAGCTATCACGCTAGGTACCTTCGCAAAATAAACTTGGTTACTGACCCAGATAGATTGATAATAAGGATGATAATTAGTTCACAAAAAATTATGAAAAATTTGACTTCAAAACAAAAATTGAAAAATGTACATGAAGTGCGACATCGGGACCGGGATTTTTACTTCAAAATAGCTAAAAAATCAAAATAGTGAAATCGAATTAAACATTTTATTTTTAGTTAAAATAAGAAGGGAAGAAATCGGGACAGAAAATAAACTTCGAAATGGCGAGGAATTCGGTTTAATGATGTTCGCTTTGGCGAGGTTCTACTGTAAGATTTCGATTTTGATATCTGAGTTCATCAAAATCTATTCATGTTAATCTAGATTACACAAAAAAATTATTGAGCATAAGCAGTAATTATGATGATGCATTTTTGATCAACACAATACTTACATATTACATCGTAGTATAAACATTTTTAGAATTTGTTTGTGTGTTTGTGTAAAGGTAGTTTTAATATTTTTAATTATATTATGCACATGACTTTTCTTGTGTAATGATAGCTATAGTGTATACTGTGAAACCTCCTTTGTTTTTTGAAGTTGGACACTTTGGTTCTGTATAAATTGATGAACAAGCCATCTCTCTCTCTGTACTCTGTGTGTGTGTGTGTTTTATTTGTATTATATAAAATTTATCATATATCTTTTAATAGATAAAGCAATCATAATTAAGGAGGAAAAATACATGACTTGTATGTATACATATGATCTCTCAACAAGTTTGATTATGGCTGATATCGGCCAATTAAGTCAGAAGTTATGTCCCCTTTAATATTAAAAAAATGTCAGACTTCACTTTGTTTTCACTCTAGCATCTTCATTTCTTAAGCAATCATCTTCAAAATTAATGACAATATTTATTGCCATATTCTTTCAACCAAGTTTCATTATGGCTAATATCTGCCTTTTAGGTCAGGGGTTATGCTCCTTTTAATATTAAAATTTGCTAGATTTCACTTTGTTTGCACTGTAGCATCTCCATTTCTGAAGAAATCATTTTCAAACTTTTATGACAATGTTGATATCTATAATCTCTAGGCCAAGTTTGATTGTGGCTGATACCGGCCAGTTAGGTCAGGTGTTATGCCCCTTTTAGTATTAAAATTTGGCATTTTAACTTTGTTTGCATTCTAGCATCTTTATTTCTTTGGCAATCATTTTCAAACTTATGATTATGTTAATAGCAATAATCTCTTGGCCAAGTTTGACTATGGCTGATATCAGATAGTTAGATCAGAAGTTATCACCCTTTGATTAATAAAAATGCCAGATTTCACTGTTTACACTTTAGCCTCTCCATTTCTTAAGCAATCATTTATAAGTTTCATTGACAATTTTTATAGCCATAATCTCTCAGTCAAGTTTGACATCAAATTTTGACCACGTGAACTGTTTGTGGAATTGAAATGGTGGAATGGATTATGTATTCAGTACAACTTTGCTATAATTTAGTAACTTGTACAGGTAATGAAGGCAGTTTTCTCAGGTGAGCGCCTCAGGACCATCTTGGCCTTCTTGTTTTACTTTGTGTATACATAACTTGCATGCATGTAATGACTGTTTTACATTCCATGGGTTGTTACGGATCCATTGGTTGTCATTCAGCAGGTTGTGGTCATTCAGGTTTCTGGATGAAGCCAGATGGCAAACAGGTTTTACCATTTAAAAAAAAATGACCATCATTCAAATCTTTGGTTTCAGTGGAGAAATATTCAAATTTAGGGTTTGTACGACTTGATATACATATACAATGTTGATACATTTCTTCATGCTTTTTTTATTTTAATCAGAAGATTAATTAGTACCAAGCCTAGTTGCGCATATCATTGGCATGTCATGAGGCATGTCATGATTCGCTTAATTTTAAATGAGTTATGGCCCTTCATTATATTTCTCAAATAAATTTTGTCCACACTATTTCTCAGCTACTTTTGGTCAGATTTTGATTTAACTTCACAATAATTACCAAGCCTAGTTGTGCATATTTTTGGCACATCATGATTTCCTTGATTTTAGACAAGTTATGGCCCTTTGTTATATTTCCTTAATGTATTTTGTTTGCGCAGTTTCTCGGCTACCTTTTGTCAGATTTTGTTTTAACTTCACAGGATTAATAGGTACCAAGTCAAATTGTATAGATTGTTGGCACAACATGACTGGCTTGATTTTAAATGAGTTATGGCCCTTTTTTTATATATATTGAATATATTTTGTCTACAGTATTTCTCAGCTGTCCAATTGTCTGATTTTAATTTAACTTCACAATATTAATAAGTACCAAATCTAATTGTGCATATCATTGGCACATCATGACCGGCTTGATTGTACATGAGTTTGGCTTTTGTTATATTTATTGTAGACATTTTGTCCATGAAATTTCTTAGCTACTGTGCATTTAACTTCACAACAATTATAAATACAAAGTCTAGTTACTCATATTGTAGTTATGTCATTCTTGCTTCAATTTCTTTTTAGTTATTTCCCCCTTGCCATATTTCTTGAATATATTTTGTTTGCTCTTTTTCTCAGCTACTATTGGTCAGATTTTGGTATGACAGTATTTATATGTACCAACAGTAGTTGCATATATCCTTGGCATGTCATGATAGCTTCATTTTTTTTATATTTATCACATATTTTATCGACGATACATGTATCAGTGTATCAAAGTTCTACCTAGCTTTTGTGTGCTTTTATTTTTACCATTTAACTTTATCAAGACTGTCTGACATGGAAACAGTATCTGACAAAGCAGTATCTAGGGGTATTTATCATCCTCCTTGATAGTTCCTGTGATTAATAATACAAAGGTACATTTGTACAGCATTATAATAAATCTACAATGTACACTGTCATTCATGCATTATCTCCCTTGGTGTATATGTTCTAAGCCCTTGACCATTACTGTTTCATTTGATGTAGATATGGCAATCTCTCTGTCTATTGTCTGTTTTATGCTCTACATGTGTATTAATGACTTGATTATTTGAGTTTACCGTCGCTTTGACAGTATTTCAGCTAATTACAGGTGGAGGAAGACCCCGAATGCATCCGGGTAGAACCACCGACCTACCGCAAGCCAGCTGGAAGGCTTCCTCTCATGAAAATCTGAATGACCCTGTTGGGATTCGAACCCACGCGGTGAGGGGCTGAATGAGTGTGTATTACTGAATTTGTGAATATTTTCAAAAGTCATGTGAAGACTGAACTATAACACTGGATGTCATGTAATGAAATGAATGATGTTGGGATGCCAGCATATTCATTTGAAATTGTCTGTGAGAGATGGAAAAAATTTTACAGGTGGTAGTAAGAACAAATAACTATACTAGATAGTGCCATAGGACAGCAGGTAGGATGTGTTGGTAAGCAAAAATTGAAGACCAAAGATATACTCCATTACTGAAAAGTATGGGATAAACGCAGACCCCATGTGAAAATAGTAACAATATTATTTATAGCAGGCTTACAATGTGTATATATGACGTTACAATTTATGCAGCCTAATACTGTAGATGTTTGTGTGGACCATATCATAGTGGATTTACAATGACAGTAGTCATGACACTGTGCAGTATAACAGTTGTCATGGATCCTCTCTGTATACACTTACAGCATGGTCCAGCATTACTTAGTTTGTTTTAGCCTGTCAAGAAAGTCAAGCCATAATGGTCGCTGGGTTGTCGTTGTGCAAAAGCTTTCATGTAACCCTTTACTCAAACACTTTTAAAAGACGAGTGTTGGCAACCGCATGTGGTGTTCTTGTTTATAGGTCTGACTTAAGGGCTGAAATGAGTACCAGTGGGTCGGGTAGAAAATATCCAGTATCCAAAATTATGTTGTTGGCCTTTTCTATTTTGAAACCTCATGTATTTCTTTTCTTAATAATTTACATACACATCAATGTCCAAATTTTAATGATATCCTTTAATACTCAGTCCAGAAATAATCTTCACAGGCTTCAAGATGGACTTGTTTTGGGTGGACAAAGTCTGTATTGTATTGAAATGTGTTAGTTATTACAGGTGGTAAAGATTTTTATGCAATGACTACATCTGTTCAGGTACCAAAAGGTAATAGTATAACGGTTATTGGGGAATAAAATTGGTCTCATTTCAGCCCAGGTTATGAAACAGTCCAATTTAACACACTAGATACAGATACAGTCATAATGGATTCATACTATTTATAGCATGGTCTAATGTGACTCAGTGAAGAGGTTTGGACACCTTTATACTGCACAATGTATTATGTAATAGAGAGATGAACTTATCTTATGGAGACATTGCCGGTGTAATTCCTAACTGGCCTGTAGTCTGAGGACACTGTGAAGTCACAGTCACACTGGGAAGTACTTCATTATATGCAGGGTCATCTCAGGAGTGTGAGACTGGTTAAAATTAATTTAATAGGCTGATTTCCATTTTGTATATATCTTGATTTTTTATAACTTTGTTTAATATTGTTGTATGTATCTGGCCTGTATTTCACAATATCCCAGTTTCAGAATTTTCTTTTCTCTAAACTTTGGAGATTAAAAACAAATAGACAGGGGTTTGTTTTTCTAAAGGGGAGGGGAATTGCACAATGTGTGTATATGTCTTGGATTTTTTTTTATATTTTTGTAAAATATTGATGTATATCTATTCCTGGGAAGACTTCATCTATCCACCACTTCTTAAACATATATTTGAGCCCACAATGTTGCTCTCTCAGTTTGATCAAGGTTTACTATGTTACCTCCATTCTGAGTAGCAAACAGTACAAAACCTATGGTGTTTGGGTGTCCTGAATATAAAGTTGCATAAAGATAGATCAATTTGGACCTGATCTGCCGAACATTCAGAATCCACTTTTAAATGATGATTGCAAATTGTCAAATACTGGATGAGAGCTGCCATGGTTGAGGCATAATGAATGGCAAAACCTAAGAAAGTATTGAAGAGTCAGTCACTCAGAGAATATATACTCTAAACCAAAAAAAAATAATATATAAAACAAAATCATGTCTATATTTTAGAAATATGTAAAATAATATATACATGACTGGGGTATGTAATAAGACCAACAACTTCAACTGGTATTCTTTTTTCTTTCTCAAAACATTTTCACTTTTTAGCTTACCTGAGCACCAAATGCTTGAGTTAAGCTTTTGTGATCTGTCCATTGTTGCCCTTCACCATTGGTTTGCTTTATAAAAACATCTATGAAACTTATGAAACAGGAATGATCCTTTGGTGGTCCTTTCACAAAGGTTGCCAAATAAAAAATTTGAAAATTTGTGAAACTTAAAAAATCTTCTCAAAAACCAATGATCATTAAACCATTAAGACACTAGTTGTCACCTCCTAATGGCCCTATCGTAATTTCCCAAATAAAGTCAATAGATCCCTTGAAAAATGAGATTCCTTGGGTCGACTGATTTCCTTACATTTGGTACATATGTAATCTATATAGAACAAAAGGGCTAAGCTTACCTGAGAAAGATGATTGCTTATGAAATAAAGTTGCTGGAGTGTAAACAAAGTGAAATCTGGTGTGTGTTTTTTTTATATAGTGAAAGGGGCATAACTCTTAAATTAAAATAGCCAATATCAGTTATAATTTAACTCATTTGCGACCTTATGGTCATAAACATTGTCTTTAAGTTTGAAAATGATTGCTAAAAAAAATGAAGATGCTAGTGTGTAAAAAATGTGAATTTGGCATTTTTTATAATAAAAGGGGCATAACTCCTGACTAATTGGCCAATCTCAGCCATAATCCAACTCAATCGAAAGATAATGGTCATAAACATCTTAAATTTAAAAATGATTGTTTGAAAAATAAAGATGGTAAAGAGTAAAAGTGAAATATTGCATTTTTATGTTAAAAAAAGGCATAACTCCTGACCTAATTGGCCCATCTCAGCCTCAATTGAGCTCAATTGAGACATTATGGTCATAAACAATATCATAAAGTTTGAAGATGATTGTTCAAAAGATGAAGATGCTAGTGTGTAAACAAATTGAAGTCTGGCATTTTTTTTTATATTAAAAAGGGGCTTAACTCCTGACCTAATTGACCTATCTTAACATTATTCGAACTCAATCGAGACATTATGGTCATAAACATTGTCTTAAAGTTTAAAGATGGTTGCTCAAAAGATAAAGATGCTAGAGTGTAAACAAAGTGAAATCTGGCATTTTTTTTATATTAAAAGGGGCATAACTCCTGACCAAATTGACCGATCTCAGCCATATTCAAACTCAATCAAGACATTATGGTCATAAATATTGTCTTCAAGTTAAAAGATGATCACTAAAAAGATGAAGATGCTAGAGTGTAAACAAAATGAAATCAGGCATTTTTTTATATTAAAAGGGGCATAACTCCTGACCTAATAGACAGATCTCAGCCATAATCGAACTCAATCAAGACATTATGGTCATAAACATTGTCTTAAGATGATTGCTTAAGAAATGGAGGTGATAGAGTAAACACTAAATTGTTAACGACACATGCCGGACAACGGACACTCACAGGATCACAATAGCTCACCCTGAGCTTTTCTCAGGTGAGCTAAAAATCTAAAATTCTTATTTTCTGAAATATTTGGTTAGAATTATTTTACATCGTCCTTATTTAGGTTGATGGTATTCATTTGTGATCTTGGGTCTGTATGATCCTCTTGTTTTAAGAAGACATCTGGGAGCATCCATTGGTTCTGTTAGTATTATTTCACCATCAACTGTGTGTTGTGATATGCAGCTGTGTTTTGCTGTGTAAATAAACATTTATCAATAAATGAATGATTTAATGTTTTTTGTTTAGTTTTGGTGTTCCTGTTGCCTGTAATTACATTTTGAGATATCACAATTACCTTAGTCTAACAGCTTTCAGTTATTCCTCTCTGATCCTTAGCCTTTCATGTATGATATTTTGTCAGATCTTTATAATAAGAACTACGATACTGTTTTTAAGTGTATGTAGAAACAGAAGATGATGGAACACTTTCATTGTCAACCCTCAGTACCAGTCTTGTTAACCCTTTCCCTCATAGAGGACACCATGAAAAGACATATGCGAACAGCATAAAACCAGATCAGCCTGCGAGTAACTCGCAGGCTGATCAGGTTTTATACTGTTTGCTGCTCCTCAGTGGTCTGGAAATGAGGACTTTGTAATTAAATTTGGTAAGGTTTAACTGTGGTTTTCTGCAGATCAGGCTTTATGTGATACCTATTGAGGGCGTCAAAATGAGTATATATGAGGGAAAGGGTTAAGATATTTATTCACTTTTGAGATATCTTAAATGCCTTTGTGAAGTGTGTGCATAGGTTTTTTTCTGCAATATGCCTAAATGTTGGTAAGGTAAAGGACTTATTTTTAAATTTCTCAGTTTAATTATGCTGTAAAATAAAACATGCTGTTGGTGGGATGTAGAAAAAAAAATAAGAGCACTGCATGTGGATGCCAAGGCTCGTCTGTTTAAAGTGTTTGAGTAATGGCCTACATTTAAGTTTTTGCATGAAGATAATGACCAAGCAATAATAATAGCTTGTTTTTTTTCTTTGAAATAGACTAGCTAAAAATGAAACTGACCTCTAAACAAAAAGGCAATCCTACTTTAATTGGCAATATTTTCTGCAAAACAAATTTTTAATTACAAGAACTGTCAGAGGACAGCACGCTCGACTATTCAAAATGCTTGTTGGTAAATCAAATGAAATCTATTTCAATTTTTGCCCTTCACAAACCCTGTACATAATAATAGTCAAAAATGATATACCTTGATAGTCTGATTGATACCCCTTAATAATTTTATGATGTCTAAAATCAATCCCATGCCTTGTTACTGAGACATAAGCACAATAACACTGTGCATGCAAAACTTTAACCAAAAATCCAAGTTAGAAAATGGCCACAATTTGCATAAAATTCAGTCCAAAAGTTATCGTCCTTAGTTTTCTGATGCCCCTGAAGACACTCCTTAATTTTCTAGTCAATTCCACAAGCAATTTCTAAGATATAAGCTGGATAGTAGCTTAAGTGCAAAAATTTAACCAAAATTCTAAGTTAAAAGGGGGTCATAATTTTTAATATATTCCATCAAGTTTTATCTACCTTGATAGTATGATACTCCTTAAAATATTAAAGATGTTTAAAATCAATTCCATGCCTGGATACTGAGATATAAGCATGAAAGTAACTTGCATGCAAAATTTTAACCAAAATTTCTAGGTTAAAAAGGGCAATAATTTTTAACATATTCCATCAAGAGTTATCTACCATGAAAGTATGATACCCCTAAACATATTAAAGATGTTTAAAATCCATCCCATGCCTGGATACTGAGATATTAGCATGAAAGTACCTTGCATGCAAAACTAACCAAAATTTCTAAGTTAAAAAGGGGCCATAATTTGTAATATATTCCATCAAGAGTTATCTACCTTGGTTTCCTGATGCCCATTAACACATTCATAAACTTTCAAGTTAATACCATGAATGGTTATTGAGATATAAACTAGATAGTAGCTTGCACGCAAAACTTTAACCAAATTCTATTGCATGCAAAACTTTAACCAAAATTTCTAAGTTAAAAAGGGGCCATAATTCATTTTAAATTCAGTCAAAAGTTATCTACCTTGGTTGTCTGATGCCCAAGAACATATTTATAAACTTTCAAGTCAATACCATAAATGGCTATTGAGATATAAGGCTGATAGTAACTTGCATGCAAAACTTTAACCAAAAGCTGCAATGCCAACGCCGACATAAGGGTGACTACAATAGCTCTCAAATAGTCGAGCTAAAAATGTATTGCAGACAGCACAGGTATATGTCAATTTGCTTTTCACCAAAGAGAGACAAGAAGATTCCTTGGAATACATGACACCTGCTGAAAGAAGCTCAACAGAAAGTGTAACAGATGACAGAGAATTGACACCTATGGGTCACCAAATGTAGAACCAAATGTAGCATCAAAGTTCTAAATGGGGCAGAACAAATCATAGTGGCTGTATTAATCGGCCACAATAAGTTAAGAGACTGGAAGTCTCTATAACAGAAAAGCTTTTCAACAATAATTTTTTTATGTTAACTACTACTATATTTGAAGTCTTACACATAATAAAGTATTTTAATTAGACAAAATCTATCAACATCAAATAAAAGCTCAGATTTAACATTTTAGCTTTGCAAATTTGGAACATAAACACTGACTTTGATGCTAATATTCAGGTAAACCTCCTTCCTAAAACAATGGAACTGAAGATATATAAAACAAACAATGAGCTGGGATAAATGATTTATTTTTGCTGTTCTATATACATGCTAATAAAAAAAAATGTGGAACAACAAGAAAACACCCTATTGTACAATACAAATCTAACACTCCTAACCAGAAGTAAAAAAAAAGGAAATTCTTCCCTTGAAAAAAGTTAACATGCATACATATCAGTACACATTCAATTTTCTATCACAGCTAAATCAAATTAGATCCAAGATTTTCTGTACATCTTTACCAATGTTCATACTGAAGATGTTTTGATACTACAAATCTATGCATAGCATCTTATTTCATATATCAAAAAATCAAACAGATACTTCAGGAGTGTTCTCAACCAAATGTTTCAATTTTCCTAAGGAATAGAAATTCCTCAAAGTCTTTATGCTTTAAGTTATTTGAAACCATATCTTTATTGTTTCATAGTAAGTTCTATTTCTCAAGCAGAAAAAAGACCTCCATCTTCCATTTCTATTCTAATATGATTCACCACATATTTTTATTCACTTACACACAAATCCTTCAATCTCTCATCACATCATGAAACAACACACATTGCACTTTTGCATAACCATCACTGCAAGTAAGTAACAGAACATCTTTTAAATTTGTCCAAAATTTTAAACATTTCAGGGATTTCACCCCACAAAATTGCACATTTCTTTTTTATTCCTCCTGTAACTTCATATTTCTAAAATAAAAATGACAAATATTTTACAAGCATTCAAAACCATGTATATCTTTTTGAAGTACATTCTTTTCCAATATAAAGACTAAGCAAGGCAAGTGTCCATGACTATTTCAAACAAAGTAAATGAAAATCAGCTAGACAAGTCCTCCAAATTTAGAAATGTTCATATCTTATGTTTATTTGGTTTAACATCAAGCCGACAGTACATCAGTCATATGGAGACTATGTCTTTATCTCGTGATTCCACTCTCGCAAAAATAAATCTGATAAACAAGGTACATATAAAAAGTGATAACACTTGTCAGTTATTGTAAATATAAAAAGATACACACGGTGAACTAAATGGGGGAAGAACTGGGTACAAATCTGATACATGATCATGAGTCTGCTATAAGTTAGGCAACTTATCCGACCAATCTAGACACGGCACAACTTTTAGTTTACATTCAACATTAAGTGGTGACATCATTCTGCTAAACCAATATAATAAGATCAACCACATTTGAGACTTCAGTAAGCGATACCTGGCAACATCTGACCTGGAAATGTCAACAGTGTACATATTAAAGCAGTCTCATCATATGACATGCACTTATCTGTATCACAATACAATGGAATACATTGATGAATATGTTCAAATATGACCAGTACATATTCTCCCACATTTCTTATGAATACAGGAAACATTTTCTCTCTCTATAAAAAGACAATACAAATTTATTCTGATTTTGTTAAACCAAGACAAGAATTATTTAACGGTCTCGTAAGTAATAATACAAACGCTGATGACAACAGTGATGTAAGAACTTCTACATTAAAAAATCTACATCTCCAATCTCAAAAATGCATGGATAAACATTTTCATGCAAACTTAGCAGTACCCGTTAACAAACGCATACTTTCTCTTAAAAGCAACTGCACTGAAAGTCAGACCGACTTTGTACAGAATTATGTCATTTCTAAAATGCCTACACCTAATCAAGTGGTGGAAATAAATTTCCCTGATTGACCACTTCCAGTTATCACAACACCGATAGAAAGAATGTCAAGGTATAAATACAAGGTCAAGTACAAACTGTCATACCCCCTGAAAATTATCAGTAGACTCTCAACAGGAATTAAGATTATACTGATTTTACACTAAGTAAATCTTCCTTCACCTTTTTCCCAGGTGGTACATATGTATGGATGCTGGCTGGGATGTGATACCTGATACCACTACAACAGTGCTCTAGCCACTCAGTTTTTACCCTCATGCTGTTTATCTGTTGAATTACATCACAATTGAATCCTGCATCAAATTACTAACAAAATAAGAAACACTCAGCTGGGAAAGACACAGTTACAAGTCGAACAAAAAAAAGTACAAAAATAATATTCCTGATTACAGTCCCTTACCTACCCACAGAACTTCTTTTCTGTTCACTCACTGGAAATAATAACCTAGCATCCTTGCTCCGACTAAAAATAATCAACACATAAATATTCCATATTAAAATTTCTTCATCCTGTTACCCAGAAATGCCCATTTCCTATATCTTCAGCATTGTTATATACATTTAAAGCATTCAAGCAGACTAAAACAAACATTACATACCAAAATGATGTTAAACAAATGACAATGGATTTTTGAATAAAGATGAAGCCAAATCATGATATCTGTATAACTAAGTGTGAATCTGTTTAAGGTAAATTAAGTCACATCACTATCCTACACTGCGGAACTTTGTGTCGTAATTTAGGCATCATTCAATGGCATGTTAATAGCAAGGGTACTGAAAGGTACCCAAGTTACACATGTTTATTAGTCTGATTAAATCACCTTTAATAATTTTAACAACAAAGGACTGGTCACCCTGATCCTTTTTATTTCTTTTCCATGCCATTTTGTTTATCTATTGATAGATAGCCTCAGTTTCAGAGCGACATTTTTTTTTTTTTTTTGTAAATGCCGTGGTAATTTTTGTTGCCAACACATGTGCTAAAAATTCTGCTTTTGAAACCCACAAATATATTGTGGTGACCATGGTTTTCGTGACAATGGAAGAATATTCTAAAAACCCTGCTAAAAATGCAAGGAATGTGTACTGTACTGTATAAGTCTAAAAACCAATTAACAATAGTTAAAATATAATTAAAAGATATATTTGCTATAAACAAATAATTTATGCAACAACACATACAAGACAAATATTTACCTCTCACTAAAGAAACAAAGAGATAAAAATGTGTACCATTTACATTTATATGAAATAACAAGTTTTAAAGTTATTTTATGTTATGGGCATGAGACGTCTATGGATATTATTTCAATGACAACCACAGAACATCAGCAATTCCAGAATGTTTGAGCACACAGGATTAAGAAATTGCATTCATAAATCAGTTTTATAGTCATGAAAAAAATGAGAAAGTCTCAAACCAAGAAAATAAAAGAAATTGTGATATTCCTAAAACAATATCTGAAAAAATGTGTAAACACAGAGTATGATGATGAGTTTGATTAAAATAAAAATAAAATAAAAAAAAAGAAATCTTCAACTTCATTTTAAATCTTTTTAGTCTTAAGTTTCTTCATTTGTCTAATAAAGTTCATACATGAAAATTCTCTTTGTGATGTTACTCATTTTTTCTCATTAGAAATAATCTAAGCATCTCCTTAAAAAGAAAAAGATTTTTTTTCTCTCTCTGTCTCTAAAATTAATATATCTTTTTAAATGTCCTAATACATTAAGTATAGCAAATCCAAACTTTTGACACCTAGATTATTTCAGAAGTGAATTTCAATCACAGAGTGGAACGAGATCAGCAACAATCGCCCCACAGTAACGACAATCTATCCTACAAACTCCGTGATTATGTCCTCCTGTGTCGAACATCTCTGTGGTCGGCTGTGTTGTCACTGGAAACAACAAACAAACAAATTAACAACAAGTAGATAGCAACATCTGTCACAGCAGTATAAACTGATACACAAACACCAGAAACTAAAATCATCACTACCAGTCAAAGAGCTAAGTATAACACCACTGCATTTAAGTTCACACCAGTCACTTTTAACAGTTATATATATTCCAGTTTTCTATTTTTAGTAACATTATCCTTGATACCATCCCACTCCCCTTTCATGAGACTAAAGCCATTTATTTTAGATCATTTCTTTAACAGACAGTCAGGATACAAATAAATCATAGGAGATGATTATAAAAAAATAGTCAAACAATGCAAATTAACATGGGATTTCAAATCAGCTCTTCAACTGATAGAACTGGTGGAAATGTATTTCATTAATACATAACTGCAGATAAAGCATATATATAATATGATTTTTCCTTTTCATTTTTCCCTTCTGTAAGTGATTTAGAGAACTGTGCCCAGTTTCAATGGAGTACCATCAGGTGTACTTGAGACCGTGAAGGTTGGACAGATTGTCACACATGTACAACCCTGCCACAACAAGAAACTGAGGAGTATCAACTGCAGTTAAGATTTATATCCATCTTCTGATATCTTCATAACGTAGAACCTCAACACTAGGCAGAAGTGAAACCAGATTTGAAAGAATAACTCATTTTTGATACAGATATTTGTACCCATTTCTTTTATTGCCATTTTAAACACACAAGTAATTGTTAAGATTGAAAAATGTAAAAAATACTGAATTCAACCCCTAGTCCATTAAAAACAGGATGATGCAAGGCAACACTTACACGTTGTTTCCGTCAGTGGCATCATCTTCTTCAGCTAAATTATTGCTCCTCCTCTTCTCGTACACAAGAATGATGGCACACAGGATGACCACCTCTGCCACAATACCCAGGAATGGCCACAAGGCAGCAAGTTTGTCTGGAGTACATATCACAATCATATTATCATAAAGATAGAATTCATCTCAAATCCAAAGGGTAAAAATTGTTTGTATGTTTCCAAAAGTAATTTATTAACTCAGCTGCAACATCATTATTCGCTTATTAGATTTAAATTATATTTCTGATTGGTTCAATTGTTATCTATTTGTTCAGCTACTGCAGGATATTTTTCTTTTTCATTTGGAATATCAACAGCTTTGTAACTTTATTTTTCACCGAGTTCAAAATATTTTCAGCTACAGTAAAATTTGTTGACAAATTTTATCAAATTTTTGCTGAAACCACAGTTAATGCTCCTGTATAACCAATAAACTGACAATCAGAACAAAACTTGTTTATGTAGATTTTTTCACCTTTTTATGTCACCGCAAAAATGTTGAAGAGGGAGACTGGAAACAAAATTTTCAATACCTTTTACTCTAAGTCTCATCTCAGCGGAAGTATTACCCGGTGGGACCATGTTGGATGCAAAACATGTGTAGGTTCCCTGGTCATCAAAGTCCAGTGAATAGATCTGCAGTTTGCCAGTAGCAACGCCCTCGTACGGGAGGAAATGAATTCTCTGTGTCTCGTTGAACTTGACACCATCCTTAAGCCAGATGATGGTGGGGAGAGGGAAGCCTGTAACCTTGCACTTCAGTTCAAGCTCATCTCCCTGTACCATGTTCTTGTTGTTGTCATGAGTATCAATTTTCGGGCCCGCTGAAACCACAACACATACAGTGTGAGTCACAAAAACACTCAGCAGTTTTATATAACATCTGGATACTATTAGAGGTGAGAATTTTTAAAAATCTTCCCTGGAGTGGAGTACTAGAACAAGCCAGGAGCCAAAAATGTTTCAAAACACCTTCCTTCCCTGGAGTGAAGTTCTGGTACAAGCCAGGAACCAAGAATTTTTCAAAACTTTCCCTGGAGTAATACTGGTACAAGCCAGGAACCAATAAGACTGCTTAGTATATGCTGTAAAATCCTGCTTCACTACTGATGTAAAAGAGTTTCAGAAGAATTTCAATTTGAAATTTTCAATAATGGACTTTCTCCTACTGAGCTTCTCCTTCAGTCAATAGACCATTTTACCAGGTGATTGGCAGTACCCAGAATAAGTCACCCATTTAAACTGACCAATCAGTGACTGGAGAAAAATCTCAAGTGTATGCTTATTTGCCATTGCACAACCTGTGGAATTTTACACCAGTATGTAGATTAGTTGTTTTATGAGGTGCTTGTTGATTTATTTAAGTTTTTGTTTAATTTTGGAGTGAAATCGTCTAAAAAAAAAAAAAAAATTCTACTGGTACCTAGAGGATCTGACCTAATCCCTACTGATTACAATAGAGGACACGGACACCCTTCATAAAGTAATGGTCATTGTTGAGAAACCCTTTTTCCCTTTGCCATGTAAAACAAGAGGGCCATGATGGCCCTGGATCGCTCACCTGGTATCATTAGGCTATGTAAAATCAAGTGACCCCTGGGGCAGAGCCAATTTTGACCCCGGGGTCATGATTTGAACAAACTTGGTAGAGGTCTATTAGCCCATGTTACCTACCAAATATCTAAACTCCAGGCTTTGTGATTTCTGAGAAGAAGATTTTTCGGGTAGATCTGGTAGAGATCCACTAGACAATGCTACACACCAAATATCTAAACACCAGGCCTTGTGGTTTCTGAGAAGATTTTCAAGTTTTTTCCTTTATTAGCCTATGTAAAATCAGGGACCCCTTTGGTGGGGCCAAATTTGACCCAATTGTGCTCAGGTGAGCTAAAAACAACTGCAGAAAATTGCCTTTTCAAACATTATAGAACCAAATCAGCTTTAAAAGACAGATGAATGATGTGGCATTTCAGATACAAAGCAAAACTATGTGATAATCTGGTAAAGGATTGAGACAATTGACTGGCAGAAGACTAAAGGAACACGTCTGACTGGTGTTCTTACCTTTCACTTGCACTGGGGCTGGGGTCACTCGGTGAATGTCGGTTGCGGATTCCGGGAAGAAAACAAAGGTGCAGGTGTACTGACCCATGTCTGACCGTTCTGAAAACAACAAGGGGAAAATTAAAGTGAGTCATAGTTAAAAATAATGAAAACTGTATTTGTTATGATTACATAACTTCTATTCCTTTTCTCAGCATTATTTTCAGCATCAGACTAAATTTCTTTAACAATCTATTAAATCTCTTCATCAGTTACATGAATACTCAGTGACTCGTTTTCCTTGAACTGTGAATGGGTCCGGTACCCCTTCTTTGTGACATGACTTGACTATTTGAGTTTACCGTTGCTTCGACAGTATTTCAGTCATAACGCGACATCCAGCTAATTACAGGTGGAGGAAGACCCCAAATACATGGAGGCAGAACCACCGACCTACCACAAGCCAGCTTGAAGGCTTCCTCACATGAAAATCCTAATGACCCTGCCGAGATTCAAACCCACGTGGTGAGGGGCTGAGTGAGTGTTAAAGTCAGCGACTTTACCCGCTCAGCCACAGAGGCCCCCCTTCATTTGTGAAAAATTAGTGTTGTTTTTCTAACAATTATGAAAGAGCAGCAGCACTGAGCTGCTGATGATGTAAGGAGAAAATGTGGGCTTTGATATGATTTTTTTGCAAAATGGTAGGGAATGGTTTATATTTTCAACAAGCTGAGATATTGTGGAAGAGAAGCACCTATGAACTAAATTCAGCTAAGTAGGAATGATTTAAACCATGCCTCTATCAAAATATATTTTTGAATTGTGAATCATTTAGCATCCCCAGCTGAGCTGCAGAGCCAGTTAAGAATTCTGCAAAATCGGTATACCTAGTGTACAAAAAGTCTGTTTTCAAAGGGAAAAAAATATCAAAACAATATCAAACTTACATATCTTAAATGTAAATAAAATTATCTTTCCAATGATGTATATGTTTTTGTTGTTTTGTTCTTATTTTTGTCGTAGTTGTGTGTAAAATCCGCCAGGTAAGTAAATTTTGTGTAATTTCGGGATACCGTGTAACTGACGGAGAATTGATTACACGTATGTTTAATGCTCGCGGTTGCGGATTATTAAACACCGTTTTTTAGATTTAAAAATTATATCACCATTTACAGAAAAGAATGAACTTTCTCGAGGTTTTTGAACTTAACGTATATGTCAATTAATTTCCGAGTAATAAGGTAGTGAAGTCTGGCGCGTTTTTTAGGAAGATTAAAAAGTAAGTAAAATAGATCTTTATACTTCTAAAAGTATAAAGTCTGCTCTTTAATTTGATATATTTTTCAAGACAATTCATGCATATTAAAGCATCCGCATCGTCCGATGAAAATCAAACTTTTACAAAAAACCGTCCGCTCGGCGAATCGAGTGCGGCCGCCATTTTGAATTTTACCGATAATGAAAACAAAACTTCAGAACGAGAATGTAAAGGTGTATATAGATGTTTTTCTTGTTGATACAACATCTTTCGCGTATAAATCCTTTAATTAACATATTTTTTTAACTTTAGTATCATTGTAATACACATTTTACTTAGTTAAATTACTTTGTTTACCGAGTGAAATTTCGTACCATACGACGATCGTAATTGTCATAACTAACTTCTAACTGCACTTTAGTTGACATACATACGCATTTATTTTCACAATGAATGAATGGTGCTGCATATACATATTAGTAAAATTTTCTTTATTTCTGAAAAAAAAGGGGATGAAATGCAATCTCATTAATATTGCATTCCCCACCCACCTTCTTTGGTGATGAAAAAAAATTCACTATATATCATTTCTTCATTAGATTAAAATCATGCATGCAACCTATCATTTTTCGTGATAAAAATCTCAAACTTACATCTGACTTTGAAATGAAGGGGAAATCAATCAATCGGATTAAAACCTTAAGTAAATGTTGTGGAGGAACATAGGACAATACTCACTCATTAAAAGTATAAATAAACTAGATGAACTGCATAAAACAACTGCTGTCTTAGATGGAAAAGCCTGTATTTTTTGTATTTTTTTTTTAATACAATTAACCTAAATGAATAAACATATAATTAGTGATTCTGTACTCTTCCTACAAGATGCAAAATTTTATTTAAAGTTGGTAGCATATAACCAACAATTTTTACACTCTTAACTGACATAAACCTCTTGTTTTAATTGGTGTGTGTGTGTGGGAGGGTCTTCCATATTGCATCATAAATTACAAAGCTAGGCCCCATGTTGTGTAATCAACTGATTGAGAGACACTTTCCAGCTGATAGTTTATGACCTTATTTAACTTATAACAAACTTAGTAACCCTTTGAGATTGCATCCCCTTTTATGGGGTTACAGTTGATGGCTGGCCCCATGCGGTGCAATCACTAGGGAAGTAGTCTATGGTCCAGGTGTGATTTATGACATTATTGAGCAATATTATGTAACCTTATAATCAGCCAGTCAAGATTTGGATACTTGATTATACAATGTTGTTTTGGAAAAGTGTTAGGCTTAATTTTAGATTTTCAATTTTGAGAAAGATAAAAGCATATAGTTTATTGCTATATTTAAATTCTAAGTATTACTTCTTTCTCTCTTTTCTCTCTCTCGTTTAATAAATATATCACAACTTATTTTTTATATAATGAATAAGTATCAAGATATCATTTTTTTTTCTTTTATCTCCCAAAATTACTGTTTCTGCAGTGAATGATTAATATTGATGTGATTGATATCCATCTTTTTGAAAACCTTAGGAAATAAAATTTTGACATTAAAAACATTTTTTTTAAAACTGACTTACCCATTCTCATATATATGTAAATCTATTCAGAATACTTTACATACCCATTGTCATATATAGATGTAAATCTATTTAGAAAAATTTTTTTAATGTTTTTTTAAAGGAAATTAGATATTTTGAAATAAGTTTTTTTGAAAATTTGGGAAAAGTGTCATAACTTTAAAAAAGGAACAGGAATGTGGAGTCTTAACTTAAATTTTCGATTATATCTTAAAACATGACATACTTTCAGTTTTCACATACAAAACCTTAGTGAATAATAGAGAATTTTAAAAAAACATAATCTGATCAGTTAATGGTAAAGTGTCTGTGTTTCAAGTTTCATCAAAATATCTTAAAAAATAAAAAAGTTATAGCAACTTTTGTTGTGAATATACGAAATTCCACGATGCATCAGAAAATCTTAAATATATCATGCTTTTCTTTTTCTTTTACAATAACCAAAATGAACAATAGAGTATATTTAACAATAGAATCTGGCCCAGTCAACAATAAAGTATTTGTGTTCCAAGTTTCATCAAAATAACTTAAAAAATAAAAAAGTTAGAGCAATTTTAGTTGTGAATGTAGTGAATTCCACGACGCGATGGTTCCGTCGAGGTTTCGAAACCTACTATGTATTGTATATGTCCATTTTTCTGAACTTCAGCTGTTTTTTCGACACTTTAAAATGCAATAACTTTTTTAATTTTCAAGATATTTTAAAAATAAAAACAGTTTTGGAAAGCTTATCAATAGCACTTTCCATCTATACCACTCTTTAAAAGTTTTAAAAACAATAAAAAAATGACCTGGGGATGCTAAATCATTTTTGGTCCCTTCTAAATTGTGAATGGGTCCTTTTACAGTACCAGTTATAGAAGAGAAAAATTGCTGATACCTGAAAATACATCATATCCTCCTTTTGTACAAGGGGGTTGGGGATAAACATGCATCGTCAAGGGA
Organism: Solen grandis; assembly: GCA_021229015.1. Taxonomy (NCBI): domain Eukaryota; kingdom Metazoa; phylum Mollusca; class Bivalvia; order Adapedonta; family Solenidae; genus Solen; species Solen grandis. Next base: position 65,553,438 of record CM037783.1, on the reverse strand, counting down.
GTACTCATTACACTTCCTTGTGCTTGATAAACACAACTCAAATTAACACACACCCTAATTTCTGTCAAGGATATTTTGTAAATATTTTCAAGAACATGGGGACACCCACCTGGGTTGTTGATGATTAGGGAGCCATTTGGTGGCATACTGTACTTGTCACCCTCTGTCAGATTCTGGCCGTCGTGATGCCACTCAATCTCATGCTGAACGGTGGGTCCAATGCCAGACACTGTGCAGGCAATTTCTAAAGGCTTGTCACCTTCCACTAGTGTGGCATGCTTTGGTGTCACTGAAAGTGAAATCACAGGCAACTGAACCCTCAAGTATTTACAGATATATTCTAATCAAACCATCTGAATATCCATGAGCAACTTCAAAACCATGTCATCAGATTGACATGAATTACACACAATAGAAAAAAAACATACATGGGTTCATTTATCCTCTTGTTTGTAAGTGATAACAAATCATAAATGGAGAAGAATCTATAACTTAAAATAAGGCTAATATGACGTTATATTGTAAGTCAAAAATTGAGAGCAATTTTCTGTCTATACAAGTTTAAGGTGCAACCTGCACATCTCGCAGGTACTAATGAGCAGTGAGGGGTTTGGAATCTTATTTGATTCAGTTGAGAACTCCGAAACTTTAATTTATGTTTGTTTGTTTGTTGGATTAAACATCCCACCAATAGTAATTTAGTCACTTGGAGACTCAATTTTATACTATAGATGCAGTTTTAACCCTTCATCTCATATATACTTGTCTTGACACATTAGCCAGATCAGGTTACCCCTTTCACTTGTCTGATCAGGATCTCTTCTGTAAATCACAAATAAATAAAATACTGCATCTTTTGAAGTCTTTCAAACATTAAGTGACAGGATATGCCTCCTAGGCCTAGGTTTTGACAAATGTGCATTGTCACAAAAAAATTCTTCTCACATTCTTCTGATCCCATTAACAATGTCATTTATATGCATATATGTTTAAACTTATTACAAGAATAGTATTCTAAACAAAATTATACATTTTTACAGGTGGTATAAGAATCCAAAGGGAATATTAATTACTGTTTTGACCCAGCACATGGAGACAAAATATTCCTTATCTTCTTCACCTTTTACCTCATGAATATTCATACACAAATTCATGACCTGATGAATATTAATTGACAGAACATAAAATGGTATATGAAACAATAGATTTTAACTTTGTTGTGAGGACTCTGTAGATTCTGACCATTACTGTAAGAGCAAACAGAGGAGACCTTGATCAGACAGATGATCTGTTTAACCCTTTCCCTCATATAGATGCATTTTGACGCACTCAATAGGTACCATATAAAGCCTGATCTGCAGAAAACCACACTTAAACCTTACCAAATTTAATTACGTAATCCTCATTTCCAGACCACTGAGGAGCAGCGAACAACATAAAACCTGATCAGTCTGCGAGTTACTCGCAGGCTGATCTGGTTTTATGTTGTTCGCATAGGTCTTTTCATGGTTTCCTCTATGAGGGAAAGGGTTAAAGACATCCAACTGAGTCAATATGAGGTAAATGGTTAAGATGTTTCTCAATGAAGATGTTCAAAGAAACAATGTTAAAATTTTTACTAGTAAAAGGAAATCAATTTAAAAGAAATTAAAAATATACAGTGCTCAGATAAAAAGAATTCCCTGATGAATAAAGAAATAAAGGCAAAATGCAACAAGTTAAAAGACAGTTCTGTTAATACCGAGATGTTTCCTTTTATACCCAAATTACTAATTTTCCCCCTTCGTATTTGTTTGTGTTGTTTTGAACAAAAATTTACATTTGAATGCATCTGCTCTGTACTGGTTACCAGTTTTATCCAGTTTATAATATATGTTTACTTATTTTTATTCATGCTTCACATAATGATTTCTCCCTGGCTGTTCTAAATATAGCATCCATATACTGATCATGTGACACCATCATGTCAGTATTCACAGTCACAATCAGCTGTGGCTATGCATGTAAACTAGGTCAGGTAGTTCATCCCTCAGGCAAAAATTTCAAGAGCGACTGCATTAGAAAACAACAGGTTCTGACAACTCTGCCACCTAACTTAACCTGCTGCAAGGCAAAAAGAAGACATTTATCACAAAGAAGGTATTATCATCGATGATCCGTCAATATTACTAAATAGACAAGGATCTGTTACATATGACATGACCCATATATACTTACACTGATGGTGATACATGGTATCAGGAAATCACCACAGGCGACCTGTATCTGGTCTAACTTATCTTACTAGTGACCGCAGGTTACCATGGAGAGAGATGGTTGGATAGGAACAAGGTTCAAATCAAGCCAGCCCCTACTGATACACCACATTTTATTTTATTTTTTTATTTTATTTTTTTTTTGGTATCTAAAGTGAAGTAGCCCAGAACTTGGTGTAAGTTTATTTTCTACCTTGTGGAAGAGAGAGAGGCAGAGGAAGATGGAGAGAAAAAGGTAGTTAAACTAGATGTGGGTGTTCCTCGGAACACTTGTGTCGCCTGCATTTAAGCATGTTTGATGAAAGAATTGACTAGAAAATCGATCTTTTGACAAATTATTGATAAAGCATAATCTATTTTGTGAGGTACAAAATAACACACACACACACATATATATATATATATATTTTTTTTTTTTTGGGGGGGGGGGGGGGGGAATAAAATATTCAAACAGTGCAATATGTAATAATTTTCCCGAGCACTTTCGACTATACAGTCTTCATCAGAGGAGTGTCAGAATGACTATGAATTCAAAACATTAACTGTAAGAAAAATTATGACGTCATTAAGCACTTATGACGTTAATTATATATATGTTGCAAGTTTGTAGTCATCATTATCATTATTGAGTTATCATTCTTGTGTACTGCACTCAGACCAATGAGATCTATCTACTATAAATGTTTAAGGCAACACTTTACAAGTTATGCACCACACAAGAATTAAATCCAAAAAAAATAAACAAAGGGAAATTACTCCAAAAATACAACAGTTATCATTCTTGCACAATGCACTCCATGAGATCTTTCCACCTGTGAGGTTTCAAAGTAATACCTCAAATACTTTTCGTGTTATGCTCCAGACAAAAATGAAGTCTGAGTATCAACAAAGGGCAATAACTCAAGGAAAAAGAGAAACAGAGTTATCATTCATGTGCACTGCACTCAGACCATTGAGATCTATGAAGTTTCAAGTCAACACCTCAAATACGTTTCGAGTTATGCCCCAGACAAAAATTAAGTCTGAAAATCAACAAAGGGAAATAACTCAGAAAATAAAACAGAGTTATCATTCTTATGCACTGCACTACAAATCCATGTGATCTATCCATGTTTTAAGTTTCAAGGTGATACCTCAAATACTTTTTGAGTTATGGTCCGGACAAAAATAAAATCTCAGAATCAACAAAGGGTAATAACTCAGAAAATACGAAAGTCAGAGTTATCATTCTTGTGCACTGCACTCCACCTCAATGTGATCTATCCATGTTTTAAGTTTCAAGGTGATACCTCAAATACTTTTCGAGTTATGCTCCGGACAAGAAAGTGTGACGCCGACGACGCCGACGACGACGCCGACGACGCCGACGACGACGACGACGACGACGGACAAAGTGATCCCTATGTGTCTGCCATGCTATGCAGGCGACACAATAATATATTGCAGTAGGTCTAAACCTTCACTAACTCTTCACTCTAGCAAATACACAAAAAAAGCAGGATTTTCATCATTAACCGACTGGCAATTCAATTCTGATCAATGGCTTGTTAAAATCGCATAAAAATAGGTTGTTTTTTTGGCAATATTTGAAAATTTAAATATTTTACATACTGACGACCCCTATAACTAGAATAAAACATGATTAGCCTGCTTATAATGTGAGACTGATCATGTTTTATACTGTTCACTAGAGACTATAATAGAAAAAAGGAGGGAAAACCCATTCATGAAAGAAATGTATCTAGTTAAAGTCATGAACAGTATAAAACCTGATAAGCCTGTGAGTGACAGGCTTTCATACTTGTCACAGATGTCATTTCTCCCAGACAAAAATGGTTTAATGATTGAGAAGGATTTACATTATAAAGGCCTGAGTGGGTAGTGTGTTTGTTTATGTGAGAACCACTGATGCAGAACATTGCTGATATTGATAACTTAGGTGGTATACTTTGGGATCTCTTTACGCACCTGGGACTGACTAGACATTAATATTTTATAGTGTATTATTTATCAAGATTTAATGCCTGCAGAGGTAATGTATTTTTATGATATGGATATCTCTTTGTTAAGAAGAGTGTGACAGCTTTAAAGAGGGAAAGAAAGCAAGCTGTGGTGGATTAAAAGAATGTGATGGGAGGACGGATAAAGAAATATTTCACAGTATGAATGATTAAAACAAGAGCTGTCAGAGGACAGCATGCTCGACTATTCAAAATGCTTGTTGGTAAATCAAATGAAATCTTTTTCAAAACTCTCCCTTCATATACCCTGTATATAATAATAGTCAAAAATGATATACCTTGATAGTCTAATACCCCTAAATAGGTTTATGAAGTCTAAAATCAATCCCATGTCAAGTTACTGAGACATAAGCATAATTACACTGTGCATGCCAAACTTTAACCAAGTATCTAAGTTAGAAAAGGGCCATAATTTGTATAAAATTCAGTCCAAGAGTTATCCTCCTTGGTTTTCTGATGCCCCTGAACACATTCCTAAACTTCCTAGTCAATACTATAAACAATTTTTGAGATATTAGCTATATAGTAGCTTGCATGCAAAACTTTAATCAAAAAGGTGTGGTAAAAAAAAAAGGATCTAATCTGCATTATATTCAATCAAAAATTATCTGCCATTATAGAATGATACCATTGAACATATTAAAGAAGTTTCAAATCAAACCCATGCCTGGTTACTAAAATATCACATGAAATTCCTTGCATATAAAACTTAACCAAAATTTCTAAGTTAAAAAGGGGCCATAATTTGTAATATATTTCATCATGTGTTATCTTCCTTGATAGCAGTGGTCAAAATTAGCCTGAAAGCAAAAAACTAGTAGTTTTTCTCTGGGGCTAGTAAAAATTTCTAATTTAAAAGTAGCACTGACAAAATTAAAAAATGTTTGTTACTGGAGACACTGTTTTTTTTCCCCCGCGATCGTGCGAGACTGAAATTTTTCTTCGCCGTCATAACGAAAACTGCTGGACAGGAGGAAATTAAATATTAGGATAGAGAGGAGACATCTTACACTGGCAATCTTGCCATTGTAACTTTATGGACGGTTCCGAGGTGAGAATTTTAAACCAATCAGATTACCGCTAAACATTGAGTGCGTTCTACTTGTTGCTATCCACCATCTTGTGCTCACAAGCTACTACACAGCAACCAAACGTCAAAGATCTAGATTCTCTAAATTTTATGATTGGTATGGAGTAATGCGAGGGCTATGTGCAACAGATACCCAGATCCCATGAAAAGCATTAAATCTATGATATTCCCGAACCCAAAGCAAAAATATAAAAATATCTGCGATGGATAAAGGCATTCCGAGAGGAAAATGGCAAGACACAACCAGTGTACTTTTGAGGTTATTCTGCTCGGAGGTGAGTTGTTTAGCAATCAACCGAAACAAAAATTAATTGCTGCCTTAAACACTCACGAGAGAGTTTGGCAATATGCAGAGATGGATAGATGAATGAAAAAAATATTTCTTATGAATGTATTGTTCGTACATTTTCAGTTAAATTTTCTTAACTTTTCGGTCTATTTCCAAATGAAATGAATGACATTCCACTTTATCATAAGTATCGCATGTGTTCTTACACTGACTGTCGTTTATTGTAGTATCAGATAAGCACAACAAAATAATGAGTAGATCTAGATCTAATATATATTCTATATTTTAATAATATAACTGTAAAAGTAATATAAGTATATTTAAATATACTAAAAGTCACATGCAATTTTCAGCACTTTGTTGGAGAAAAGTGTCCTATAGATCTTTTCCCAGACCCCATTCCAACTGATGGAAAAAAATGGACACCTTCCATCACCTGAATGTGCAGTTTATACTGGATCAGATCAATGGCAAGACTGAGTAAGCTTCTGGCTTTATTCTTTATTCTTACATTTTCTTCCTATATAGCAAATCAATATATCAAGTTTGAGTTATAATGGGGGGGGGGGGGGGAGAGAGAAGTACTGAGGTTACATATCAGTAGACTTTTTTAATTAATCATGAACCATTCCTGTGTTATGCACAAAATCATACTAAAGACCTGGCAGATTGATAGAAAAATATTTTGCTCAACAATATAAATGATAATAAATGATAATAAATACTGATTTTCATCCCTGTAGAAACTACCCATAGATAGAGCCCATATTTAATTGCCATGATTATTGATGTCAGACAAAAGGTTACATACTTTACATACTTTGGTAAGAAAATGAAATATATCAAATTAATGGACTTGGACATACATATGATATGCATGACTTATTTTTCAGTTTAAATTTCTTGATTGTTTCTTTCTATATAAAGGCAGTATTATTACATGCATTTTGTTTAAAACTATGTGCCCTACACTAATGAGTGGGTTCTTAATTTTCACTTTGTCATTATGTGTTTCTCCAGAAAAAGGAAATGCATTGTTAATTATGAGCCCACATTCCTCAATATGGCAGTTTACATTGGTTTAACCTTTGTTTCATTTTGTTTACCATATTTTAGAGATGCAACATGAATTTCATAGAATTCTTTGCAAAAAATTCTCAGCTGTGTCAGACCTTCTGTTGATACTATCCCCAGACACTGAAGCAATATTCCTATGTTTTCTAGTTTGCTTACATTCAGCTCACTCACTCTGGCCAAGAAAGTTCTGCTGCCCCGTTTCTTTTGACCAGTAGGTGTTAGGTAGCTCTGCTGGCTGGGGCAGCATTGTTAACATTGTCAAAGATTTTTAGTCCTTTAATTATTTCTTCTTTTTTTCAATTGTAGTCATAAGAGATGGACCAACAAAAGGCAGAAAAGGGTTTCATATAGAAAGGGCTACAAGAAAAAGACCAGGAGTGTGCTGCCATAAAGGAAAAGTTGAAACAACTAAAGACTCGAATTAGGGAATAGCAACATTTTACTGTGGGAGGTGAAAGGGAAAGAATAAAAAGCATCTTTTTTGTGCATTACACAGGAATTACACATGTAAACTTTTATTTTTTAATGTCCTTTTTGCTCCCAAAAACCTATTTCTAAAAGAAATTATGGAAGAAGTGATACTTGTTATTCAAGAAATGGTTGTGCATTTTTCTTTCTATGTAGATTTGGATTAAAAAATCATGCAATGAGATTTTATTTGAATCTTTAATCAGTTATAGTGCTTTTTAATCACGTTTAAGAAATGTTTTACTTAAGTTTGGTCAGATAGAGATACCATAATTTCAAAGTTCCATCTGATTTTAAGAGCTTTTCCAGCAACACTAGTGTTCATTGATGATACTGAATTATCTAGAACTCAAATTAAAATGTTATGGGTATACAGTCAGCTGTAATAGGAGGGTGTGATATTCATATGTGAACAAAATGGATCTTTTCAATTGTTTAGGGATTTATTGGCACATGACAATATTAGGATAATGATTTACAATATGTTTACTATGCATAATGAGTTTTAAGAAATGGTTCTCTTGTTTAATACTGCACCATCATCTACAAACTCATCAAAGATGTCAGTACCAGATACATATCTAACTCAAAATATATATGGAAATTAAATTTCTATCTCAAAAGGTGCATATTGAAAGAGTAATAGCTATGGTAAAAAATTCAAATTTCTGTCTCACATAATTCTTACATCACTATTCACACTGGCAAATAAAATTTGGACAGTAATTGAAATGTTTCTGTGAAAGCAGAAACAGTTTCTTGTATATTTTTGACAATGTTCATGTAGATGCTACTATAGAGAAAATGTTACCAAGTCCCTTTACTTAGAAAGTGTTCACCACAGTTCATGTTAATAACAAAATGGTTGAGATAACACATATACACTTTGTAATCCAAGTTTGGTTAAGTATTTGAATCAGCATGTCTTTTTTTCTACCTCAAGGAATTGTTTTATGCCATATAAAGTTGTACTTAAATTTACCCTCACTGCAACAGTATTTCAACCATATAGCTATGTGCTCCTTGAATTGTTTAGTGTACTGTGTGTGTGTGTTTGTTGGAAAAACATTTTCACTGTCAGTTAATAATTTCAAATTCTGTAATTGTTGTAATGAAAACTTTAAAACAATATTATTGGAAAAAACAAACAAACAAAAAAAACCCACAAATTAAGCATTGCTTCAAGTATTTCAGATTTTGTTGTACCT
>CM037783.1:65494930-65544930 GCA_021229015.1 Solen grandis | reverse complement strand
CTGTCAGAAGTAATATATTTTATTCTATCCACGAGAATAATATACCCTTTTAACAGATTCCGTGCCTGTTTTAATCGATATTGCTGCAAAATATGCATTTCTCAATAAAAGCAAACCAACTTGAAGGTTACAAAATACAATAAGGGTCAATAAACAGACTGCAAACTATCGATGTCTGCATTTCAAGATAATGTAATACATTGTCATGTCTCTCTCTTTGTATTCACTGAGTAACAATATTTTCCAAACTCACTGCTCGATTAAATCTTTTGCCTTCTACCACACGATTTCGTTCTTCCTTGCTATCACGCAAAATAGTGCACTCCCTTGGATTTATCATATTTACTCGGCTGGTATTGTATGTCAATGCAGAGTTTAGTTATTTCCTTACACATCCAGTATGGTTTTCATTTGATATGATGTTTTTGTCAATGATGATAAATCAGTACTTACCACATTTACGACAATAGCAATGACCACCAGATAAATACATATCACGTGACTTCACCTGCGAACACTAAAACATTTCTAAATGCAGTGAATACATCAATGCTGTAGCGCTTTTTTTGTGTGTTTTTGAGTGTGTATGTGTGTGTGTGTGTGTGTGTTTTCATTATTGTTATAATATTTCAAACTCTTTTTATGAGAATGAAGAAAATTAACTATGGCTGTGTACTTTTGTGTTACTAAAATCTAAGAATTAAAATTTTACTTAGCACTAGTGTTGTTGGTTGAATTCGATCCATGTACTTTTTAATTTCATGCTAGTTAAATGTTTGATACTGCATTTGTCATTTGCAAAAGTCGATGAAATGAAACTTGAACTGAAACCTGTTTCACTTATTGAAGACCTACGTCTTTTGGCCAGATGTTGGTGTAGTGTCAAGGAGGTGTGACCGGATGTGGTATTATGCCACTGATCTACAGGGGAACTGCATATGTTCAAATTACATAAATAAAAACAAATTTGTTTTGTTCTGTTCAATAACAAACATATTAGATACCCTTTAGAGGTATTATTTAAACACATTTTAAATAAACAGTGCTTTCCTAGATCTTGGGCTAAAGGGGTAATCATATCTGTTTACAAGAAGGGTGGCTGTTCGGATCTAAAAATTATCTAGGGGTGACGTTAACAAGCTGTTTTGCAAACTTATTTACAGTAGTTATAAATGAAAGCCTTAAACAATGGGCTAAAGATACGGATGTTTTAACTGATTGTCAATTCTGTTTTAAAGAAATTTATGGCACAGTTGATGCAATATTTTAATTAAAATCATTTATTAAATAAGCAATTACGAAATCCAAAGAAATTATATATTGTTGTTACGTGGATCTGCTCAAATGTTTCGATTCCATTTATAGAAATGGTCTTTGGTACAAACTTCTGAAACTGGGGATTAGTGGGCGTCTTTTTCGTGTAATTAAGTCAATATGTAATTATGTTAAATTATGTGTCCGTCATAAGGGTTCATTACAGTATTCTTCAATAACAATATTGGATTATTGCAGGGAGAAATCATTTATTATTTTCTCTATTCACTAATGATATCGAGTTATTATAAGTGAAAATGATAATGTACCATTAACACTTGACTAAAAATCTATATATTTATTTCTGTTTGCAGATGATGCATTGATATTTTCAGAAATGCCACAAAGATCTTTATCAAATCTTCAAGTTTACTGTGAAAAATGGAAGCTTAAGGTTAACGTTGAAAAAAAAGTAGTTGTATTTAAAAAGGGGGGTAATAAAAGGGATGAAGAGGTTTTTAAATTCGGAACACTAAGAAAAGTATCTTAATTTAACTTCTTATGATTGGTGTTATCTAGCGGATGATCATTTATATACATTACAAACGTTAGTGAACAAAAATGTTAAAGCCTCGGGGAATATATTTTCAATTACTAAAGATAAATTCATATTGCTCCAATTATTTGATACTTTTATTTCACCAATATTACATTATGTATGTGAGACTTGGGGGTTCTCAAAAGCAGAAAATATAGAAAGGTTACATAGGAAATTTCTAAAAAGGTTACTGGGTGTTAGATTTAGTACAAACAATCAAGCTATTCATGTCGAATTAATTGAGGTCGCCGTGGTCCAGTGGTAACGTATCCGATTACGGATCCAAAGGTTGTGGGTTCGAACCTCGTTGGAGGCAAGAACTCTTCATGACCTTCCCGGGAACAAAGTACTAGTCCAACCCAGGAACCGTCGAGAGGGATTAGTATAAGTTGTCAGAACTTGTTTCCCAATCGACGTAAATGAAATAAGTTTAAATTACAAGTTATCCTTTATATATATATCAAGATATGTTATTATGGTTATTTTTTTTTTTAAATTACATTATGTAAAAGGAAATAATTGTATCTTATATAATGCACTGATTGATATAAAGTACACAAGTAAGGGACATTTTACCAGATGCAGGCTTTTACGGCGTTTGGTTGTTCCCGGAATCAGTAAATATAAATTTATTTATAACTTTTTTAAATGAAGGCTTATTGATAACTTCATATGTGTTTGGAGAAACGAAATTATCAATAGATAATCACTTGTCTTATTTAGGGAATTAAAATTAAACTTTGAAATATCAATATATATTGAAAAAATAAAATATATTAAGAAATATAATTGCGAAACTTAGATTATCATCGCATATGTTAAACATTGAATATGGAAGAAAATGTACTTTATGTAATAAGAATGATGTAGAGGATATATTTAATTTTGTGCTTATATATTCATTATTTGAAACTTTAAGGAAGAAATAGATAAAAAGACATTACCATATTAGACCGAGTATGGTAAAATTTGTTCACCTTCTATATTCTGATAATGAAAATTTCTTATAAATTTTTTAATTTTTACAGATTTTTTAATTAAATTAATAATTTTACTCTCTCGCATGCTATGTCAATGCGCACTGTATATGTATTATTTATGTTATATGTAACTAACTGTATATGTTCAAGTGATATTAATAAAATTTCTGTTCTTTTCAAAATAAACGCATGATGAAATCTGACTAAGATGTCAGTAAAAAAAAAAAAATTGGATCTAATATATTAAGTCATGAATTCAGGATACAGAATTCTTTCTTATTTTTTTTATCGTGTTGCATAACTAAAACTAGCACTTTCTATATAGTAACAAGTCGTCGGAGATTGTGGATTTGGTCCTTGGATCAAAAGAAGTTCAGATGTTATTTGTATAGCGCCTTTGCTCGACGCTCACTCACCGTGTAATAGTGATTAATAATTTTAGATTATGATTCGTTATCGGAAGGATTTCATAATTATTCATTTTTAGGATAAATCGATTAGTTGTTACTGCCAAATGAAATCTTTTGTGATTGTTTTAAAAATTTGAATATCTGCTCATCTAGATCTTCATTTAAGTGAATACCTATATTTACCACTGGTTTAATATCTCTTTTTTTAATAGTATCAGAAACCTTAAAAATAAAATTCACAATTCTGTTTTGTGTCGTTTTTTTTTTTCAATTTTCGTCATAAATGGTGGACTTTAGATTTGCATTAACTTCACAAAATATTTATCTTTAATAGACATCACTAACGGTAATGCATACAAGACACTGGCAAGAATGCTGAACACCTTTCCCCACCGACATGTTATTGTTAAAGATGTAAAACACTGACGCTACACCATAATAATATTTAAAGTTGAAACCACACTTAAATATGATAGAAATCAAATAACACTTTCTCTCTATTTAAAACGTTCTTTTCTCCACCAACAATACTAAGCGCAAAGTAATACTTAAATTCTTAACTTAGGTAGAGGCGCATTCCACCATTCCTGTTATACGAAATATAACAGTGCAGTACATGAATTTTCACCATAAAAACTGACAAGTTATGTGTACAAATGAATTTCACATGGGTTTCAGTCATGCAATTTATACCATTCAATCAAAAGGAACGTGACCTACACCGCTTTCTATAGCTTTCAATGATTACAGAAATAATGACAGAAATCTCAGATACCCCACTCACGAGAGGTCTTATTTAGTCAGTATGTCATTCAAGCCATTCTCAAGTTGATCTAGCACGGCTGATTTTTGTAGAGAGTATAAGTTATCAGCGGAAATAGTTATCCATAAAAACACACTGTAAACTTGTAACACCGCGGTCCGGTGGTTACGTACATAACACGGACTATGAAGGTTCTTGATTCAAACCCTTTTGTTGGCAAGGATTTATCATTACCTTCCAAAATACAGTATTCTGGTGCAACCCATGAATCGTCAAGAGTGATAAGTATTACCTGTAAGAAATCGTTTCCTGGGCGATGTAAAATAAAATGTTTTAGCTATTATTGCCTACGGACGAGTAGAATGTGAGCCAAACACAAACTTAACCTTATAAAGATAACATGTATGATTATATAATCTGACATGGATTGTCATATCATACCAAATTCTACTAATCATGATCGAGTTTAGAAAAAATTGATATGGACTGACAATTCATGACAGATTTCTTTTATCATATGACCTAGACTCAGTAAACCGCGAATATAACGAAACAAAAACAAAAAAAACAAAAAAAAAACAAACAACAAAAAAACGAATGAACGGACTGTGAACGAATTACTATAATTTGTAATCTTACACCGAGAAATTAGTTTCAAATAATTGCGGAAAATAACGATTTATAGTATATATTTCTCATACATTTTCAACATCATATGTATAATACATCTTTTCAATCAAGGGTAGTTTCACCAAATGCATTTAGATCAACACAGTGTGCATAAAAAGAACACACATACGTGACCCGTAGAGTGATGTAATTTGGCTTAAAAGTTATATGTAACGTGTTACATATACAAAAATACGTGATGATATAAATACGAAACCGTAAACACTGTTTAAGCATAATGTCATCTGATGAAGCATGAAATTATATGAACATTATATAGTTTTAATCTACTAATAATATATAATTACTACGGTGGCATCTATGGAATATGAAAGATATTCACGTGATATAGAAAAGATTTCCGGGTCACCTATATTCCACCGTACACTACTGTTATTTATCAGATTTTTAAAATGATTCTGTACAACACAGGTTCTCTAAAAGGGGTCCTTCTAAATATTTACTTCGTAATAACATTGTTTTAAGTGGCTAAAAGTATTGCTTAAAATGCAAGCTTAAATTTGATGCAACATGTACCAGTTCTAATGTACACAACAGATTACACGTTCATTCTTCCTTATAGCAAGACCTGCCGTATTCAATGTGACAGATCCTTCTGCCCACCACAATGAAGAAGCAACCTTCCGTTCACCAGATCCGTGTTTCAAAAGGCTAATGAGGTATGAAGATCTTGTTTGCGTTTTTCAGAAGTTGATTCTTCCATAACAAATGGGTCAAGTATCTTAAAACAAGAGGGCCAAGATGGCCCTTGGTCGCTCACCTGAGAAAGATGATTGCTTAAGAAATAAAGATGCTTGAGTGTAAAAGTGAAATCTGGCTTTTTTTTATGGTGAAATGGGCATAACTCCTAAATTAACAAGTCAATATCAGTTATAATTGAACCCGATTGTGAGATTATGGGCATAAACATTGTCTTAAAGTTTAAAAATGATTGTTAAAAAAATGAAGTTGGTAGAGAATAAACAAAGTGAAATTTTTTTTAAAAAACCCATCTCAGCCACAGGATTAACAATGTCATAAAGTTTGAAGATGATTGCTAAAAAAAGGAAATGCTAGAGTGTAAACAACGTGAAATATGCTTTTTTATATTAAAAGGGGCATAACTCTGACCTAATTGACGAATCTCAGCCATAATCGAACTCAATCGAGACCTTATGGTCATAAGCATTGTCATTAAGTTTGAAGATGATTGCTCAAAAGGAAGATGCTAGAGTGTAAACAACGTGAAATATGGCATTTTTTTATATTAAAAGGGGCATAACTCCTGACCTAATTGACGAATCTCAGCCATAATCGAACTCAATCGAGACCTTATGGTCATAAACATTGTAATAAAGTTTGAAGAGGATTGCTCAAAAGATGAAGATGCTAGAGTGTAAACAACGTGAAATCTGGCATTTTTTTATATTAAAAGGGGCTTAACTCCTGACCTAATCAACTGTTCTCAGTCATAATCAAACTCAATCGAGACATTATGGTCATAAGCATTGCCATAAAGTTTGAAGAGGATTGCTCAAAAGATGAAGATGCTAGAGTGTAAACAACTTGAAATATGGCATTTTTTTAATATTAAAAGGGGCATAACTCCTGACCTAATGGTACGATATCAGCCATAATCGAACTTGGCCGTGATTTTATGGTTATAAACATTGATATAAAGTTTGAAGATAATTGCTCATGAAATGAAGATGCTAGAGTGCAAACAATGTGAAATCTGGCTTTTTTGAATTTTAAAAGGGGCATAACTCCTGACCTAATGTTCCGATATCAGCCATAATTGAACTTGGCCGAGATTTTATGGTTATAAACATTGTTTTAAAGTTTGAAGATAATTGCTCATAAAATGAAGATGCTAGAGTGCAAACGAACAAATTGTGGACGACGGACGACGGACGGACGGACGGACGACGGACATTCATCGATCCTAATAGCTAATCCTGAGCACACGTGCTCAGGTGAGCTAAAAAGTATCTCCATCGTCAAAGAAAACTCAGGCTGCCTCCAAAATACAAACGGCTTATATTCAGAATTAATACAGCTATGCTTAGAGAACATTAAAATTAAAACAATCTTCAAGTATCTTTACACAGAATATGTCATTTCTCATTTAACGTACAACACTGACTGTAATACATTTAGTTTAAGACAAACAATATAGTTTTTACATATTCAACACCGAAATTATGCGATTTTATCTTGTATTAGTTCTAACTAAGCGACGTACATGTATCAAATGTCTCATTTTTTTAAAGTATGATACCAGATTAATGTCACACATCGGTTAATAAGATCGGAGCATTTTCTCTCTAGGCACTTCTATTTAATAGAATTGTCACGCTCTGTTGTAAAGTAATAGAAACCCTAATGCGATTATGACCTCGCTTCCAATCTCAGCCATGGCGTGTGCATCTATTTGAGACCGTACAGTGGATCGTGAGAATGCTAGCAGTTTTTGGGCAGATATATTTCTTAGCAGCTTCATCAGCATAAAATGTTCTACTGTTATCTTCGTTATTTTATTTTTCCCTCATATAAAACCCTACAGCAGATAACGATCTCTATTTATTCTATTTTTCTTTTACTGACTTTATTTCCTGTGGAAAAATCGTAAAGCCTGACAGGTTTTCTATTTGGAGATGCTATGATGGGACGAGTGCACACGAAAAAATGCGGACAATTTCGGGAGTAAAATGCTTCACAAAATGCATTATTTTTGTAAAAACTTTGGTCGGAGCAAGAATGATGCATTTTACGAAGCATATAACAAGTCCCGGAAATTACGGAAATTTTACGACATTTCTTGAAAATATGCATCTTTTAGTCGAACACGACACATATTCTGCACAAGTCGATTTGGTTCAATCTTTCTGACTTTTTGTGATTATCTTAAAAAGGATAGAATAAATTCAATTTTATGAAAATTTGATAAATCTGATATAGGCTCATACCTAACGAGGCCATTTTATATATGTCAAACGGATCAAACTAGGTTATGGCTTTGGTAAAAATTAATGACAATTCGATCTTCGTTCTAAGAGATAAGTCTTAGAGATATGATCAATAATCCTTAGAAAAGAATGCAGGAAGAAGTTACATGCGACGTTTTATTTTCGCTGAAAAATAAAAATGATAGCTGTGTAATATTCTAAGCATACATAGTGTTATTTGATTTTGATGAAAAAATATGCTTAAAATAAGAATTTTATACTTTTTGTACTTTTTTTAAATTAAATTATTTTTTTCTCAGCCTTAATGTTTGAAGACAAGTACACAATGGCGCTGTTTGTGTACCTCTACATAGACATTAATTCCTGATATATGATTCGGAGAACTCTTGTAGAAATAGAACACGATTTTACAAATGTCTTTCACAGAATTATTTTTACATTTCGCAAATGCTTGCATTTTAAATGGGAAATACATAAATAGGAAATTATATGAATATCTTTTCTTAATGATTACAAATAAAAATGCATAGTATTGAGTGAATTGTTTATTGAAGAGTAAGATATCTTTATTTTTTCGTCCTCTATAAAGCATCGTATTTTTGCCTTAACTCGTTGCATGCCGTGGTATATTAATCTATTGTCGTTGTTTTTGTATGTAAAGTACTAATTGAGTATACAATTGCATATTACATGGAACAATGTAAGAAGGAATTTCGAAAGGGGGTCTGATGGCTTCTCTAAATCTATATCACTGAAGGACAAGCAAAGTTACTAGCTTTTGCAGTAGGATAAAATCACAAGGGTGCGCATGGTGACATTGTAGAACTGTTTGTTCATGTGACGCTTTTCATAGTTTTGGACGTGTTTTATGAACTTATTAAATTAGATCACTTTGAAATTTGTGCGCAACATAATATTCCATAGTTAGATAGGTACGATATAGCAGTTATTGGTGTTCGGATTCAGACAAAACAGTATATTATCAAATCTGACCAAAGTGATCAGTTAAGGGAACCCAGTCTAGTCTAGGCGGACAATCTGAAACAGATTTACTGCTGAGTACAGATGCTCGCTAATACAGGTTCAACTTTAACAAGATTGTGAGTATATGTTGATTTTTCAATTCTTTCCACAATTTAAAATGGATCTCAGCTACTCTTTGATGTAAATGCTACTTTCGCATATTGCTCCGCTGTACTTTGCTTTTGTTAAGAACTGCTGCTGGTGGACGTATGTACCAATAAAATCAGATTTAGAGGAAATGATGCAAGAAAGTAATTAAAGCCAACATTTGAATAGATATGCTTCCAAGTATCATGCCAGTATTTTCAGAGGATGTGTTTGATACGAATTGACACTTCATGATGACTGGAAACGGACACAGTCACAGTAATTTTACGAGTTCACGTTTAGCACATTGTTGTCATCTGAAAATTAAAGCAATACCATTCAAAATGCCATTTGTAAAACAAGAGGACCGAGATGGCCCTAAAGACGCTCTCCTGAGAAAAACTGCCTTCGTTGCCTAAACGTGTTACTAAATTATGGGAAAGTTGTACTAAATACATAATCAATGAAATCATTTATAATTCCACAAACTAAACAGTGCCCGTAGTCAAATTTGAAGTCAAACTTGACCGAGAAATTATGGCTTTAAACACACAAATTTACACATTAAAAGGGGCATAACTCCTGACCTAATAAGCCGATATCCGCCATTATCAAACTTGGCCGTGAGATTTTGATAATAAACTTTGTCATAAAGTTTGAAGATGATTGCTTAAGAAATGAATATGCTAGAGCGCAAACAAAGTGAAATTTGGCTTTTTTAATATTAAAGGGGCATAACTCCTGACTAATAGCCGATATCGCCATATCACTGGCCGAGATTTTGGTAATAAACATTGTCCCAAAGTTTGAAGATGATTGCTTAAGAAATGAAGTGCAATCAAACTAATTGTGGACGACGGACGGACGGACATTCATCGATCCTAATAGCTCATCCTGAGCACATGTGCTCAGGTGAGCTCAAAACAAAAACAAAACAAAGAAACAAAACACACACACACAAAACACACACACACAATACATATATTCATTTATCCTCCAAAGATAAAAAAAAAACATGTTCAAATATATAAATACAATGAATCTCATGTAAGAAAATGCATATTCCAGTCCCCTTTTAGCGCCATTTGCAGTTTTTTGATGAAAATAAATACTTCTTCATACTAGCATCTGAAATCTATAATTATGTTAAACTACTATCTACTAGTTATCTTGAAGTTTGAAATAAACTGAAAGAATAATGTAGTAAACATATACCATTTGAAATTACAAGACTGTAGGTCTAAATAGAAGTTGATTATACCATGCTGACGTTCCGTATATATGGAACAAAAAAATTATTAGACACGAAAATTAAAACGTAAAACTTGATCCCTACTAAAAATAGTTATTACTCGACTTTATTGGATTAGCAAAATTAGATGTTCTCAGGTGTACAAATTAAGTCTTACATGAATTGCTATTCCACTGTATCCGTTTTTAATTATTTCGATTCATTCATTGCTATACATCTTTACATGTTGGCATTCTATTTCAGTCGTTTGGCCGCTCAATTCACACCTTTGTTCTTAAATGAAAAAGATCCTGTATTAGAGAATGACATTCCATAACGAGCTGGTGTTCTTGAGCATTGTTTCTTTTCTCAAATGCACTTAATAGCCTTATTCCCTAACCACGATATACCAACGTTGTCAGAAACGGTATCGACCAGTATACATACAGGGTAGTTCCCCCGACTGGTTGTCCAATTGTCAGGATACTGCAGTGTGACAAACACTCTGTCTAAAAAATACAAAAGTCTCTAAATGAAGGTAAAACCGTCGATTAAACCCGACAAATTTACTACTTCCGAATATTCTCTCACGTGATTTTCATTCTCCGAGATTTATGATACGATATGATCCTTTGGTTTTAAAGCTGAGATTTAGTGCCATAAACTGAATCCAATAATGATTCTGATCACAATAAGGTTGAAATAATATTTTCTTACAAATTTAAATAGATAAAATTACGAATGTTAGGTTCTAACGGAGGTAATGGTCATATTTATTTCAAGGTAAGATATTTAAGTATAAAATATATTGCCTTTATAGGTTAATGAATATATAAACCAAGGACTAGATATGGATTCAAAATATGTGCCACCACGAAGAAAAATAAAACAAAACATTGGACGGACAGTATAAAATATATCAATACTGAAAACGATTTTAATGCTGTGTAAGGAATAAACGATATAAAAAGGAAATTTCATATCTTAACAGAATGAAATTTCGATATATTTTATGCTGATTTTTTTTAAAAATAAAAAGCTTTATATTTTAGCGTTAAAAGATTTTACAGAAAAGAACATCATTTATTTAAATTCGTGTGACATGATAAAGATGCAACTATATGTAAATTGCCATCTGGTTAAGACATAAACTGGTTATGACAAGTTTTCACAATAAGGTCATGGTAACTTACATTTGGGATAAGACCTAACAATTAAATAATTACATGTGAAATATATTAGTATAAATATAAAACAGCTGTTCATATGATATGGGAAAGATACAGTCTTCATGTTATAAGTATTGTTTCTTTAAATTAATATCAAATTCTGCCGCGTTTTACACTCATTCATGGGAAATTCACTCATCTTTTCACCGTACCTTTGAAGATGAAGACTAGTCATACATAAGGTCCTAGATCGCTCACCTGAGTACCGTAAATCTCGTTAAGTATTTATAAATTCATAAATGTACAACTAAGATATGGACTCGTGGTTTTCACCAAATTTAAGTCTAATTTACTTGGTCAAAGGAACTCTGATGTCCTGATTCTGACGGAGTCCGAATCCTATACACTGAAATGAAAGACTGAAAATACGACAAATCGAGGTAGAAATACACAAGGCTCAGCAGAAAACGTGGCATTTATTTTATCTCCTTTTATAGGTTTCTTAAAATTAAAAACATACCAAATGAATGACGATACACATATATGACATAACACTTATATATTGAAACAAATATACATTGCCATTTCCATGGATTATTAAGTTAATGCTTTTAAGAGTTACTTCCCTCAAAGGCCCGCTGAATATGTACAAAAATGAAAGCGCAGACGAGAAATACTTTGTTGTTTGTAGACAATGCTCCTTCATGCCCTAATGGTGAACTCAGCAACATCAATGCACAGTTTTTCTCCAAAACACAACATCCTTGACTCATCCAATTGGATCAGGGAATAATACAGGCAACCAAGCTCAAAATTAGGAAACGCTAGGCAATTTGTTGTGATTCTGTAATCATGGTAATGCAAATAAAATTAAGGTTTATACTTATTCTCCACGTTACGTAAGTCATGAAGGGCTTTTGTGTGCCAAACCGTATTACATGTATTACAGTCTTTACGATAAATATTCACGGTTTACTTGCAAATGTGCATCCGGCCTGGCTCCGATGTATTATTTTGTTTGCCTTTTCTTGCAAACAATAGATAATTTTGACTTGGAAGTTTACTTAGATTACTATGAAGAATAAAAATATATTTTTCTGTACATTTCAGTTTCTCCACATTGTGAAAAAACTGAACAGACAACCAACTTTTTGAGGGACTAATGTATTGAAACAGATCAGTGTATTAGATGCTATCTACTGGCTATCAAAGTCTTGTGAAAAAGTGACTGATACTACAATTCAGAAGTGCTTTAGAAAGTAAGTTTTGTAGTTGATGGTTCTTGCGAAAAATACATAGACGAAGGTGGCAATATAAATCAAAATGTTGATGCAAGTGAACAGTTTCGAGGTGAGCAAAAGGGTGTGATGATGAAGATGACTTGTTTCACTGACAGCCCTTTTAATGTCCAAGAAATCTTTGGATTTTCATTGAATGATTTGCTATATATTTACAACCAGCTTCACACTTGTGATACAGAAAGTGTTAACTAAGATAAACCGGTTCGTGACATACTGAATCAAATAAATGAGAAAGATTTTGGTGACTGTGACCATGAAACTAAGATCAGTGATACCCAAGGATCCATAATGCACAGATGTTAGGGTTATTAAACTAAAATCCTTTGCTTTGAAATATGGACATGAAACACGGTGCAACACTTATTAAAACTAGATGAGGAATGTTCCAGTCTTGTAGCAAACAAAAGTAAATAGACAAAAATCAGTGACTTCTTTGAAAAAGCTACATAAAATCAAGAATAAAGTAGGTGTCAAAAACGTAAAAAAAATATATACTAAGTGGTTAAAAAATAAGAAAACATGTTTGTCATGTTGAATTTATTTTAAAAGTATGTTGTTTTTTTTAAATTACAATGCAAATAATAAAAGTTTTAACATTTTAAACGCTGCTCTTGGTCATTTAACGGTCGAGTCTTAGATACATTAGTCATACAATGAACCTGTATTAAATGACTCCCTGTGTTATTTGACCTTCTTATGAAAGTCCCCTGGACTGACACATACGACAGGTTTGACTCTATTTTTATTGACCAAGCTTGATTTATCTTGGGAGACAATATATTTACTATTATATCTCTTGTATGATCGTTATCAGCTGATATCTAACCACCATGTCAGGTGATATAATCCTTTTCAATACTTTCTTTACACCCACATATCGATATGAGTGAAGCAACCTCAATCAAATTTAAATTCAGAACCATTAAGTCTAATGTCGATCAGTTGATATGACTATATGGACCTTGATCATGAATGAGAGCCAACTTCATTGATTTTCTTTTGTCTGCAATTGTTGAGCGATTTGATTGGTGATTTGGCATTTGGCACTCTTCCATTTTTGTCTCCTGTACAAATTGTGAAAGTTTACTGTTGTGTTAGCATCTCAAGATCTGGAACATATATAAAGAAATGAGTTTTAGTTATATAAAAAGAGAGGAAACACCAACAAAGGGTTTCCTTTTATTACAGCAAATTGACGAAGGCTTAAACATTTAATGTAGGAAGTAGTTAATAAAGAAAAATCATTATTTGGTTGTGGTATATTATAAATTTCAGTCTTAAGTGTGTGTGTGTGTGTGGAGAGGGGTGGGTGGTGATGATGGATTCATGCTTTTCAAACTATGTCATACTTGCTTACCAACTTTAGAAGGGCTTGTTTCAGGTGTTTATTGAGTAGACAGCAACATTTTCCTTTTTAATCGAGCGAATGTAATACTTATTTTGAATGTAGATGCAAATTGTTTTTACCTCATATAGTGGAATTATTTTGTGTGTGAAAAGCTAAAACCCTTGAAACTAAATATGACTACTACACAGTTGCATTAAATCTCCAGACCCAGGTGGCCTGTTTCAAATTAAATGAAATGACAACACAATAAATATCTTGTAGAAAGAGATTCTTCGTGTACTTTAGGTTGTGAATCCTAACCATATTGGATTTATTCGTTGATAGTTTTATAGGTTGGGTACCCCATTTTAAAGAAAACATTTGATGATAGCCATATGAAAATTAACGATGTTCGTTGACGATAGGTAATTATTTGAGAGTAAAGGGTGATGAGACGAATATTTTGTTTTTAGGAGCATTCCAAATCCGCAATTTAGCCTAGACATTACTTCATGTGGTTTCTGGCTGAAGCAGTACATGCGAGACTGCAGGCACCGCCGGTAGAACTTTTTATCAATGCCATAACAGTACTATCTAAATCGATAAAAATTTGATTGATCAGACAGGTCAAAAATGACTGTTTGTTTGCTTGTTAGGGTTAAATATCCCACTAGGGTCTCATTTTATAGTAGTAAGAAGGCCTTGTTCTCACCCACAGTATTACAGCCATCTGTAAATATACCAATATGATATAAAGAGTTTTAAAAATCTAAGGCGTTGCAAATTTCCTATGTTCAACAACTAAAGTACCATGTTCAGAATAAACCAACGCATTTGTTAAAATGACAATTAAATTTAAAAACTTGTTAACAAAATCAGTTTTTCAGGTACATTCTTATTTGTCTTTCCCAAAATTCGTTATTGAAAATATTCAGTTTTTGAGATTTAAATACACAAGATGTGCAGTTTAATGACATCGTGTGTTTGACTTGATTTCCATCTGTATCGAGTCAGACTTTCCATCTACACAACCGTTATTTGCAAAATTACATGCATTGATGTTCACTCCATCAGTATTTTACCTGGAAACGCTTGGATGTCTTCAAAGTCAGTCAGTGAAAACAGGCTATAGTTTATTGCAGGATCTGGCTTATAACTAAATTGCTCATCACAAAAGGCCCACAGAAGCACACCCATTAACCCGAAAACTCGATATGTCATATCGATATGATCGATGCATTTGATTTTCATTGATCCTTTTCTGAGCACTGAATGGAGATTTTTTTGATAAAGTCTTGCAGCTAATTTAAAGTACACACATTTTGCATATAATGTCTATCTTAATTCTTTACTAATGGTCATGCTACGCTCAATCTTTTTCAAAACCATTTAAAATGTAATAAGGTCGAATACTTCCCATTTAAAACTGACACAAAAGTTTACCCTGCGTTTCTTTTCCTTTGAAGATATATTAAAAATAAACAAACTCCAGGAGGAGGTACAAGAAAGATATAATGGATTAAACATATGGGCAGAAATGCCGGCAAAAGGACAAACTTATGTATTATTATTCTTATCATTATTATGTATTATAATTGTATACAAAAGTCAACATGTTTTATATATACATATACTATTTCCTATTCATCTTATAGTCACTATAAGGAACCAGTGAAAATGATGAAAATGATACAAATTGATAATTTGTGACTCAAAAGTCGTACGACTGCCTCAAATGTAATATAATTTGATCGCGAATAGTATGATTCTCATTTTTGATGCGTTATTAACCTCCTGACTGACTGACAATTTATGATGATTTATTTTAAGTATGGTCAAATGATTCAAAATATGATTTACCAAGTGCACACTCCAGTGTTCTTAAACGTTACATTTGTCGGACAACTTTTCGGTTATTTTAAAGAAACTAATAGTCTATATCAACGACCAAAAGTCTTCTATTACATCATATATATTTTAAAGTGTTGGCTGTTTCAGATTAAACCGACATTAATTACAGTGAATATTCAGAAACTCATATCCTTTAATCATGAAAGAAAAGATAATTAAGTTGAAATACGTATTATTTGGATTTAGATATATAAGAGGTTTGTAATATTT
This sequence comes from Solen grandis, assembly GCA_021229015.1. Lineage (NCBI taxonomy): Eukaryota > Metazoa > Mollusca > Bivalvia > Adapedonta > Solenidae > Solen > Solen grandis. The sequence goes on along the minus strand of CM037783.1, from coordinate 65,529,028 downwards.
TAACCTACATGCGAAATATTTACCTGGTCTATGTTTTTTCAAACACTAGTAAAAATCATTGTTTCCATACAGTTATTTGCATGGTATACCAAGACATCGGATTTAATTAAAAGTCTAGTGATGTTATTCCATATTGATCCAATGAGAAGTAAAACGTCGTTCCTAGACAAGCTGAAAAAAAATCTGTTTTCGTTATCACTGCCATATGTCTTTGCCCTTAAGTCAATGCCCTAGGAGACAGCCATCAATTGATAATGATGTCATCGCAACCAACGACAGTATCGTCTACTAGGGTAATATAGATTCGAGGTGCAACAGATAGCTTATGTTATTTTATGTTGACTTGTGGGGTACTGTGATCTATTAGAGAGACAAAAGCCAAAATCACTCATAGTGTGGGATGAAATAGGTCTGCTGGAACTTACTTATTATTTACTAGTTTTTATTTCAAATGGCATTCATCCACGTGTTATAAGGGTTGAATAGACCAAATTATTCCATTTATTTGTCAGAAATTGGCATGAAATAAAATGAAAACCTGTTTTTGGGAGGGTATGTAGCGCTTCAGCTAAAAGAAATAATCACTTCTCGATTATGCCCTATATTAGCAAAGTAAATTACTTTGAAAGGCTGATAAACCTGGCTCTTCAGTACACACTAACTGAATATCTTATACGAAGCGACTGGTTGCATAATGTAGTTGATATCAAAAATGATAATTATTTGTTTAATATGTGCAATATTCAATGACGTCTCCAATGCCTTAAGAAACTCACAGATTAGAAAGTGCCAATAAAAATATCACTGGTAATGTAGCATAATGTCTCATGTCAACGGAATGACTGCACTGAATATGAAACTGGTGGCGTAGGGCATCTAAGATGCAAGAGCAATAGGCAATAAGCTGGGTATATTAAAATATGTTGTTTTTTATTATTAAGGGGTTTCACTTTTGCAAACTGGAATTCGTGCATTATTACTTTTTTTTTTTTTTTTTATAAAATCACTATCATTAAATATCGTTTGAAGTATGGTTTAGTAGTGCCTATTTTCCTATTAATTCTGAGTTTTTCTTTTCCGTTTGTCATTCTTTATTAGAGAGATCCTACAGTACATTAGTTGTTTTCACGAAAAAGGTTTAATCACCAAATATAAATGACGAGATAGATTTATTCTGTGTCAAATAAAGTCGTGCATCAATCTACAACTTGACGCTATGATGAGGAGGATTCTGGCACAACTAAAAGATACTTCAACATAACCTTGCAAGGCTATGATTGCGTTTTGATTTGAACCCATAGTCATATCCAACGTCATATTGGTTATGTATGTGTCGCTAGAGGTCTTTTCAGTGCAGCCAGTTATAATGTTTGAGGGTTCAATCGGATTTCCTTCCAGGTTACTTACGGTGATCAGTATTTCTACCAGGATGCTTCTCAGACTCAGGGTCTTCCTCTGTACGTTACCGATTATCGCGATGACATTAAACTCAGTGTAATCTTGTTATATTTCCGGTTGTAATGCTATCATGGAGCATATTTTTGTATCAGTCACGCAATAAAAGAATGTAAAACTTTTAAATCATAAGTTAAAGCATAGACTGAAATGGTGATATCTAAGTTGAAATACAGAAGATAATCTTGAAATTTCTTTGTAAATAAATGTGTGTAGCATACTGTCTGACAGAACGCTATTCATTTCTTATTTAAGTATAGTAATTACTGCATTAGATGCTTGACGAGTCAAAGCACGTGTTACATTTATTTGATCAATCATGTCAGTAAAATATCTTACTTTATTTATATGAGGCAATATCATTATCAGCATCAAACGTCCTCTCCAAGATATATCTTGCTTGATATATAAAAAAACCTACACCCGGTGTCTGGATAATGTGAATGGTTGTGTTATGATTTCACAAAGCATGATACTGCAATACGACAGAAGTACACTATATCGGTCTCAAGTAAACACAGTCTCAAAATTACTAAAATACGAGTGCTGTCGGTGTGATGTTAAATCAAACATAGAAACACTCCCAACTTCAATAATTATTAAGGACGTTTTTTAGGCAAATATATATTTTTAGCATATTTACCGCTGATTTTCTCGCTGAAGCGATATAACATGTTATGAATCTTGTACCAAAAGGAACAATATATACCAGTCAAAGAAATATTCTCAATAACTAATATAACTTGATGTTTAACTTGCTCACATTAATTCAACTGACAGCATATTATGAAATTTACCTGGTAAAACTTATAACTGATCATTTGAAAATAAAGAGAACATTTTTCTTGGACTTAATCGTAAAAAGCATACACGTATTTGATAGGTTTATTAATACTTCAGAAAAATGATCTTACTCACTTACACTTCATCACAAGACTATCTATTCAACATCTCTCTCTCTATCACTCTCTATCTCTTAATTACTTCAACAAAAAGACACATATTTCTTCATCCTGTTTACTATCTACATATATTTTTCAAGTCGCCCATGGGTACTTTTAAAAATCGTTTGGTGGCTTACAGTAACACTTTAAAACCGTGAAACACTCTATATTATACTCTAAAATGCGAGAGAAAGTGTACACCCAGGTTTTTGTCATCTAAATATAATATTATTTTAACTTGTCTTGAAAATAATTAACAATTTAAATCAAAACCCAGTTTTGCAACAGAGTTTATTAGCTGAAGCATAAATAGAGTTACTGTCCTTTGGAACGGTCTAACATTACGTTCTACTATACCAAAAAAGTCTGTGAAAGTTTAGTTTAAAACATTGCAAGCAACAAAGGAAACGCATTAGGGTGTTAGTCTAAAAAGGATAACCAATTTCTATCACTTTAGAGACTGAGGCTGTGTATTTCAGTCTGATTTCAAGAAAGACCGTCCTATTTATACTTCCAAACTGCTTTCGGATTGACATAAATATCAGTTTCTTTAGAAATCAAATCAAATAAAAGAAGTCAAATTTTTCTCTCTGAGAATTTTAGGGAGTACACTTTTTTTACGCGTCATGTTCATCTATCAGATGTGTATGTATTTCACCGTTTTGGTGGGAAAACATGTACTCCTTTGTACATGTACTGTTTAAATTCATTTGTTCTTCTTATATTCTTTATATGACATTTATCTTTATTCCACAAATTTCGGGAAGGTGTGCATTAAACTACATTGCTTTTGTAAATGGAATCATCTTTAATTCCCTCTCAAATCTCATTTCATCCCTATAAGTCAATGTCCTAGGAGACAGCCATCAATTGATAATGATGTCATCGCAACCAACGACAGTATCGTCTACTAGGGTAATATAGATTTGTTCCATCTTCTGTGGATGTCTATGAATTTCTTAAATTTGACTGCCAAGTTGAAAGCATAATTTTCCTTTCAGTAAATTACATTGCTTGATATATTGAGGCGAAGTAATTCCTTTAGCACTCGTTTCATCTATTTAGACGCACCATAGATACATGTACCTTTGTACTACAACAAGTGTAATAGTAAATCGCTATTATTCTTATTTTCAAATCGTGATCTGTCATAGGATATATTGAAAACGACACTATCGTAGCGCATATAAAGAGTTAAATATATCCACTGATAAAAGTAAATCTTACATTTATTACACGTAGGAGTAAACTGCTGATTTTTTTTGAAAAGTATTACATTTAATTTTTCTGTATTTTTTTTACCAAATTCATCAATAGTTAGCTGATATTTATCGATTTAGTATGTATCCATGAAATATTTCAAGAAATAGATAACAATTGTGTCCGCTTGATGCCAATTTAATTATCTGACAATAACAAATCCAGATGCTCCTTGATTTAAGCAGAAATACCAGAGTAGAAATGTATGCTTTTGTCAGTCCCATCATTTCAAAAGAGCAGATGGTTACCAACCGGTTTGGCCCGGAAACAAACCAAGACTTACCGGTATGGACTTTGCCAACTCCTCCTTTCCCTGTACATTGTCTCAATTCATCTGCAAAGGTGATATTTTTTTTTCATTTCGCCAGACGAGGATTGCTGCTTCATCATTCAGTCATATCTCAATCTCAATATACTCATAATTAGCAGAAGAACACTATTGATTTTTTCCAGACTGATAACTTTTGATTTTATTGACCCTAAAGTGTTTAGTAAATCTGTCAGACTCTAAAAGGATATCGGGAACGATCTGAAAGGAAGATACTGCATGGAAACCTGATTCGTCATCACGGCTTTGTCCCGGCACATACAGCTATATTAATTGGCATAGGTTTAGACGTCAATATTGATTTAGAATAAAATTATCACCTCATTCTCTTGAGATCAAGTCATGTGTTTCCATAGACGCTGTCATCATTAACAGATAATCAGCTGTGATTGGGGTTAGAATATGTTTGTATCCTAATGGTCTTTTTATGAAAATCCTCTCATCTCCAACTCTTGATATAACATGTAATCTCAGTGTTCAGACTTACACAATATAGTGTTAGTGACACTTGCATGAGAAGAATGGCGCCTATGATTATGACTCACGTCGTATTGACGTCTTGACCAGCTTGAACACTATAATGTGTATATAAAATATTAACATATTTGTAACTTGCTAAATTTTCTACATTTATATCAAACATAATTAACAGCACAATTATGTGGGTTATATCTTGTTGTTTTTTAACTTAATGCGAGTTCGCTTGAATTTTCGACTGGAACCAAAACCTCACCCACGGTTACAACAGAATAACTTAAATCTATAAATCTGTTAAGATGTGGCCGGATCTATGTTTCCTCAGTTCTTTTACGAATATATGTTTTACATATAATTTAAAACTACTAGATAAGCTATCTTTCCCTATTCTTGAGCCAATAAGGATGTAAATGATGGAATACACTAGTAGTTTACGCACAACATTTTAACATAAACAACTATCCATGTGTAAGGGTAGAATGTGATACAATGGTACATATATGATTCTGGTCATGTATGGAACCATTTATAACATTTAACTACATAGTCCGATAAATTACACAAGGAATAATACAAGCAATGGTTTTGTATTTTTGATTAACTAATCTTTGACTATGGGGTGACATTTAAATAGTGTATTTTCTATATTTGTGTTCAGTCAAGAGATAAATAAATAAAGAAGCAGTGATGAATACACACTAGGTCTAAAACATGAAGGTTTAGCTTCTATTCTTTTTCCCATAGTCTTAATGATTTGTCAGTACTCTTTGAAAATTCAGATAACGTACAGTATATTATAATATGCACTTGATCAACCAACATGATTTTTATCACAAAAACTGACAATTTCTGGATAAAATTGTTTAGAATATATTTCATTAGGTTTACATGCAAATATTTTAAACATATTACATTTCGCATTATAAATGAAATGAGGTAAGACCACAAGTCCTAGCAACTTAGATTCAGCCCTTCACCTTCATTACAATTTTTGGGCACATCTAAGTCAATAATAGTAAGGGATTGATAGGGATTCATTCTAGGACAGGCAGGCACAGTATCAAGATGACGTGAATGGTGTATATCAAAATAAGTTCTGTGTCTGTATTAAGAAGGCTAAGGAATTTTGTCGATGTGAGGTACAGAATTTATATATATAACTCAATATATCGTATCGTTAGGATAAGACTATGCATATTTTAAAAAATAATGTGACGAATGTGCCCTGTGTTTTGTAAATAAATGTTAGATGTTCACACCTCAAAGGCAGTGGTAAACTAAGCATTAAAAGGCTAATAAAGTTTTGCTGGCGGAGCTTTCACCCGCTGGCGATAATCTGAGAACGTGCAGGATTTGACCAGAATCTAGTATGAGGTGTTATAAGAGTTGCAAACGGGAAAACATCATTATTTACTCAGAAGCCAGACGAAAATCTACATTCCCATTATTATTCTAAAGTAGCTTTTGAAATTTTGAAATAAAACAACAAGAACAAGAGGGCCAAGATGGCCCTGTGTCGCTTATCTGAGTAAGATGGCTGTGTTAGGCATTATGACAAAAAATCTGGCATCTAAAGTGTTTTTCTAACATTTGACTAAGTGACCTACATATTGATCCTACCTGAATTTGCACTCAACTGGGAATTCATGCAGTCATCATTCATATCAAGTTTAATGAAGAATGGGACAAAAATGTAGGCCTGTAGAGTGTTCACAGCGTTTTTTAAGATTTGACCTGGTGACTAGTTTTTGACCCATCATGACCAAATTTCAAACTTATCCGAGATATTATGAGACAAACATCCTGGCCAAATTTCATGAAGATTGGGCCAAAACTGTGGCCTGTAAAGTGTTCACAAGGTTTTTCTAAATTTTGACCTGGTGACCTAGTTTTTGACAACTTATGACCCAATTTCGAACTCATCCGAGATATCATGTAGACAAACATCCTGACCAAGTTTCATGAAGATTGGGCCAAAACTGTGGCCTGTAGAGTGTTCACAAGGTTTTTCTAAGATTTGACCTGGTGACCTAGTTCTTGACCCCACATAACCCAATTCCGAACTCATCTGAGATATCATGTAGACAAACATTCTGACCAAATCTACTGAAGCTTGGGCCGAAACTGTGGCCTCTAGAGTGTTCACAAGGTTTTTCTAAGATTTGATCTGGTGACCTAGTTTTTGACACCACGTGACCAATTTTGAGTTCATCCGAGATATCATGTAGTCAAACATCCTGACCAAGTTTCATTAAGATTGGGCCAAAACTGTGGCCTCTAGAGTGTTCACAAGTGGATGTTGATGACGGATGACGCACGACGGACAAAAGGCGATCACAAAAGCTCACCCGAGCACAAGTGCTCAGGTGAGCTAAAAATCAAACGGACAAAAGGGGCAAGAAAAAAGAGCTGATCTTTCTGGACATCTTGAAATACTCATCCAGCTGAATGGCGGTATAGGTCAGCATATTGTGCGATTTATGTACCGGTGTATGCTTTATGAAAGAGATATTATTGTTATATTACTGTTGATTTGTCTAGGGGTTCTGGAAATTGATTTGATCCCAAGTGTTTTTGTTGTTATTCGTTATGATCAGCAACAATTTTCTACTTGTGTTTCAATGATTCTAAGTTTTTTTAAGTCAAATATTGATAGAGTTGTAAGTGCCAAAATATTTATTGTCCCAGTGTTTGGGTTTTGGCGAAAATATTGCCACCACCACGTTGCAATAAAACGCAATAGTAATTGAAAGTTCATGTAAACTACTCTCTTCCTCTTTAAAGCATTTAAGACGAGAGCACGAGGGTTGATCAAGTTTCGGAACGAATGTATGGTTATTTTCATTTCAATTCGAATAAAGGACGAGGAACTTATATGTTTGTCAATTAATTTGATTTGGCTCATTTGTATTCCTTTATGGTTATTTCTTGAATTATATAATATTTTACTGCTTGCAAATAAATGCAAATTCATTAGCCTATAATACAATTATGAATGTGATTGCACAAAGGATGTTATGGAAGTTTATCTATTGAAAAATCAGAAAATTTTTGTTTGGCAAAAAAGTATATTAATTAGCCATTTCTTTTACACAAACACAATGTTACATAAACAATATATTTATTTTACATCTTTTATAAAACATCATGCTTTTTTTTCGCAAACACCATAATGATTGCAATAATATATATATTATATATATCTACATTATTGAACCGAACAAAAGACATACTTTGCTTATGTTTTAAAACTTTCCATTTAATTTATTACGAGGGATGTTCAAATTGAAATGCAACTCGGGTATATTATGTAACTACGCACGCTTTTACCAAAAAACAAAAAAAACAAACAAAAAAACTACTTGGATCGCCTAGGGGCATCAATTATCTCTCGGTCGATACCAGTTTTGTGTAAATCTGTCCTCTCTAGCCTCGACTACACAACGAGAAACATTGCATACTCGTACATACTAATGAAAAAATCTGCGTTCGCCTCTCAAATACGGGCCTACATCAAAAACCGCTGTTTTCTTGGTATAGGTCCAAAAGAGATATTTCATGAAATATGCTCAATTTATGGACCTGGTGAGCTGTCCTATGCATCGGTTACTAGGTGGTGCAAGAAATTTGCAAGTGTAATAACGTCTTTGCAAGATGCACCATGTGGCCATCGTAGAAAGACAGCAACCAGTCCCAAAATGTTAGAAAAAGTCAGGAATTGTATCGACAGATGCAAGATTCACTGTTAGGGAAATAGCCCGAACGGTAGGCATCTCAATAGGGGCAGTTCATTCAATTCTAAGGAAGCACCTCAAAATGAATAAGATAACTGCGCGATGGATACCCCATTTGCTCACAGAGGAGCAGAAGCGCCTCCGCGTGAAAATAGCAAAATCTTTGCTGAAAATGTACCCAAAACACAATAACCGCTCGTTTGCCAATATCGTCACAGGCGACGAGACATGGGTGCATTTCTTTGAGCCCAAACGAAAACATGAAAACAAGATATGGGCTACAAAAGACATGAAAAGGCCATGTATAGCCAAACGCACAATAAGCGTCAGAAAGGTTATGTATGCAGTTTTCTTCACAAATCAAGGGCCTGCTATACAAATTGCTGTTCCGAAAGGTAAATCGGTCAATAGCAAGTTCTACAGAGGGGCTGTTCTAAAAAAGTTGAAGAAATACTTCAATAGACGCAGGCCAGCGACAGGTTTGTCGGGGGTCAGGTTGCTGCATGACAACGCGTCTAGCCAGAAAGCGGCTACTGTACGCGATTTTTTAAGGCAGGAAAAGATTGTAGAGCTTCCGCACCCGCCGTATTCCCCACACCTTGCCCACTGTGACTATTTCTGTTCCCGAGGCTCAAAAAGTACCTCACTGGACGAAAATACAAAACACGAAAAGATCTTGGTTCAGCCATCTTCCAGTGTCTCAAGGGTATACCCATAAACGACTACGAAACTGCCTTTAAAAATTGGATCAAAAGGTTGAAACTGTGCATAGCTCACGGAGGTGAATTCTTTGAAGGAATCCGATAGTTGGTTTGTGAAAATTAACAAATCCTTTCTAGATATGCTAGGAATTGCATTTCAATTTGAACATCCCTCGTACTTAGCCATCAACATGTGAAACATATACCCATAATGCAGCCATTTTGCAACAAATAAACATGAATTTTTCCATTCAATTATTGTTTGTTTCATTAACAAGAATTAAATAATCTGCGGACATTATCCGATTTAATTTGCACAGAAAACAATTATGAAAGTGGAGTCATAAATGGAAATAAACTCATTAACATATCATTTATGATAATGACCAATCGTAAATATTAAAAGTAGTGCAAGGATTACATGTACATCACCTCTGGAGGAAACAAGGAACTGGGGAATGAAGCTGAGTTCCTACACTTAAATTCGTGTCCGAAGTTTCATATCGCAAACACACGACTTTTGCCCTACGCGTATCAATGCTTTCGATATTTGTATTAATTTACATGACATAATATTTAATTTGAGCGAATGCTTTGAACTATTTCATCAATATTGTGATTGAATTAACAATGAATACCTTTTAAAGGTTTAGAAAGTAATGAAAAAAGGGAGTCCATATAAAATTTGCTAGAACACTTACAAAGAAACCTTTTATGTATAGTTAAAACTATCCAAACAGTCGGTACTCGATGATATAATGTACCACTACTATGATATCAGCACAACAGTGGATTTAATTCTAGCTTGGTGTTAATATTTATTCCATACAATGATAAATGCTCTGATTATGCAATTGCAAGTTATAGAATGTTTCTTAAAAGACTAAAAATGAATTGTTGTATGTGTTCATTAATAAATGACAACGGTTCATATTAAATTAATATTGAACAGGGCTGCTTATCACTAAGGAGTTGTTATTTTTATGTTTTATTTTAATTCCATTGCATTATGGAAGTCGAAAACGAATAAAACTGTGTTGATAATCGATGCTAGAGATAATGTGCATAATAAACTGTAATATACATTAATGCGCAATCGCAACCCATTCAGAGAGATTTGAACAATCACTGGATGGAATAACAACTATAGATTTTAGATTAGTAATCAGCTGTACCATTGGTCCAGTGGGTAAGATAGTTTGGATACTTATCAATGGTGTTGCCAGAGAAGGTTGTGGGTTCGATTCCTAGTTGCAGAACTTATTTTAAATACTTTTTTTTAATATGTTTTTGTAACATTTACCTATATTAAGTTGTGTGTATATTAAATGAAATGTAATAAATCTTACATTAATTGAATAAGTTTTTATCTTGATTTGCTTCCTTTTGTTGTAGATACACATATGATATAAATGGTTCTTGCTAGGTAAAAAAAAGCATGAAACGCATGTCCACACTAAAAGATAAACTTTATATCTTGTTCCCAACAGCGATCCATATAGTGTTTAGATTCATGAAATATGCTCGTTTATATGTGTTTATATGTTGTTTTTGTTTAGATACTCTTATAAGAATACAGATCAAATTTCATTTTAAATGACAGAATTGATTAATCATCGATTGATTGGCTCGTAAAGTGGGTGGATTTGGACGAGACATTATTTGCGTCAGAAATTGAGCTGACAATATAGTTTCGATGAACTGGGGGTGGGGGGAGGGGGGGGGGGGGGGGTGGAACGTTCACGTAATGTAGACGACCAATCAGGTCTTTAGAAGAACTGTGTTCTCTGACGTATATCGGTTTGGAAAAACAATTAAGCCTATCGTTGGGCAGTACTTTGAGCAAGGAAAAACTATAGAAATATTTTGATATAAGCTGGGAAAGAACCTCAAATTTCAATTGTGGAGAACATGTTCTGCTATCATTCGTTTTAAGGTATCGACTATTTTCAACAAAAACACACGTCTATTTAGAATCATAAACATGTATTTAACTTGAACAACAAAAGGCTTAAATGTATCATACATTTCCATATAACATAGAATGTGATCACCCATTTATTCACTTTATATTCTACACTATAAATATTATTACTTTTTTTAAAAAAATTTTTTAGAAATTAATTTGTTTATCCAATATGAATTAAAAGTACTGAATATATACGTTGTAATATATAAAATTTCTTTGAACGCATAACTGATAAATATTGGAAATTGTATACAGACTACGGGAACAGAGCAAGAGTACGACAATCCAGAATCGTATTCAAAATTGACGATAATTCTCTGACTAAAGAACAGTAGACGCACTAATCATAGTGGCATTTGTCTCACTACAGATAATGCAAATACACTACGAACTCTCCTACCATCTGTCCAGGGGATTTATGGGATTATTAACACGAGTTTACGGAGGGTCTCGTGGCGATGACTGACACATTTGATCAGCTGAAACACCGACATTTAAATGTCACCCGCCTTGAGAACGACAAAGCCAATACCCAAAGAGCCATTCCCTTACACTAGCCATTTATCATTTCTTTTTCGAGATATATATCTTAGTAATGCATTTTTAATATCATGTGCGTTTTCTTAGTTTCATTTCTAAGGAATTTTTTCAGCTAAAATGAAAACCCGAAAATGAGTATATCGTAAAGAATGACATCAATCGAGCACATTTTACATGCATGTTATTTATCACTGATAAAAAAATCGAATGATGTACATCATAAACACAAATGTTTATCCGAATATTCTCCCGAGAACATGGGAACGATCATCATGTTGGATTAGTTTCCAAATAAAGCAGTAAGGCTAAACCATGGGATTAATTGTCTATGCTATGAATATCAACCATAAGCTAATTGATCAAAATTTGGTTTATTAGATAATTTTTAAATCTAAACAAAAAGGTGAATCCAATATACATTTCAGATCTATTTGAATGTGAACGTAGCAAACGTACTAGATCGCTATATGTAGAAAAGAAACGTCTATATTAAACTGATAACATGTCTTAGGGACGTTTAACCCTTGCAAGAGAACAAATAAACACATTTATGTATATTAAATTATTTTTAAAAGCTTTGCTTGCTTAAATCTCGCATCTAGCTATTTCATTTCATTTTCAATAATATTATCGATATTTTCATCATTTTCAATGCAGATGTCTTCTGTCCATGTCAGATATATCCGAACAACTAATTGTATAAAACACCTCTTTCAGTGCATCCTCGAAATAAAATATTTACACGAAAACTCATTTTCAAAAATGGATGATTTAAACGCCTTTACTACAATGATCATTCACACAGTTGTGATACCAGAACGAAATCTAAATACTGATTATTAATTGCAAATCAGTCTCAAATTTACAAACGAGCTATATATAGAACGTTAGTTCATTTTGCCAATCAAACTTTCTTACGAAAAGTAAAGGCAATAGTTTTGCAAAGGATTGGTGAAAGTTAAGAGGTGCCTGTCAATTTTCTTTATCCGTCCGGTGACCTTGTCATGCATCAAGGTATTGGAATATTTCATAGTAAATTTCATCATAAATTGTTGGTGTATTTGTCTGAAAACAAGGCTCTGCGTGTCATATATTTTGATAATTCAATTAGGTTTATGTGTTCACTACAGTTTAAATCCTCGACAGAAATCAATAGCGGAAAAGACTGTAATTCTCTTAAAACCGTTTTAACCGTCTTCTGGTTAAGTACTATAAGAATACATTTATATTATGCACTTTAAATTTCGTCAAAGTTAATAAAATCGGGGATACAAATTTGCAATGTTATGAAATCTTAATCATTCTCTCTATGGGTGTTCTATTGAGTAATGAAAATGAGGAATGTTATCTTCTGTATATTAATGTTTTAAAAAGAATGGTATGTTCACTTGTCTCTAGTTACTTAATTAACCTGCATTTTATCAGCATTACTTTTCGGTGTATGGACACAGAAGTACGCCCAAGATCACCGTATAAGGCGTCTACATTTGTAGGCTTTTTCACAAATAATACATTTCATGCACTTTTTATCGTATATTTTCTATATCTGGAGCCTTATGACATCTCCAGAGTGTTGAGTAATGAAGTATTGGTACTTTAAGTGAATCAAACATATTAATCGTTTGTAATATGTGTAAACTATTGACTGTAGATGTAAAGAAAACAAGTTATGAAGTGATTTTGAGAAATAATGCCCTATTTTTTCGATACCGCCTTCCATTTGTCAGCATACATGTATTTGAATGATTTAAAAAATTAAAAAAATTTGTGATTTAACAAATTCAACCTTTTCTTATAATGCAAAGAATAGCCTTAAGTGATTCAAGTGCGAAAGCAACGGCATCGTCTCACAAGAAATATTAAAAAGGTTGCATATCACTCTTACACTATCCTATTCATATTTTTATTTATATAATGAAGTACGTCATTGAGAAATTCCGCTGACTTGATTCTCATAAAAGGCCTTCTAATCGACGGTCACAAGGTTTCATAACAGCAGTCATATTAGATCTGATATAAAATATTTATTTGCACTGTGTAACCATCAAAATGCAAGGAATCACTTTGACTGACTGATATAGATATGTTCTCCTGTCAGCATCCGCTTTCTCTGTATAATATAATATAATATCTCTTCCATAAATCAATAGATCGCATGCAGAATTTAAAGTTTCCGCGGAGTTTACTGCGACATTACTGGCTTCAACAATAAATGAATGATATTTTGTCGTGTTTATGAGATCACCATGACCTCAGCAATATAAAAATGGAGCATCTATTCCTGGGGAGTTATAGTCGCTGACGTTTGATTACTTGTCTCTTCATTTGTTCGGGTTCAAATCCTAGTATGGACGCTTTGAATTTTCATATGAGGAAGCTGTTAGATGTCTTGCATTTCACTGGTAACTCTAATGTAACCCTAGTCAAAAATCGAAACCCAGTAACAAACAAAGATCTAGGTGAACGATTGTATTATAACACACCAGTTAGTAACACCAACCAAATGAAAATGTTTACAGATTTCCAGGCAGAGGCGAACGTCCCGTGAAATCTGCAAAATTCGCAAAGAGCGTACTGCGAGCATTTCGCACAAAAGGAAAAGTGCTAACTTCAAGCAAAGAAACATGTCAATAAGAATGTGTGCATGTAGAATCAAGTTGAAAGAAAAAAAGAAAAAAAAAAGAAAGAAAAAACATATCAGTTGAAAATAAGGGTTGCGGCAAAAGCCCAGAATAAAATTATGTGAATAGTAAATCCACTGACATAAAACTGAATATTTGAAAGAAAAGATGTGGGAAACGAAATATTTTCAAATTGTGTTTAAATAAAATGTGGGAAAATGGAAACGATAATTTTAATACTTTATCTGACTCTATGGTTTCAAAGGCTCAGGTCAGTAAAAGGCAAAGGGGGTTCGGGTGGCACTGCAGTGATATATGATACGGGTAAGCACAGTGCATAAAACGATTGTATCATAATTTTAAAGAATCTGTAGTTCTATTCTTAGCAAAAAAGTTAAGCGCCCTTCCTCAGGGTCTTGTGATATTTACCGACAAATATAAATATCACGACGAACCAGATAACGATTGGTGGAAAAATAAGAAAATAATATATTTTACAGCTTGTATTACGAAAACATATTCATAAAAAGGATGACGAATTATATATATGTGTGTGTGTGTGTGTGTGTGTGTATTCCGGTCTATGTACAAACAATTGTCTTGTTCGCAAGACTTAGTATCTTGTTCAAACGAGATAAATAAAAATCTTTATATGACACCGCTGTGCCATCGTAGATTTGTGATTCGGATGTTTGTTTATTCCATCATTTGTTTCAAATAGATATTTTTCGCTATTCAATGCATTCTAGTTCTTACCTTCGCCCTGTGCAGAAGTCTGTAAGGACAGTCTTAACGTATCTGAAGTCAAAAATAGTATATAATCAATTCATACAGAAATATTGTATTATTGTTATATAAATTTGGATACCTGTGTAAAAACATAATTCTGAAACAACACAGAGACTTGTGTATTTATACACTCTATAGAGTAAACTCGGATTAAGTTATTTTGGAATACCGGACTTTATATTAGTTATTTTCGTAGGGTTACCAACATTTTCAAAGCGTCGATCAATACCTAATTTTACTAAAATCAAGGGCCGTATTCATAAAGCTCCTTAGGAAAATATCCCTTAGTTCTAAGACATACCTGAAAATCATATTGATTTTCCTTAGTTATGAAGGGTTTCCTTTATTCTTATTAATTCACCTTAGGAGATTTTTTCCAGTTAAGAAATTATTTTCCTTAAAAAACTATAGAGCTTAATGAATACGACCAGAGAAATTTTCTGAAAACCAGTCTGGCCCTTTCTCAGTTTTTTTTTCTGTATTAGTATACAAACCTATGAGAGCATATCACAAACATTTACCAGTATCTGAATGAAACTCCAACCAATCCTTACACTGCCAGTATATGCTGAGCGCCATGCAAGGGAGATACCAATATTTGCTTTCTCACATTTAAGTGAATTACAGGGCATAAACCTTAAGGTAGTTTAATAGTGGAATTAAGTGAGGCATCTATTATACTCACTCTAGTGAATCAGGCTAATTAAGTTTTTGTTGCATAAATTTGTAGAGACGTTTTCTATGGACCGTTCCGAGCTTTTCCGCATAACGCACCGTCCTTAGTTATTGTTGCTATGCCTCACAAGCTAACTTTCAAGATGGCCGCCACTGATGCTGTAGCATCTGATTCCCGAACTCATATACAGGATAATATATCGATAAAATACTTGCCTAAAGGTCTTCAAATGTGAGAATAATAAAAAAGAAAGGCCCACAATTACTTAACCGAAGGCCTTATTTATAAAATCAAGATCTAATGAATAATTTTCTTAAGATAAAGTAAGAGAACCTGTGACAGTAAAATGTAAACATCGTGTACATTGGATTGATTTTAAGCCGATCAAGTATGATCAGTGTTTTATCTACAATAATGGCACTATGAGTTATCATGTGTTCTAAAAGGCCAAAAAAGAAAAGAACGTAATTTCAGTAATTTAAATTCAAAGCGATTTTATTTCAAGTTATAAAACTCGACCGTAGGTAAATAAATCACCAACCGTTTAAAAAGGAAATATTACCAGTGGTCAATATTTCTTTTATAATACCGTATCTTGTATGAGTGTATGTATTTCTTTTTCTTATTTTTATTTATTTATTTATTTTTATCTATTTATTTCTTTTAATTCTTTTTGTGAATGTACCAATACTCAGTGGTAGTGTTCATTGACTACGGATCCGAATATAACGTGTTTTAATCCCCAATGCGAGCGTGACATTTTAAAGGCTTAATTCCTAATGGTACTCCGGCACCATCCCAATGTATAATTTGTTTCCCAAATGAGGTGCAGTGTTTTCTAAGGCAATGTATATAAGTCTGCTCTCACGTAAATGAGATTGATAAAGTTACCCCAGAGATTCAAGTTGTACATAATGCCACTTTTCAAGTAAGTTCAAGACCAGCAGAGTTGCATAAGCAACACCAAAATATTGCATGTATCTCTAAGGGAGAAGATCTCCCTAAATCCAATTAACCATGTTATTGTGGCTAGACCAACTGAGACCAGGAATAGGAGCCCATATTGTACAAACTAAATGTTTATAAACTTGGACTGATGCAATTGTTCTTACATAAGTATTATTTTAAAGCCATTCTCTGTCTTATGCCATGGGGGACACTGAAGAAAATAAAAACAAGAAGAAGATGAAAAATAGAGAGAGAACAGGTACAACAAAATCTGAAATACTTGAAGCAATGCTTAATTTGTGGGTTTTTTTTTTTTTTTTTTCCAATAATATTGTTTTAAAGTTTTCATTACAACAATTACAGAATTTGAAATTATTAACTGACAGTGAAAATGTTTTTCCAACAAACACACACACACAGTACACTAAACAATTCAAGGAGCACATAGCTATATGGTTGAAATACTGTTGCAGTGAGGGTAAATTTAAGCACAACTTTATATGGCATAAAACAATTCCTTGAGGTAGAAAAAAAGACATGCTGATTCAAATACTTAACCAAACTTGGATTACAAAGTATATATGTGTTATCTCAACCATTTTGTTATTAACATGAACTGTGGTGAACACTTTCTAAGTAAAGGGACTTGGTAACATTTTCTCTCTAGTAGCATCTACATGAACATTGTCAAAAATATACAAGAAACTGTTTCTGCTTTCACAGAAACATTTCAATTACTGTCCAAATTTTATGTGCCAGTGTGAATAGTGATGTAAGAATTATGTGAGACAGAAATTTGAATTTTTTACCATAGCTATTACTCTTTCAATATGCACCTTTTGAGACAGAAATTTGAATGTTTTACCATAGCTATTACTTTTTCAATATGCACCTTATGCTTAAAATTTTCTGAGTTAGATATGTATCTGGTACTGACATCTTTGATGAGTTTGTAGATGATGGTGCAGTATTAAACAAGAGAACCATTTCTTAAAACTCATTATGCATAGTAAACATATTGTAAATCATTATCCTAATGATTGTCATGTGCCAATAAATCCCTAAACAATTGAAAAGATCCATTTTGTTCACATATGAATATCACACCCTCCTATTACAGCTGACTGTATACCCATAACATTTTAATTTGAGTTCTAGATAATTCAGTATCATCAATGAACACTAGTGTTGCTGGAAAAGCTCTTAAAATCAGATGGAACTTTGAAATTATGGTATCTCTATCTGACCAAACTTAAGTAAAACATTTCTTAAACGTGATTAAAAAGCACTATAACTGATTAAAGATTCAAATAAAATCTCATTGCATGATTTTTTAATCCAAATCTACATAGAAAGAAAAATGCACAACCATTTCTTGAATAACAAGTATCACTTCTTCCATAATTTCTTTTAGAAATAGGTTTTTGGGAGCAAAAAGGACATTAAAAAATAAAAGTTTACATGTGTAATTCCTGTGTAATGCACAAAAAAGATGCTTTTTACTCTTTCCCTTTCACCTCCCACAGTAAAATGTTGCTATTCCCTAATTCGAGTCTTTAGTTGTTTCAACTTTTCCTTTATGGCAGCACACTCCTGGTCTTTTTCTTGTAGCCCTTTCTATATGAAACCCTTTTCTGCCTTTTGTTGGTCCATCTCTTATGACTACAATTGAAAAAAAGAAGAAATAATTAAAGGACTAAAAATCTTTGACAATGTTAACAGTGCTGCCCCAGCCAGCAGAGCTACCTAACACCTACTGGTCAAAAGAAACGGGGCAGCAGAACTTTCTTGGCCAGAGTGAGTGAGCTGAATGTAAGCAAACTAGAAAACATAGGAATATTGCTTCAGTGTCTGGGGATAGTATCAACAGAAGGTCTGACACAGCTGAGAATTTTTTGCAAAGAATTCTATGAAATTCATGTTGCATCTCTAAAATATGGTAAACAAAATGAAACAAAGGTTAAACCAATGTAAACTGCCATATTGAGGAATGTGGGCTCATAATTAACAATGCATTTCCTTTTTCTGGAGAAACACATAATGACAAAAAGGGAAAATTAAATTAAGAACCCACTCATTAGTGTAGGGCACATAGTTTTAAACAAAATGCATGTAATAATACTGCCTTTATATAGAAAGAAACAATCAAGAAATTTAAACTGAAAAATAAGTCATGCATATCATATGTATGTCCAAGTCCATTAATTTGATATATTTCATTTTCTTACCAAAGTATGTAAAGTATGTAACCTTTTGTCTGACATCAATAATCATGGCAATTAAATATGGGCTCTATCTATGGGTAGTTTCTACAGGGATGAAAATCAGTATTTATTATCATTTATTATCATTTATATTGTTGAGCAAAATATTTTTCTATCAATCTGCCAGGTCTTTAGTATGATTTTGTGCATAACACAGGAATGGTTCATGATTAATTAAAAAAGTCTACTGATATGTAACCTCAGTACTTCTCTCTCCCCCCCCCCCCCCCCATTATAACTCAAACTTGATATATTGATTTGCTATATAGGAAGAAAATGTAAGAATAAAGAATAAAGCCAGAAGCTTACTCAGTCTTGCCATTGATCTGATCCAGTATAAACTGCACATTCAGGTGATGGAAGGTGTCCACTTTTTTCCATCAGTTGGAATGGGGTCTGGGAAAAGATCTATAGGACACTTTTCTCCAACAAAGTGCTGAAAATTGCATGTGACTTTTAGTATATTTAAATATACTTATATTACTTTTACAGTTATATTATTAAAATATAGAATATATATTAGATCTAGATCTACTCATTATTTTGTTGTGCTTATCTGATACTACAATAAACGACAGTCAGTGTAAGAACACATGGATACTTATGATAAAGTGGAATGTCATTCATTTCATTTGGAAATAGACCGAAAAGTTAAGAAAATTTAACTGAAAATGTACGAACAATACATTCATAAGAAATATTTTTTTCATTCATCTATCCATCTCTGCATATTGCCAAACTCTCTCGTGAGTGTTTAAGGCAGCAATTAATTTTTGTTTCGGTTGATTGCTAAACAACTCACCTCCGAGCAGAATAACCTCAAAAGTACACTGGTTGTGTCTTGCCATTTTCCTCTCGGAATGCCTTTATCCATCGCAGATATTTTTATATTTTTGCTTTGGGTTCGGGAATATCATAGATTTAATGCTTTTCATGGGATCTGGGTATCTGTTGCACATAGCCCTCGCATTACTCCATACCAATCATAAAATTTAGAGAATCTAGATCTTTGACGTTTGGTTGCTGTGTAGTAGCTTGTGAGCACAAGATGGTGGATAGCAACAAGTAGAACGCACTCAATGTTTAGCGGTAATCTGATTGGTTTAAAATTCTCACCTCGGAACCGTCCATTCAGATATGACAGCGTACGTCACTTTAAATGACATGCGGTGTAAGCAAAATGACGTCATAATAATAATAGAAAACTATAATCGTTAGAAAGAAATGAAAGTTCTTAAATGCGGAAGTTCTTGAATATAATGGCCACCCCAGGTATGGCCACGTCAAGATAGGATTCCCTCACGAAAGTAAATGTGGCGGCATATTAGATTTCGTTCATACTGATCCGGATTTGATTCCATTCATAAATTGCATACCTCCGGCAGCTATGGTGGTCATGAAAATATTTAAATACTAAGCAAGTTACCTTGAAGCTGATGTGTATTTGTCATCTGTTGATTACGTGGGTACTCAATATAATATAATCATATATTATATTTGAAAGTTTGCCGCTATATTTCAAATTTGAGAAATGCTTCGGAGAAACAACTGAGAGTTTATCTTTTTAATATGCAAAATACTTTTGAACTACTTCGGGTAAGTTATATTCTTTATGAGTGTAATATGTAGTTATACTTCTTTTCTTTTTTTCTTTTTTTTTTTGCAGGAGTGGATCTGCATAAATAAAAATGGGTTGCAGTTCTGTTTCATGATTATAAATCGCATGAGTATTTTGTTGATGCGTAAATTGGATCTTTCTAACGCTAAAAACCAGTAAAATATATAAAACAAACCACATTAAATGCGTTAAGCTTTCTTGATTGAAACGCCTGCATAACATTCCTGTATTCGTTAATCACGTATGGTGGATACGCCACTAAGCTCGGAGTGATACAGTGCTTTCTTTTGATTTCCAGCTATTAAAGACAGTCTAAAAACGTCTCCTTCGTCAATACCCAGTCTTATTTTTTTCAGTCGATGTTCAATGAAGACACAATGCCCATTTATCTTCGTGCCATATATTAATTACATTATATCATGGTATTGGGCCAAGCATGATACAAATGATTCAAAGCACGAGAGCTTTTTCAATACCACTCTTATATCTTTTGTTAGAGCCTATCGTCATATAAAGAGAACTGCATTCATGTTTCGACGGACCTAATTGACTCTGATTGTTAAGGGAGTGATAAGCAACATTTCATCGAGGCAATACTCTGTTATAATATAAAAATGCTGGTCAAAACGTATTGATTTCTTCTTTTCTCAGTAATTTTTTTCTAATAAATTACATTTTTTATAATGCCTCGCTGGGCTAAACTAGTTGTGTACAAGGAGAATTTATTCTACCTTGAACATCGATATTTAATTTCATTCACATCAGAACAGCAAATTAGAAATAGAGACGTTGTTGTAATATTTTATGAAAATTGCATGTCATAAATGTATATACTTTAACTAGAACTGCCATTGTCATGGCGAAAATACCCCCCGCATGCCGTTTTGTCACAGGAATTTTTAAAAAACACAAATGGGGGTTACAGTTCTTTGGCACTGTACTTCTCTTCAATGAGATCTATCCACATATGAAGTTTCATATTGAAATCTCTTATCCTTTTTGAGTTATGGTCCGGACAAAAATTATGTATAAAAATTAACAAACGGCAAAAGCTCCAAAATTATGCAACAGAAAGTTATGGTTCTTGAGCACTGCACATCCACTCAATAAGATTGATCAACATATGAAGTTTCATCTTGAAAGCTTTTATACTTTTTGTTTAACGGCCCGGACAAAAATTAAGTATGAAAATTTACAAAGGACAATAACTCCAAAATAACAGAGAGTTATAGTTCTTGGTAACTGCACGCCCCCTCAATGAGATCTTTGAGATCTATATACATATGAAGTTTCATCTTGATGCCTTTTATACTTTTTGTGTTACGGCCCGGACAAAAATTAAGTATGAAAATTTACAAAGGGCAATAACTCCAAAATCACGCGACAGAGAGTTATGGTTCTTGGTCACTGCACTCCCCTCTCAATGAGATCTATCCACATGTGAAGTTTCATCTTGATGCCTTTTATACTTTTTGAGTAACGGCCCGGACAAAGAAACCGACAGACGGACGGACGGCCGGACGGCCAGACAGACAAGCTTAATCCAGTATACCCCCCTTATAACTTCATTTTTGTGGGGGGATTATAAATATTATTGGCTTAGTACAACGACTGGCAAAAGCGTGGTATATTTGGATGCAATATTAGAACCGTTAAATATTGCTATTATCCCAATAAAATATTTTAGTTGGAAATCGACAATAAGCACAAGTCGCCATAAAACAGGGAGAATATATATAAAACAATAGCGACTACAACAACAAATAAAGAATTATATATATGTTTCTTTTTACATCAGTGGATAAAAACGTTCTTTTTTCTCAATTTTTAAACAAGTATTTTACATTTCAATTGGAAGGTCATAAGTCTGTGGAGGTTAAGTCAGATTCACGCAAGCAACATTAGGATAGGCAGCTATGTACGGTACAAATGGACTACGATATCCATTAAAACACAAAACCAAAAGCAGATATATTCTGCTCTGATGATACACTAAGATAAAAGGTGGAAGATCTCATGAGTGAAATTGTGTTTAACATGGTAAAATTTAGATACGTTTTCACATTGAATTATGTTAATTTGTAATGTATAATGCTACATGCATGTTAATTATCAACTCAAATAGTGCTAAATAAACAATTATAACATCACATTCCAAAATAGCTGAATTGCTGTGAAATAAAGCATGGAACTTATAGAATGTTCCTGGTGGGAGCTTCTTTACTTGAACTGTATATTTAGCGGATCTCGTAGATATTTAGAGAGTTAACCCATAGAGAATAAATGTATAGATGTAACTGAAAAAGAAAGTTTATAACCGCGGTGCAATATGTTCTTACGAAACCAAGAAAATGATTTGAGAGTTGTTTAGAAGATATTATATGCGTGTGTAACATTTCCTGAATAATTAGTTTATAAATATAAAACATAGCAACAGCGCAACAATTCTATTGATATCACAAACAAAACCGCCTCTCTTACTTTTAACTAAAATGAAAGTATCTGTCATATTTTATTCTAATATTAAAGTTGATAACTGTGTGATATCCTATTATCCAATAAAGTAGTCCATTCATTATTAGATTATAATCATGGTCCTTCAAATACTTAAAAAGATTTCAGTGCAGATGCAAGCATCCGTTTACTAGGCTCTTTTGCTCAGTCTTTAAAGGCCTACACTTGCTATAAAATTCCCATAATCACTTGATGGATCATGATCACAAATTAATGATGGATGGATTACCTTAAATGAATGTGAGACTATCATTTATTTTAAATACCACTTCTTCCTGTTATATACGATAATTCTTCATAGGAAGATGCGCAATTTCTCATATCCGTTAAATAATCATGTTTTGATGTACAATTTAATAACCTTTGATATATAGAGTAGGGGACATCTGGGATAAATCGTACATATATAAAAGTAATTACTGTAGCCTTTTTATTTTTCTATCATTATTACTTCTAGAACTGGCCAGTGCAGTATTATGGCCTATGTTTTGCAATCTAGGCTCTATTGCACCATTGACCAAGCAAGAAATTCAAGTCGCGCGAATGTAGCCTAGCGGACAATTGTCCTAGAAACGTCTTCGAGTGTGAAACTTCTGCTATGTGACATCTAATGTATCGTTAACATAAGGGGGGAAGAAATACATCAGCAGAATAGTCTGACGATCTGTCAATCGATCCATTGTTTGCATTCAGAAAATTATCTCTTTTTATTCAAATAAACATATTCCCTAGTAAAATAAAACGGTGAAAATACATTATTTGAATGATGATGATGACGATAATGATGATGTGTATTCCATAAAACTATATTAAACAAGCAATCTTTGTATTATCAAAACAATAATGCCTTTCCAGGATTTGATTGAAACCTCATAAATAAATGTTTTTGTTTTGTTTGACGTTCTCATTATAAACTATAATGAACTTTTTAAACTGAAATTAGTTGAAGATTAATGTGAGTTTCTGATTAAAAATTCGAGTTTAATTACAAGTTTAGGATTTCTCGCAAAATAAACATCGATGAAAAAAGACGTTAATATTTGCAGCTCACCGAGTAGTATAATATGGCCGTGCCTTTAGGTTCCAAACAAGTTTCACATGTAATTCAATATTGAACAAATTATGACAGATAAATATATGTCACCTAGTTACATGTAGTTATTTAATCAATTATTTTCAACGGTCTTTTGAATTTGGTGCGCATTTAATATTAGTACATTTAAAACAAAGCAGCAACATATTTTGTTACATCATATATTTCATTCAGCATAGTAGAGACAATTGTTTACGAGTACTCCAGGTGGTCAAAACAATGAAGGCACTAGTTATACTTATTCAGAGGGTGTTCAGAACAATGCAATTCCGTTTTATGAGATACTGGTAATTCGTTATTGAATTAGGGTTTAGAAATGAACATGTGTGACATTTTGTTCATGAGCCTAACTCTCCTTTGCTCTATAACTGCACGTGTTATACTGTGTGTTTGATTGTTCGATGGTGAGTGTAAACATAGATGCGCAAATTTCTCTCTCTCTCTCTTTCTTCTTTCAATTTTGTAAATGAGATATACTTTATTCCCCGAAACCAATTATTTATTCTGTGTTTCTTCTAATCCGATATTTCATTAATACATCGCGCCTTCGTGAAAAATAAAATTACCGTTCTCATGTGACTGTGGTATAATCTGTTATATGATCATGTACATAGGCGATAGTGGCATAATTGGTTCCTGCTGAAACGCGTTATTTTTCTGGCATGCACAAATGAAGTAGTTGGATAAATTTTAAATAATTTGAACATTTACCCCATTCATATACATGAAGGGCCTAATAAATGAAAATACTTCATGCAAACCTGCTAGAGAGAGAGAGAGAGAGAGAGAGAGAGACGTCTATCAAAACAAGACATGATCATGAGAATACTTATGTCCTACTGCTGCAAAAGCTGATTAAAATATCTACTAATCTACTAAAATGCGATATTATAATCATACACGTAGTGAAAGGATTTATAAAGGCTTGTTTATGTCCGAACAAGTATATGTCGGACAAGTAAAATGTTAGCAGTTTTCTATCTACAATGGGCAATACTATTCTCAAATACAGAGTTCTACGCACCTAAGAAAAATAATTTACTTAAAAAAAAAAAAATAATAATAAACTAAATCATTTATTCATGGTCTTACATGGCTGACATCGTTTTTTTTTTTTTTTTTTTTTTTTTTTTCCTATGAAAAAACAAAATCGTGCATGTCTATATAATTCATATAATTCAGTGAGGCTGACTTGAGAGTACAATGAAACGACGCATCTGATTGGTTTTATATTTAATCATTTAAGTATGTAAATTAAAATGCAAATTTTCGTGTCAGAAAAAAAAGTACGAGGGAATGTTGGTTGCACAGCTTTTTTTTCTTTTTTTTCATTGATCACTGAAAATATGCAAGATAAGAAAAAGTACTTTTTGGTTTTGCAGGTGTGTTGTAAATAGTACACCAAATAATAGCCCTGCATCAATAACTTGCAACATTTTGGCTTTCTAACGCTAAAAGGGATGTGGACAAACATAACTTGTAAGAATGTTGTCACACGGAATCCATTTAAAAAAAACGAGGTCAAAACAAAAAAGGCGTCGGAATAGTGATGCGTCTGTTGAAAAGATTCCGCTGAAAATAGAACTCATCTGAAACAAAGCCCTATCTATATTTATGTTTATCAATGTTATTGGTTGGACATGGCATATTTTAGCGTGTGTTTTTTTTTTAAATTTACAAATGACAGTAATTGCAGTTGCAGAATATATTTGTCTAAAAATCGAATCTACTCAAGGTATTTTCTCCATAAACGATCATGTTTGATTAGACAGGAGGTTGGGTTGGAAAAGGCTTATTATAGTGGCTTCTGATTTACAAAGGGCAATATTTCGTATTCTGTATTGTGGATTTTGCTGAAAAGTGACGACCTCGATGAATAAAGTGATTTCTATTTTAATCAAAGTAATTACTATGTACTTCTAAAATCAAAGAGGCTACTGCTGCTAAACTACACACAAGTATTAATTGCAATAAGGGAAATATGTATGACCAGGACAATTATTGATTATTGAATTTTGAAAGTTTTATGCCTGTTATGCTCAAACCATTATTGATCCTTATATCCTAAACTACTTACAAACCCCGTTATTGTATGGCTCTGCATGTTTCAGCACATCATTTCTGACCTTATTCACACCAGACGTTAATTATTTCCGGTTATTAATTCGGGGAAATGAAAGCAGGCATTGCATGTTGGGAGCTCTTCTAGGAATTGGAAGTTCCATATAGGCATTTTATGTTGGAGATTCATCCATTGAAAAAAATTCTATAAAAGAAACAGATTAATATTTTCTTTTGACAATAATAGATAGAAGGTAATAACAATTTAATCTTAAAAAACACCCAGTTGAAAAATTCAATTATAAAAACTAAGCAGTTGAAAAATTAAACAGTTGTGAGTCTGGAACAGGAGTCACAAGGAAAATCTATAGTTTTTCAGAACGCTCGGACACGTTACAATATCATCAACTCCTGTTTGCGCAGTTGGCTGAGTGCTCGTCTGCTGAACTAGGGTCCCAAAGATCGAATCCCACTGAATGAACTTTTTTATGTTTCGCTTTTACAACATTTTTATCCCTTCTTTCTTTCTATTTTTTTCACTTCCTAGTATATTACATCTCATAAATTTAGCGACAAATATGTTTTATAGCATTATTTTAAAACCACAGATCATTTAAAACTTGCCAGCATTATTATATCAAATATATTGTAACACTTTTTTAAAATTGTTTTCTTACGCCAAATATTTTTTTAAAGACATTTATTGTTTAATTTGAATCAGGATTTCTTGCATGTTCATAAGATTTTGTTCACGCGACAACAAGACAATCATCGCGTTGCTATGTAAGTAAGAGAGGAGAGGGAACCTTAACATTGAATGTCCATCTTTGATGAAATGTCTTAATATAGACGGTAAACAATAATCAACCATGATCAACCATGACCAATTTGTTATTTTCTGATAACCGAGTATTTTTAATGATAACGGGTTTATTGCCTCATCTTTGATTGTGCTTTACTATGACAACATAAACACGAACTCGATACGTTACTGTTAGTGACAATAGTACATGGTACACAACTACATTGCTGCTCAAACCATAAAACACCGTTCCCTCAAGTACGCCCAAGTCATTGCTCATATTTCTGTAGACATTTTTCATATGTAATTATTCTAACAAGGATAGGAAACTATTTACTCCTCCTCAATAGTCCTAAATAAGGATAAACTTGAACGGTCAGCGGCACTATGACATTTCATTTGTGGTTGCTATCAGTGGTATATACAGGTAACAGAACTATGCTTTAATACTTTCTTTTATTATCTCCTCACATCCACCGGACGTAAACTTATTAAGCTCGTCAAATAAGTTTCTAGGAGACGTCTTTTTATCGTGACACCATTGCCATATAATATCTAATGTACCGATCTAATGAGAAGAATTAATGAGAGACACCGGGAAGTTCACGTATACAGTTAATAAAGGTCAGCTGCCTTTTCTCCTGTGTCTCACAATATACACAGAAAGCCAATTTGACTAAAATACAGATCTTCCTACTGTAAGATGACCCATTTGAGTTGTTCTCCTATGAGACTGGTTTTTCGAGTAATATCTATTTATATCTCAACCAATCAGAGAACGTCATTAAAGGATGTATAATTTATACATGATTGATTGAAAATATCAAAATGAAATATGCAATGTCATTTGATGTTCATGTAAAATAAAAAAAAAGTAAATAAAACAATTAAAATATGGCTGGGTTTGTTTCTTGATGAATGTATCGAAATTTAGCCCCTTTCCTGTAAATACGTTATATTTTGCTCTACTGCAGTGCTGTAGAAAATGTTTTTTCAGTCCTTGTTACACAAAAACATTCTGCTATTTTTTCAATGAAATCCTGAAAGGATTTACAAAAAAAGTTTAAGTATGTTTGATGAACTAGTTTATTTCAATGAACTTTGTTTTATTATGTGTTTATGAGTTTAATTTAGATTTTTGACAATCAACATTCATGTTTTGGGCAATTTTGCGCGCGACATTTACATCGCACATTTTTCCATTAAAATGTAAACAATATGTGGCTGTAATAGTATGATTGACACCCATAATTAAAATACAATGTATATATTTTTTCATCTCATGACAGATTCAGATTTTTATCGAGAAACCTTTCAAACGATTTAAACACATCGTCTTTATAGTGCAAATGCAGACGGATTTGTAGAAATCAACATTGACAACAAGTTAGAGAATTATATCCAATAGATTCTATTTATTAGAACTCTTTTATTTTATTTATAATTAAGATAGAAACAGTGGTAAAAATTTGATTTTTTTCTTGCTAATTCAATACACAATCTAGTCCGTAAATCTGCTACTTGTGTAAAAATTGATTTCATCATGATTTTCTTACTTTAATTCAGTGACCCCGTGTATTGAAAAAAGGTTGTTTCAAAAGCGTTTTCAACTGTTTTATATAGATATGTGAACTTCCAAGGCAGCCAAACTATTTTAAATTTTATGTCATGGTAATTGAAATAATGACCCTCTTAATTCATATTTATTTTATTTCTAATGATAACTTTAATTTCAAAATGAATTTGAATTGCAGATATTTAGCTTTAGACTGCAGTAAAATGAACAGGTTTTAGAAAATTGACTTATTTACCAATGGATGTTTCCTGTAAACTTTAATATGTGTGCACAAGACTGCATATTAAATGCCAGTTTGCTGTTTGAATTTAAAACATTTTATTGTTGAAAAAATAAAGTTCTAATTCAGTAAAATTGCGCTTTTTCCTGACCGAAAATGCCCTGTTCCATCCCCAAAACTGGCCTTTTTTCAGGTGCCTTGTCTGTGAAAAACTCTCCTTTGAAATGAAAAATGGCTTCACTTCCATGATTTCTTGTCTTCCTGTTAAGTGGAAAATTAATGATATTTGAAATAATGAACTTTTATTTTTAAAGCATACATTATTTGTTTCAGGCCAAAAATCAAGGTTTTTGATAACAAACCTATTGTGTAATTTGTCACAGCAGTGTCATTTTGAAGGTAACTTAAAAATAAAAAAAATGCATTGGTCAAGAAAAATGAACAGAACAACAAAAAAATGTAAATAGTATAGAATGCATGCCTCTAGAAAGCACATTGTTTATGATAAAAACTACTATTTTAAAACAAGGTTCATCAAGTGATTTTCTTTTTAAAATCATGCAAATGTATACTTTTTACTGAAAAAACAAGAAAGTCAGTAGAACTGACAGACGCTCCCCAAAGAACGTCATTGTTACAAATAAGGCCTTGGTCAATGGGTGGGAGGATATGTTAAGGACCGGAATGGGATCAGCACATGCTTATCATGTATAGAATCCAGGTAATGCGCATCTCCTCTTGGTAATAAAGCTTCACATAAAAAGTTCTGTTGAAATCAAGCCGTTAGTTCCTGAGAAATAGTCCGGACAAGGAAAGTGTGACGGACGAACGAACGAACGGACGGACGAAGCGGCGACTATATGCGTCACCTTCAGTGAGCATAAAAAAAAGGTAAAAAAAAGCTCTTAACTCTCTAAACAGTAAACCATATATATTCTTGTTCCTTTTGATGAGACAGAAGATAAAATGGTAAATACTTTGGTGTCCCCCAAGATCACACAGGGATCAGGCCCCACCCCCAAAATTTTACTTAGGACCTTTCAGCTCAAAGCTGTTGAAATCCCCATTCCTAAATCATATCTATTCTCCTCATCAGATGAGATGTTTTACCAACTCTAATTTGGAGACTTAGTAACAGTTTACTATTTAATATGATAATACGTGTTACTCATCAGATCTTTTATTGATTTTTTTAAAGTTTTTATACTACTGAAAATTAAGTCATACATTTCAATGTGTGCTCATGTCAAAGAGGTTAACCAACACTCTTGACATATACTGGATATTTGAAATAGTGTATAATGGCCTAAACAACAATTAGCTGACATGATTATGATTGACATTACTAGCATATTGAATGTTGGTGGGTTTTGTTTAAATGAGATCTCCTGTTAAATTAGGCAAATGACATGAATATCAGTCAACAACATGGTAGTAGGGGCCATAACTCTGTGAAAAATTGAGGAACCAGGTCACGTCGACGATATGCGTATCTACTCTTGGTAATAAAGCTTCCCATAAAGTTTCATTGAATTCAAGCTATTAGTTCCTGAGAAATAGCCCGGACAAGAATCATGCAACATGAACTATAGGCCAAAAAGTCAAGGGGCCATAACTCTGTGAAAAATTAAGGAACCAGGTCACGCCGACAATATGCGTATCTACTCTTGGTGATAAAGCTTCCCATAAAGTTTTGTTGAATTCAAGCCATTAGTTCCTGAGAAATAGCCCGGACAAGAATCATGCAATATGTACTGTAGGCCGAAAAGTCAATGGGCCATAATTCTTTGAAAAATTTAGGAACCGGGTCATGCTGAGGATATGCGCATCTCCACTTGGTAACAAAGCTTCCCATAAAGTTTCGTTGAATTCAAGCCGTTAGTTCCTGAGAAATAGTCCGGACAAGGAAAGTGTGACGGACGAACGGAAGGACGAAGCGGCGACTATATGCGTCACCTTCGGTGAGCATAAAAATGAGGTGATCTTAAAAAATGTCACAAAGTAAATTAATACAAATTACTTTTATTAGGAAAAATAATGTTTTTCATGTAAACTGAAAATATTTTCAACAAACATGACATTCATTATCAGTATACTGTTAAGCTTTCTTTGTATTGGAAAGAAATAAAATAAAATTCAAATGTACTGAAATTAATATGAGAAATTGTACTCTGTGTTAACAGGAATAATATTTCAAATCTGCATCATTAAAACCACCTTTCAGTTATAGTGACATTTATAATAAAAACTCAAAATTGTCATTGAATGATAATTGTGGAGAATAATATTGTTGCGTCCCTAACGATCGAACCGAGGCTTTGGAAATGAAAAGAACGACAGAGAGAAGTTCGGTTTAACTGAACGTGGTTTAATAGTGTAAAACAAATAGAAATAATATAGAAGCATATATATATAACGGACATACTGTGGAACATAGACAAATAAAGGGAGTGAGAGAGAGGAGAGTGGAAGAAGTGGCAAAGGTGGTCTCTTACTCTGGGCTATCTTCTGCCAGAAGATGTACTACTACGTCTTCAAGTATCTACTACTGAGATCCTTAATAGATCTGATTATTAATTTCTGAATCGGCTAGATCTAGTCTAAATATATATTGTAATGACGTCTCATAAAATGTATCTACAATCAGATCGCCCAGAACACACAAACCACCAGGGTTCGTTCAAGACAAATCTAGAGACTGATCACTTCTTACAGACCCTCAGCAGACTTTGTTTATATATACCGCGTTCGAGAAGGGTCTGAAATACTGCAATTTGATTTGTTTCCACGAACGCGGTCTAACAAGGAACGTCGCGATTGGCCGATGCCCTACCAAGAGCATATAACGAAAAGTACAAAGTATACCGAATGTTTAATATCCGGTAGAAAGGGATGCTGCGAAACTACATATTGAAGTACGGAGAACAATTCTGCTAATAAATAACAATATACAATTTATTTTGTCGATAACCCTTTGTAGAATCAAAGGTAAAGAACCCATTAAACCAAAACAAACCAGCAAAAAGGTATGACACCGTGTTATTTTCGAATAATCTGTTAATCAAATGGACCAAAAATGCGAGCACATGCTCTTAGAATTGAGGGGTCGTCTCAATACATTAGAAATTTACAAAAATATGAAGTTATTTAACCTCATAGTGTTGAATTTGATGTATTCTGCTTGACGTGATCTGGCAGTCACTCATCTAAACTATCATGTTTTCTTTATATGCATATGAAATCTACATAATATTAAAATTATATATATAATGACATCATCATCCTCTTAAAATGATATCATCATCATCATCATTTCTCCCTCTCTGGATTATGAAATGTGTATTTGAATGTTTACATATTAATGATTTCTCTACAAAAATACATACAGTATCAAGAGACCCTGAGATTCGTTACCATAACATTTCAAATTGTGTCCCATGTTTGTCTTAATTTCAGTGTTATATAGCTCCAGGGATTGTATATAAAATCCCCGGTTGCAGCAGACAAATAATCTCTCTCTCTGTATCTTAAACTTTTATAACGCCCCTCACTGAATACACTTTCTGCCGATTCGAATTTTGTAACCGTGTTAATGTCAAGGACGCAATGACATTGGCTAAAAACAGACAATAATGTGTCAAGCACCCTGGTTGAATTAGTAACTTTATTTTATAATTTGTGTATTGTTTATTCTGACGTCAAGTCAGGAAAATATCTTTCATTACAAAACAAAATGGCCGCCTATCTTTCCTTTTCAATGTCGACGTTGACGGAAATGACTGTGCTAACTATAGATATTGAACACTTACAAAATTTTGCAAGCTACGATCTGATTGGATGAGGAAGAATAACCCAGAAGACAAACGTGAACGGGTCGTCCTCAGATCCTTATGTAGCGTAGTGCATATATAGGAGATGAGATGACTATAGTGATATTGCCCAGAAAGCATGCTTAGGAATACAAACGCTATTGATGTTATTCGGTCACAGATGTGTTTCTGCGATTAAGGTAGCATACAATTATAATGATTGCTGTTGAAGTGCCTGAAAAATCCTATCTCATATGTACATGTATATCATTAGTATGATGAGATTAAAAACTTTCACTAAACACGCACTTTATCAAGGTCGGATTGATTGAATGATTTTTTTTTTGTCAAGTCAAGTCAAGTCAAATCAGATGGAGGAAGACCCCGAATGCACTGAGGCATCCGGGTTGAACCATCGACCTACCGCAAGCCAGCTGGAAGGTTTCCTCACATGAAACCCGAATGACACTGTCGGGAGTCTCACCCACGCTGTGAGGGGGCTAAGTAAGTGTTAGTCAGTGACTTTACCCTTTCAGACACGGAGGCCCCTTATCACGATCGGCTTTAAATAAAAAAGATATATAATTACAAAAAGGTGTGCCAAGAGAGAGGGAGAAGAGAGAGAGAGAGAGATCTACATCTCCAGAAACTCCCTGATTTTGAAAGATAATGCTAATTACTTCTCAGAACTTTATACTAATTTGCTATGTTGTTTCTTAAATCATTTAAACATCTGGCAGATGTTAAATTTCCTTACAGTAGCTTTATGTAGCTATATATTTTACAAAAGCTAATCAATGTTAAGTGCAGATGTTTAAGTCTTTTTTGGTTAAACTGTCAAGAACTAGTTCATAATAGGAATTTTAAAATGAAAATTACCTTATATTTCCTTTTGTTTCGATTTAAGCACCATTATGATTCTTAGACAAAAGATAATGGGGCTTAGATTATAGTAAATTGTTCCTTAAGAATAACGGATCCAATTTGTGATTTTTTTTTTAAGAACAAAAAAAACCTAGAACAATATTTATAAAAAAAACAACACTCTGTTTCAATATTTCGGCTTTAAAGCCTTTTTCAATATTAAAGCCAAAATATTGAAACAGAGTGTTATTTATAAATATTGTTTTTTTTTAAATTCCTCTAGGAATATGTATTGTTTTGTGTACTTTCTAGAAGAATCATCTGACAATCTCATAACAGAATTATTAAAATGTACCAAAAATAATTTATTTGATTTATACACCATTTTTAAAGAAGTAATTAAGTACAACGACCTTGTTAACGATTTCGAGAGTTAAAGAAACATGTACATTGTATATTGCTTATTCGACTATCATTTGAATAATACCAAGGCCTAGGCTTATAAGGAACCGCAACATGCATTTGTAATTTCCTAAAAGAAATAAGCTTTAGATACATGCATTTTTTTCGACCAAACAAAAGTGCATATTGCTTTTAGATTAAGTTTAATCACATGTCATTATAAGCACGCCACAACGTAGCTAGTTTTCTCTATTAACAAACTATAAATTTGATAATGATAATGATGATAATGAACGAAAGAGGTATCTTTCTTCCAGCCGACATGTGTTTGACTCGTGGACTGGGGATATTAATAAATTAGAATGCAGATCCTTATCGAAGTAATAGATCTATTTCAACATAAAATTTCCCGTAAGCCACCCATATCAAACAT
>CM037783.1:65444830-65494830 GCA_021229015.1 Solen grandis | reverse complement strand
AATTTCGTTGGCCGAACGTCACAAGTTATTTTGGCTTGTGAGTCAGAACCTTTATCATGGATGGAAGAAGAATCTCTGTTACAGTCTATCTATTTTACATTCTAGATATGTACTTGAATTTCTAATAAATAATTATTCTCATCTTTACCCTATCATGTACAATTTTTAGACTTGATGAATATCAATTTACTTAACTTGTAATGGTTTGTGATATCATGTTTTTTTTTCTTTGCCACACAGATGGTGTAGAAACTGAGCTACAATATTTTATGGTCACTATATTGTTACTGGTTGAATTGCAATAATATAGCTCTTGTGTATCCTTCATGATTTTTGATAAAGCTCTTTGGTCAAAAATTCAGAAAAAGGGTTATATATCTTTATGATTTAAAGTTCATTTTATTAATATTCATCAATTCATAAATTTGAACATGAATATTCATGAGGTAAAGGGTTAATATGTGCAAGTCTTCACAATGTTTTGAATCTTTTCTCAGTGGTTTGAGACAGTCCCTCAGCGCCCTGTAAATGCTTTTTTTTTCTGTACCAGCCAAGAAATCATTAAACAAGTGTACTTGTTATTCTCAAGCCCATCTATTCCAAAACCTGTGAAATCTACACTTTTGTATATTTACAAGGGGTGCTTATAAGTCTGGCTATAATTATATCCCTTGCCATTTCTTGTTCCTTTCTTCTGTAATGTCTGACTTTGGTATCTGCAGACTGAAAAGCATATGGTTCTTCTTACCCTGGGAGTGCATTTAGATGATAAATATACTGCAGAGTTATGTACCTTATGTTTCTTTTTTCCTTTTAGTTAAGTCATAATAGTTTTTGGTGCAGGAGTGTATAATTTCTAGAGTCAAGTCCTTCCAAAATTTGATAAAATTGTAAGAAATGTTTTGATTTTTCACTTGTCCTGATCTCATTTTATTCTGGCCAGGGTGAGCAGGTAAGTGGGATTTTGTATCCCTTGGTTGTTATAGGTGATCAATGTCAAGGTAACATAACCATACTTACCTTGACCTTTATACATCTTGCTTTCTATCATTTTCCAATATAAAGCAACAGTCAGTCTGTAAGATGTCAGTGCATTAAAAAGTATGCCAATCATGTACTTTCAGCAAATCATCTTACACGTATGTTGTTATAAAACTTCCTTGCATTTGTCTGTTTGAAACCTTCAACCAGTTAATTGGCAGAGTCTGACCTCTATACAGATGATATTTGCCAGGTTTTATTTGTCATCATATGGTAAAAGGCAATATTTCTTGCCGACAAATTTTAAAATGGGTGTTGAAGGGTCTTGTGACAGCCTTTTCCATCATACTAAATTCTCCTAGTTAACATGTGTTGTTAAACATTTATCCAATGCAGCAGGTGGTTGTTTTCTTGATTATGATAAGTATGTCTCGCTATTTATTCAGAGCATTGGTTTATCTTATTATTTAATTATTTTTTTTTCATCATTTATTTGACAGGCCCATTTTAAAGACCTTTGTAATAATGGTATCTTCTTTTCTCTTTTCAGAAACAAAAGATGTGCAGCAAGCAGGTGAGTCTGGGACTACTTTTTGCCAATCTAAGATAGACAAGGGAAATAACTCTGATACCCCAAATTTGTTGAGCAAAAATATTGCATTGAGTTGTCTTTCTTTAATAATATTTTTTACCCAACTATCAGATAACCCTTTCCCACATATAGACTCATTTTGACGCACTCAGTAGGTACCACATAAAGCCTGATCTGCAGAAAACCACAGTTAAACCGTACCAAATTTAATTATAAAGTCCTCATTTCCAGACCACTGAGGAGCAGCGAACAGCATAAAACCTGATCAGCCTACGAGTTACTCGCAGGCTGATCTGGTTTTATGCTGTTCGCATAGGTCTTTTCATGGTTTCCTCTATGAGGGAAAGGAATAATATAATATGTATTTTTATAAGGTCGTTGATAATTTTACAAGAGTTGTATGTAATTGGGAAAAAAATATCCATTTAATTGTATATTTAATTAACATCAACAACAACAAACAAATAGGAAATTAGATAAGGTGTATTTCAGAGGTTAATCATGAAATGGAAAAAATAAATGTAACAGTGTCTTAGGATATGGACATAGGTAGCATGTTACATTGAACTCTGTTGCACTTGTAACTATATCAGAAAATATAAATTTGGCTTAATTTGGTTTAATGCCTGTTATTCTGACATCTGTGTTATAATCTGTATTATAAAAGAGTTTGTTATATTGGATCTGTGTTTATCAACATTAGGTAAAAGAAAAAACTGCATGAATAAAACTAAAAAAGAACTGCCAGGTATTTTAACTTTTACAAAAGTGAGTTTGGTCATATGGAGGGTTCTGGAAATAATTAGAAAGCAGTATTATGTATGGTGATTTATTTGTATTTGCATCAAGTTTGTTATTAATCTGCAATACTTATTACAAAAATCTACTTTACAAACATATGGTCCTATTACAATTCTTGAGTATACTTCAACAATGCTGCTTGAGTATATAATTACATTAGCAGATGGCATATCAATAAAAATAATGTTGGTGAATTCATCTAAGGGAAGTAACTCTTCTGTTCTTATTTAATGAACAAACTATCCAATTTCAATTGAGGGCTTTTTGCTAAATTATTGTAACTGCATATAAATGAATCAACAGTTATAATAGGCTTGCACTCTTTTAAGTGAAAATCTTTCTTTCAGAAACATGAATTTACAAAATAATATATTTGATGTATTTGTGTATTGCTTAAAACTACCAGCTATGTTAATAATATAGAACCAGATGGCACGTTACTGTCTCATGGTGGATAAGGAGTTTCTGCTTCATTAACTGTTGGATAGTCTGGCTAATTGACCTCCGCTTCCAGAGGATTGGAGGTCAAGGTCATGAGAACCCTACCATAGGCAGTCTTGATCTATATGTTTGAGGAGATCCATTCTTGTTACTTAATATAAATGTTACAGTGGCATTGTATGAGAGATTATCAGTCTTCAAACCACTTCCTATTCTGTTCCATAATGGACCTTTTCATGAAGAAAAAACATTTTTCTGAAATTGTATATCAAATTGCAATATTTTTGCATATTTTTCCACATTTGAATGCAACCTTTTATGGGTAGGAGAAGAACAACAAACTACATGGTAAATGTATATCTAGATGATGTTTTCACTAAGATCTTTATCCTATATTTTCCCCTGTATATTGTATATAGAGACTATAAAATATACACAACATCTGTGATCTGTAGAATTGTATTGACCCCTCACAATACATCACAGCTGTTTCCATAATGTAGGTAGAAAACAGACTGTTTGAGTGTTTTAGTTTGGAATAAAAACAATGCACATCTGTGGTTTATTGATGGGAAATGGCTTAAATAGGACTAAAAGAACAGTAATGATTGTTTGATAGTATATGCATTGGAAGGGCCTTGATAGAGCTTTGTATTCCAACATTCTAGTTTGAAATTCTTTTCCTCATGTATGCATTTTTATCAGTTTCACTTTCATCTTCAAACAAATCATTTCAGAATTTGTATTAGTTAAATGAATTAAATAACGGAAAAAAACAACAAAAAAACACTCATGGATACTCAAGGAAGGAGCTGTCTGATCAGAGTTTGCTCCCTTTGCCATATTGTCAAGACAACTCAATATGAAGTTAAGGGCTGAGACAAGCTTAAGTTTGACTTTGGTGTGTAGAGTTCTCTCTATGATGCAAGGTATGTTACACCAAATGTACATCTATAAACATACTGGACATGGAGACATATGTAAGTGGTCCGTCTTATCAACCCAGATGCCGACCCGACCCTCCTTTTGATGGAGATGTTTATGATGTTTGTAAAGGTTTACAGTCTCTGTGTCCTTGTTAGGACTGCAATAGACATACATGCAGATCCTTTGAGGTCATCCCCAGGAAGAATTACGATATCAAGTTCCAGACCTTTTAGGTTCACACAATATGTTTGAATATTGTTCTATAAATTATGTAGGTATCTTAATATGGTACCTGATGAATTGTTCATATGCATGGTCATTTCACTGTCCTACTTCAGCCCTGTTATAAATGGAAAATTTATACAAAGTTATCATTGTTTTAGTTTACATTTTGTGTGTGTGCTTTTCACCTATTGCTTGACAACAGCTAAGATACTGAAAAATGTTAACATTTTCTGTTTCGGATGATTTTTTTTCTTTCTTGATGTTGCTACCTGTTAATGGCATGGATTCTGGATAGAAGTGACATATGTCACCAATGGGGATCACAATCATCAGTGTTTCATTTAGTTATGCTATAAAGGACATGTAAACCAGTAAGTTTACTGGTATTGCATGGTTCAGTAGCATGTAAGTTGAATCCTCTTTTTGTGACACCTTCCTTCAGCATTTTTTTCGAAACTTCTTTTGGAGCCTCTTTTCGGAACATCTGGTGACACTCCTTCAGCTTTTTTTGTTGCACTTTTTGTTTTTTGTGGAGCCCTTTTTTTTTAAAACCTTTTAAGCACTGACCAACCTTGCTATGGGTAAAATGGTCCCATATGCATTGTTAACTTACTTCTCTGTGATTAAGATATGGGAGATTTTGTTTTTGCCACTTGGATTTATTTGTGTGTTGTGGAGGGAATTCTGTCAGAATACTTCAGGAAAAGGTGAGTTGAGCACTTTTTTGACAAAAAAAAAAAAAAAAAAATTTCTGTCATTATTTCTTAAATCAACAGCAATGTTTACCATGTCTGTACATATCCCCATAGCAATTTTAAAGAGACTTTATTTCCTATGAGTCCTGATAATTGAAATGATATCAGTGATACATTCTGACACAGAATAAAAGGTCAAGGTCATTGACCTGAAGACTCCTGCCCATGACTTAAGTTCCTAATATCCAAGGCTTCCTGTCTGCTTGTAAATCTACAATCTGAAATTGGTTTATTTTGATTTCTGCTGTGACAGGGAAATGAGCAAATATTTCCTAGGTGCACCTGGCAGTTATAATTCTTATTTCAGATACTTCATGTGTTACATGTTCATTAGCTAAATTTAGACATGTTGTTAATATTACATACACTAATAAACAGTGTTTACCCTTTATTTATTTTAAAGGCATTATTAGCATTTAGAGCAGAAATTTTCATGATATAATATGTTAAATGTGTGACGGATGCAAACAAAATAAGTTTCAAATGAATTTTAAAAGTTATTCATTAAGTAACCAGGTGAAGAACATGCATGCTTCATGAATCAATTATTTCAAAGACAGCAAAATGTTTTATTTGTAGGCTTTAAGTGATCTACAGTGACTAAATTATTACCTATTAGTGAGTCTAATATAGAACTGTTACGGACCAAGAACAAAATAATTGGTAGTAATGACAAGATGCACATGAATCACGTTAGCAGTAGATTTCCCTTATTGAATTGGGCTTAAGTTGATTATGATCCTGATGTACATAGTTATGACAGTTGAATGACAAAATAGTCTGTTCCTTATTAAACAAAGCAATATCTAGTAATAAAATCTTTAAATTGAAAGACTCTTTATGTATGTAAAGAAGGTAAGTTGGTTCAACGGACAGAAAATCTGAATCTCATCAGCTCTTGAAATTGCTTTGTTTTACCTCTCTTGTTGATAGCATTACGTTTATTTTGTCTATCTTGTTTTATGCTTATAAGCCTCCCAGTTTTGTGCCAGTGTCAAACGAAAGCAAAGTGAAAACAGCAACTGATGTCATTGATGTAAAGGAAGATATCTTAATTATTAAAAAAACTGTTCCTAAAAGTCAATATTAAATCACTTGGATATGTTTACTTCTACCCTTGGGATAATTAGTCCCCTACCGGTGTTCACACCGGAGGGGACTATAGGTTTGCCCTCCGTCTGTCCGTCCGTCTGTCCGTCTGTCAGTCCGTCCGTCTGTCCGTCCGTCCGTCCGCTCAAATCTGGATCCCGCGATAACTTAATAACTAAGCAAGCTAACTTGATGAAACTTGGTATATGACTAGATGGCAATGTGTAGATTATGCACGTCATTTTATTTTTGTTCTTCGACTAAAATTGTGGTTGCTATGGTAACGGAAATAGTGAAAATATGGCAAAAATGGGATCCCGCGATAACTAAGCAAGCTTACTTGATGAAACTTGGTATATGACTAGATGGCAATGTGTAGATTATGCACGTCATTTTATTTTTGTACTTCAACTAAAATTGTGGTTGCTATGGTAACGGAAATAGTGAAAATATGGCAAAAAATGGGATCCCGCGATAACTAAGCAAGCTAACTTGATGAAACTTGGTATATGACTAGATGGCAATGTGTAGATTATGCACGTCATTTTATTTTTGTTCTTCGACTAAAATTGTGGTTGCTATGGTAACGGAAATAGTGAAAATATGGCAAAAATGGGATCCCCGATAACTAAGCAAGCTAACTTGATGAAACTTGCTATATGACTAGATGGCAATGTGTAGATTATGCACGTCATTTTAGTTTTGTTCTTCGACTAAAATTGTGGTTGCTATGGTAACGGAAATAGTGAAAATATGGCAAAAAATGGGATTGATTACCATATTGAGTCAAGGTGGAGCCGGTAGGGGACTTTATGTGTTGCATACAACACCAGTTACTTGTTTTTCATACTTTTCGGCCTGCTTTTCTGTCTGTTCACACAGTTACATTAAGTAAATAGAAGAACCAATTTTTATCACATTTATTGAAAGAATTTTGAACAAATAACAGATTTTTCATGTGATACGGGTTGGGAATCTTGCACAAAGTTAGTCTAAATTTTTGTTATTGTAAATTGATAAGAATTATCCCCCTTTGAATAAAATTAATAACATTTTCCCCATTTTTCTTAGCACAAGATGATGATAAATGACCTACAAAATAGATTCATAGAGCTTGGTGCAGGTGGACCTAGATCAGATTGGGTTGTATCAGAGGGCCATCAGTTGCAGGTGTAGAATCATCCACTTGAGATTCTTTTCTTTTTTTCCATTTCCTGGATATTACATACATCACACTAGATAGACTGATACACCTTTCCCTTCTGAGCTTTCTTTACATATTCACAATCTGGATGTTGCATCTTCATTTCAGAGTCTGCAATTGCTATATTTTTGAAATTACCCCATATTTCACAACCATAGCTTCAGATCTAATCACAGTTTCAGCAATGTCTATGGGGGTATGTGTGGGTATTCACTTTCAATTCACCTTTCCTTTCATTCATCAAAATTGTGACTCATTGCAATGTTACTTAGCATCAGAGAGTTTACATGAAGTTCCTCTGGTGTCATATAGTTTTTCTGGGAGGTAATTTTGGATAAGCTCAAAGAGTGGAAGACAATTACGCTGATGTTGCTGTTACTAATTATGTATGATCGAGAAGAGGAATCTCGGCCCCCTGGCACTAATAAGATGCATCTTGGTATATATAGATACCCTGCTGTAAGGATGGGGGAAAAATATGTTGGCTTAGTATGTCTTGTATCACGTGTAATATATGTGTTTGCAATGGAAAATATTGGATTTTAAGATATTTAGAGACCAAATATGTTTGTTATGTAACCACATAAAAGTCAGACAATTTATGTTAACAATGTATTGGTGTGTGTGTTAATGAATTTCACGATATGAAAAAAATTGTATGTTTTCTTGTGAAATTATGGTGTTTTACTTATTCCTTTTGGTCTGAGGAGGGGCACAGTCAATATAACATTTTAAGAAGTTTTTGAATGTGAATCTAAACAGAAGCAGTAATTTGATTTTTTAACCTAATTATTTCATATAATTATATGATCAGTAGATTTATGAAATTTATAGGATCTCACATGTAAAATTAGTGAATTATTGACTCTGGCTGGGTCATAAGCTCATTAAGTGTTTCATGTTTATGAACAATATAATGAAGAGAAGATTTATGAAATTTTTTTGACTGGCTGGGTAATAGGGTCATGAAGTGTGTTCTTTATCATATATAGAGTATTATAAGTCTGAGATCACTGAAGCCCCATGGGGAACCCCACAACAAACCTAATTTAGTTGTAAGTATCCTGATAGGGGTTACATGGCTGCTTTAACCTAAATTAAACCTATAAATTGATTCAAAAGCCGGATGCTGATATTGTTGTTTTGTGGGTAAACTCCTCTATGTCTGACATAGAAGAAGGGCAATGATTTTAATCTCTCATTTCTGTAGCACTGAAAAAGATAAGGGCTTTTAAAGCTATAACATTCCATACCTTAGACAACACAAACATTACTTGGTGTTCCAAAAGGCAGAATCACTTGTAGGCTTTTCAAATTGTTCTTTAGGAAAAGTCGTAATTGTTCCCTGTTCTCTCTAGCTTTCAGATAGTTCAGTCAAGATACAATTTAAGGATCAGATAAGAATAGATTAGAAAGTGAAAGCATGTGGTTTCCCTGGTTATAAAGAGCTTGTGTAAAACCGGTTTGAACTAGTGAGATCCAATGATGAACCTTTCTGCGTAGATGCAATTTAGTCATAAGTTTAATTCTTTTAGCCAATATGTCGACATAGCATTTTAGTATTAGGAATGCATATAGTTAATGATGCTTTTTGATAAGCTTACAGTTTAATGTAAACTTTGCTATCTTTCAGCTCCTTGCTTTGCTTTGAAATAATTTTTATTATCAAGAAGAATTTATATATTTTGGAATACTGGTAGAGGTTGGAAACAAACAAGATCATTAACATAAAATGTTGAAAAATGTTGGCATCTTTTAGTGAGAATTAAGGTCTTATATATTAATGATAATGGAGTTGCACTAAGAACTTGCTTTTCAGAAAATATGTGAACTTAAGTGAAATTTTCCACCAGTCTTAGTTTTTTTTTTTTTTTTTTTTTTTTTTCATATGTTGAAACTTTTTTCTTCTTTAAGTGAAGCTAAAAATTAGATGTAATTTTGTAGCAACAGGGAATATAGCATATATATATATATATATATATATATAGGACAACAGGCATCTTGGAAATAGTAAGGCAAACAGATATTATATATATAATATCTGTTTGCCAGACTAGTTCCAAGATGCCTGTTGTCCTATACAGTGAAACCTCGTTAGTCCGGGCTCCATTATTCCGGAAACCTCGCCATCCGGACACTTTTCTCTTGG
This sequence comes from Solen grandis, assembly GCA_021229015.1. Lineage (NCBI taxonomy): Eukaryota > Metazoa > Mollusca > Bivalvia > Adapedonta > Solenidae > Solen > Solen grandis. The sequence continues at coordinate 65,485,666 of CM037783.1, read as the reverse complement.
AACGGATTTCCACAACGTAAAAATGATACGATAATACGGAAATTCGCGTTCCGGATCCGGACATCCATTTTGGGAACCAATCTTCCATTTGCTATTTAAAATGACTCGATAATCTGGGTACCAGTTCAGACTGGATTTCCCACCTACTATTTTTAGACATCATTCGGACTACTCTTTGCGCGTGACTGTTATAGAAGTGTCACCTGCAGATTGTTTACACATAGCCACGAGCGCTTCAGTCCAGAGAACAGGGGGCAATTAAGGGCTGGTATAGCCGCAAGCTACATATATAACTAGCGAGTGAAGAAGGTAAAATTTATTCACAGCTGCAGATGTATGCTGTAAAAAGAGACAGAAAAGCCAACCATCCTTTACATCGTCTTTTGTTCATATGTTTTGTTTTCAGTGCGTACATTTAATATTCATTTGTTTGTGACTGTTTTGGCTAAAATAATTAAATCCAATTCATTTTGCTCACGAATGCAGAACAAGAAATGGGTCACAATTATGCTGTCACCTACTTAAGGTGTCTTTTTTCTTCTCTTAAAGAATGCTGATGTCAAGGATGGATTTAAATAAAATTAAACCATCATTTGTAAACATCAATTTAAATACATAATCATATATAGTCCTAAGCATATAATTTTAAATATAATTATTATTAATGGAAAACAAACATAAACACACACACACAGTGTACAATGAGAAAGTATGAAAGAAAGAAAGAAAAAAGAAGAAGAGAGATATGGATTGATTCATTAATACGGAAAATTCATTAATCCGGAAATTTCAACAAGGACCAAAGTGTCCGGACTAATGAGGTTTCACTGTACCTGGCAAAAGAAATTTAAAAAAAGCTAATACATCTTCCTCTTTGATCAATAGTACTTAACTTGTATACTGTAATATATTGATAATATGGAAAATATAGACAAATCCAGGTGTACTTAAGCTTCTTTGTAGCATAAAATAGATGCAAGTGCAGTTAGTTATTTTCCCCCAGGATGTTTCATGAGTAATCACCAGCATGTGGTATGGAAACACTAGAATCATCCTTGCTTGTATGTCTTGGCTCAAGAACAGATGGGTGGATTATCATGGTTTGGGTTCTCATAATCCTGGATGTTTTGGCTGTAAAATCTTCATGTCAAATGGACACAGCTGTTTTTGAAGTCTGTCTGTCACAGATCTTCCCCATCTAGATCTTGTACATTGACTCTTCCAGTTTTTTATGAAAAATATGAAGCTCCACTTTTACCCATTGGTCGTGACTTGGTTAACCAGGCAGCCATGGACTAAGTTAATCATTGGTCACATGATATTCCAGGTTTGCTATTGGATAACTTGATAACTTAATTTAAATATAGTTTTTAACATTAAAAAGGTGCATAATTGTTGTAAATGTGGAGAAATGGATTGATTTCTTACTGAATTATTTAAAGATATAAGTTCTAATTGAATTCCACAAAAACCTGATTTTCCAATTGATAAAAACTTACCATACATAAATTTAACAAAGAACCTGCTTGATCAGATTATTGCATTAAATGACAGTATTTGGCACCTCATACATACACTTGATACTAGTTCAATGGCCTCAAGTCAGTAAGAAAATATGTCTCTCAGACAGTTTGGATGGATCCTAGCAGACTGGTACTGGTTTCACCAGGTTTTTGAACTCTTGCTACATATGTTCCCGTCCCAGGAATGTGTTTGCTGCTAATGAAAACCGTGTTTATTTTGTACCTCACCCACAGACTTGATCAGGTGTGAAATATACCTGTGGTCAGACAATCAGCATTGTAGTGGTAATCCTTGGGAAATGATTATACAGGAAGTGTTGTCTGGCATGGACAGTTCCCCATTGTCTCAATATTGTTATAGCTAGACTTATTGGTCTGCACAATGGTGTTCAGTTGAATATCTAGGTATACTTCCTGATTTTAATTCTAACATGGTAATTTATGTGTTTAGCTTGTCTGTTTCAAAGAAAAAGTTGAGTTACTATGATTGCTGTATCATCGTTGTTGTGCAAAAACTTAAATGTAGCCCATTACTCAAACACTTTGAACAGACAAACGTTGGCATCAACATGCAGTGCTTATGTTTTATTGTTGGTGTTTCATTCCAGCGCTATTTTTTTTCATTATTTATATAGCCTTTTATATTATGAATGTTTAACTGTTACAATGCCATTGGTACTCATGGCTGCCTTTGCAACGAGTTCAGACCAAGATAAGCCTGCACATCCATGCAATCTACACTGTTTGCTGTGCAAATTTTCAGGAAGCACAGTCTTAAACAACTGATAGTACATGTACAGTTAAAAATAAAGAAAGGACAAAATTAATTAAGACATTTTGCATAGTAAGGGTTAATGAGTCTTGGTTGTGGTTGGTCTTGGTCATGGTTGGTCTTGGCCATGGTAGGTCTTGGTCATGGTTGGTCTTGGCCATGGTTAGTCTTGGTCATGGTTGGTCTTGGCCATGGTAGGTCTTGGTCATGGTTGGTCTTGGCCATGGTTAGTCTTGGTCATGGTTGGTCTTGGCCATGGTTAGTCTTGGTCATGGTTGGTCTTGGCCATGGTAGGTCTTGGTCATGGTTGGTCTTGGCCATGGTTGGTCTTGGTCATGGTTGGTCTTGGCCATGGTTGGTCTTGGTCATGGTTGGTCTTGGCCATGGTTGGTCTTGGTCATGGTTGGTCTTGGCCATGGTAGGTCTTGGTCATGGTTGGTCTTGGCCATGGTTGGTCTTGGTCATGGTTGGTCTTGGCCATGGTTGGTCTTGGTCATGGTTGGTCTTGGCCATGGTTGGTCTTGGTCATGGTTGGTCTTGGCCATGGTTGGTCTTGGCCATGGTTGGTCTTGGTCATGGCCATGGTTGGTCTTGGCCATGGTTAGTCTTGGTCATGGTTGGTCTTGGCCATGGTTGGTCTTGGTCATGGTTGGTCTTGGCCATGGTTGGTCTTGGTCATGGCCATGGTTGGTCTTGCCCATGGTTGATCTTGGCTATTGTTGGTCTTGGCCATGCTTGATGAAGAGCTAGATAAGAAGAAATATTTTACCTGACTTATTTATACCATTAGTTACAGAGGGCATTGAACTCCGTAAAACAAACCTGATTAATGGGAGAATCTTACCTTCAGTTTTGTGTGTTTGTCTGTGTCAGTTACATCAGTCTAGGTCATCAGGAGGTTGACTTTGAAACAACAGCAGCTGCTGTCAATAAACACTTGATAGGCCTCCGCATTGAAACCATCAGAAACACATCTAATTTCTTTTAGTTTTCTTACTTAAGAAAAGATCTCCCCAGTTGTGTATTTCCCTAGGTATCTACTTGACACGGTGTGGATCAATGGGAATAACGTGGAACAATCAAGCAGATTATCTGATCTTTGTTTGGAAACTCGTGACTGCTCCTTTCCAGTTTTTAGCTTTGAAAAGTGAAGCCCTGCCTTGCTGATTGATGCCTAGGTCAACTGTTCACAAACAGTATTGCACACATGTATTGTTTTGAGTAAACCAGGTCAACCATTGATTAGCTGTAAAATCAGTGTAGGTATTGGATTGCCTGTAAGTCAGTTAAAATACATCTGTAATCACTGAAATCAGGTCCATTAGATGCAGTTCTTATCATGACCAGTAGAAAGTATTTTTCTCAAACAAACATGCTCATCTCTAGTTCTGTGTGTGAGGAAAAAAGAAGAAAGATACTCGCTGAAATTGAAATTCCTTATCAAACCATTATTTTACTCTTATAAATTTATTAGATATACTCCAAAATAGCAACAACAACAATAGGAACATTTGAAAATACATTGATTTTAGTATGTTCTCAAAGAATTCTTCAAAATTTCTAAACTGTAATGATGCAGAATTTGATATATTGAGAGAAATCTTCATTTGATATATTAGTTGGATACTATGACTTATCCATTCAGGGTTTGAACCCTTAACTGCTGCTGCATTGATTAAACTATTCCTGTCATTTTGTGCCTCATCAAAGGCTCAGTGACCCATCCCTGTATTGTCAGGTAGAATATTAATGTACTTTTCTTGTTTACAGTCCTAGAACTTTGTAAACACCCCTTTCCTACGAACGATAATGGTCAAAGAGGTCTGATAAGAAAGTTTGTAATTGTTTTGATAAGTCATCTAGGTGTTGCCCAGGTGTTGGGGATGCATGCGAGACTCAACTATCTGCCAGATATCAGCTGTTGATTTTAAAGCAGTTTTGTGCTGAACCCCTGCTTTTCATTGAATTTTCTTTTGTTTTAATGCGATAAGTGTCATTTTGTTAGTGTCAGTTTTAAGTAAAAGTGATAAAATTCATGAGATGCTACATGGTTGAGACAAGTTAATGGAAGGATGCAGTTGTTTCCATTTGTGAAAAAGGATTAGAATAGTGTGTCACAGTGTATTGTCTTCTCGAGGGTTTTGTATTACTTTCTCCATGATGTTATTTTCATGAATTTGAGGATGAAAATGTCAAAGTTGTAGTGGTTTTATCTTGTATGAAAGTGAAAGATGACATGATGTAATGGTTTTAATAGTTTGAAATAACTTCATCTTAGGTGTTGGGAAGTTTAACAGGTTTTGGGGAAGCTTCCGTAGTACGGGTTTTGTTTTTAGGATTCTTTTATGCTTTTAATGAAGTTTTCTTTAAATTATATAGATGTGTTTTGCGTGTTGGCAAACATACCAGACCCAGATCAGGGTAATATGATCTCTGATTGCTCAAGCATTTTAATAAATTGATTTAAATATAAAATAAATTTAATTGTAGTTCAGATTCTACAGTCAGTATGGAAAATAAAAATTCATCATTAGTTTTCATGAACCATTTATAGTTAGTCAAGCAATATTCATTAACCCTTTCCCTCATATAGACTCATTTTGATGCACTCAATAGGTACCACATAAAGCCTGATCTGCAGAAAACCACAGTTAAACCTTACCAAACTTAATTACAAAATCCTCATTTCCAGAGGAGCAGCGAAGAGCATAAAACCTGATCAGCCTGCGAGTTACTCGCAGGCTGATCTGGTTTTATGCTGTTCGCATAGATCTTTTCATGGTGTTCTCTATGAGGGAAAGGGTTAAGTCCTAAATTTGTACCTGAATATTCTTAAAGTAAAGGGTGAATGTTGTTGGAAATTCATTGTGTGTTTCATTCACAGTCAATAATATGGTCTAGACTAAATATTTCATGTAATACTATATCTAAATGGGTCATCAAAATTAAATGAAAAAAACTATTTCAGTGTTTATCTACATGTCATATTTTATAAACTGAACAAGCAAAAATAGGTGTGCATCAAGGAAGCACTCAGATTCTCTCTTGATATCTTGATTTAGGGATCAGCTAGATACTTCAAATCATATTCATAAGCACCGACTTTCTTTCAAGTTTATAGAGGTTGTGATCTTGATGATTTACTGACAGTTTGGAATGTGGAGATACCTATGTGAATGTTGCACAGGTTTAAGGTTTACCCCATGTTAAATTCACAGGAAACCCAGATCCGACTTAAAGTCATTCTCATTTTGATCATGTTTGACAGTGTTACTCTTTTTATCTTAATGGTGGGGCCACCATGGCTGTGAGGATAAAGACTTTAACACTCACTCAGCCCCTCACCACTTGGGTTTGAATCCCAGCAGGGTCATTGCGATTATCAAATGAGGAAGCCTTCAAGCTGGTATTGGTAGATCCATGGTCCAACCCAGATGCCTCAGTCTTTCAGGGTCTTTCTGCACCTGTAATTAGCTGATGTGACTGAAATACTGTCACAGCGATGGTAAACTAAAAAAATCAGTTAATCGTTATCTTAATGGTAATCTTAATTAATAAGATAACAAACCACCCCAAAATGAATGTGCATCATTGGAGTATCCAATAAAAAGGCAATGCAAAGCTCTTACAAACAATAATTGTGCATTCACCTTGCTTCGATATACAGTATTATACATATTGATCAGAATCTTCATTTTGTGAAAGATTCATGTGGTAAAGAGGGTAAAGAGACGTATCTGAAGGGTCGCAGGATCCCCAATCCTTACCTGAGCAATATGCAAATAGGTGACCCATTACTCCTTGCTAATAAGCATATTGATTGATTTATAACCTTGTACAGTTGTTACTACCGGGTTGAAGGGCATACTCTAAATTCATAGTAATCTGTTGCTGAAATTTACATATTGTCACTCTCACAATGAATAATGACCAGGAAACAGCGTGATACCTGATCAGATTTCAAGATATTGACAATATGATGCTAGTAGGTGCTTCTAACATAGGTCAAATTAGTGAAATGTTCAGTATATTCTGCCCTCATAATAACTAAAGGTGTGAGGGTCCAGTTGATAAGTTATGGGCTGGAGAGCTAGTTAGTCAGTATGTGACAGCTGTCAATAGGATGTCCCCTGTGTCTGAGGTGGTTAAATAGGTCACTCTCTGTCTCCTGTCACCTCGGTAACAGACTGGGACTGACCTGACAAGGGTCGGCTGTAGTGATGGACCTTGAGGTGAACAGTCGAGTTGAATTGATTTGTGGCCAGCTTGCTTCAGTCGTCTTGAACCGTTAATGTCTAGAAGATGACATTGTGTAATACTATGGACTATTTGACATTGGTTTTTGGATAATATATTTCAACAAATGTGAATATTAGTATGGTTTTTACTTTGACTTTTTTTTAACATTAAAGATGCATTTAAATGAATTGTGTGATGTTTACATGGTAGATGTCTAACAATATATAGATTCAAACTGCTGGTTGTATTTCATGACAGACATATATTCATGAATTTTGAAGAAAGTAGGTATTTCCTTTCTGCAAGCAAGCGAAATAAGTTCTTATAATATGGGTTTGGGTGGATGGGTGTGTAATAATTTGATTTTGTCTTGTTCATTTCCTTATGAAGAGAAAGGTAGATCCTGTTTTAACATACATTTAACACATCACAGAAATAAAGAATGTGTGTCTAATTACATAGGGAACAGATAACCTACATGCATGTGGTCTATAATCCCTGTGATGATTTAGTGGGTGGGGCATCAGTATCTGAAATACCTGGTTTGCTGTCATCTGGATATAAGTGCACTCATTTGCTGACTTACAGATAACCCTACGGTAAAATGCATATCGTTTGTGAGGTTTTTATACAGATTATGATTTGAGAGAAAATTACAGGCACTAAATTTGTCCTTACTTAATGCGCAAGTGTTGTTTTTTCCCCAGAAAATTAAGTACAGCAGTTATTACGGTGAAATGTTGACATTATAAGGATTTAGAGTTGTATTTTTCATTTTGCTGAGGTGTCATTTATGTCACGTGGTATACAAAAGTTAAATATTTGACATGATTCTGTCACTGAGAATGTGAAGGTTTGACATTTGTGGATGGATGGTATTGGGGTGCTACTGTGTTTAAATGGACTCACTGGATATATTTGGATTGTGAAGTTATTTTTGTTCAAAGTGTGTCAAGTATTTATCTTATTACAGGGGATATTTTTAAAATTTCTAACCTGTCTGCAAAACCATTCATTTCAGTGTTAGTCATCATTAATAAGTTTGACGCAGAAAGTGTTTACCTATAGAGAAATATGTGAAACTAATTAATGCAAAATCGGTGTAAATATAAAAAGTTTTGTTAGTACCTATACCTAGAAGTCTCTGGTACAATCTGGTTAAAGTCGGTAATTTCCTAAGGGTCCCATTAAGACCTCGTTGGAATTCAAACAAGACATAAAGGTATCAAGAGACTAAGAGACATTCTTGAAGGTTCTTGCAAAATACTTGGCTGTCACTGGTGCCACTTCTGCCAGTCATTAGGCACTACGTCAGAAGTCTGCATTCTTCGTACCGTTACCTACCTGTTGATCAGGTAACATCAGTATACTGTGAATCACCTGGCTGTTTATTGTGATTCTTTGACTGTTTGTCAGTAAGTGACTCACAAGTAAGACAGATACTGTGTCCAGCTTATCAGCCTATCCTGGCTGGGCACTCAGGTTAAGCATCCCTGGTACTAGTGGAAATAAGTTACAGGATTAGTAACTGGTCAGTCACCTTTGTGAGTCTTGTGTCTGATACTTGGTCTTGAATGATTTGGAACTCTTGTCAGAATATTGCTACAGGGGGAGTTGAAATGAAGCCAATATATTCAAATCCATTGGAAGCTTCTGGAATCCTTAGAACATTTCACATTTGCCAAACTGTTAAGTGATATTTTTTATCTAGTCTGTTACAGTGAAAATAATCAACTGCAACATTCAAATATTATCTTTGTCCAGAAGTGAGGTTATTGTTATTTTTCATGATTTTCAATAAATACCTGGGTATAGTTGTCAGTGACTAGGAATGCTGATGTAAATACGTTGTTTATCGTTGATACTGCTGCTTGTACCTGGGTCTACAGAAGCAAGGATTTGGGTGGAAAAAGTGGCCGGTTGATACTGGTTCTTTTCCATTTTGCCCTTTTTGAATTGAAATAACGTTGCTTGATCATTAGGGTCAATGATGGCAATTGTTGATAATATTTATAATATTAAACAAAATGAAATGCAAATAAAAAAGTTTGGTTATGTGTGTATGGGTGATACATTTGAATAATACTATAATTACTATATCTGTTTAGGGAGTTAGTAAAACATTGTTTTCTTTCACAAATAGATAATAAAAGAGGTGGGGGTGAAATATATGTCTGTAATGCCTTCTAGAACCAGCAAAAAAGTTTCAAGTCATAGCTGTGTCTAGGTGATCTCTGCAATCACATGTTCAGGATCCAGCATTGTGGAGAACATCATAGGGCTCTGCTACTTCTGTAAGAGGAAGGAAGTATCCGTTATCAGATTATCTTCAGGGGCTGTTGGTGGAGGCCCTGCTGCTTCAGGGCCCTTTATTTGTAGAAGGGGCACCTTCATGTATCGGGCAAAGGTGCCAACCCCATTAAGGAAGCATAAAACTAAGATGGGGTCATGGGGGATTTTACAGGGGTCATGTATATTTGATGTCATACATGAGATATATCTTACTGCAGGGTTGGGGTTTTCTGGTGGTGATTTATTGATGTGAGAACTGCACATGAGGTGACCCATATCCGGAGGAAAAATGGAGGTCATGTCTTCAGCTCATGTTACTTTTCTTCCCATGATGTTTTGAAAAAAAAAAATCTTATTCACTTTTGAAAAGTCACAAGAAGTCTTCTAAAATAATGAATAAGACAGGATTTTAAAATAATATAGTTTACTTTTAGGGGGAGCATGATTGATAAAATATTGAAACAAATCACAAAAGGGTTAGATTCTGTAGTTTTACCTGAAAATATCTCAAATTCATATTTCCATATACTGATACCTTTAGAATTTAAATCTTGCTTGCAAACATCATCTTAAGATACAGAACATTGTAAATTTCAGTTTGTGTATTAATAATTGAACGTAGCTAATGGCCCCCAGTCAGGCATACACACATGCTTAATTAATTGATCAGGTTGACATGCATGCAACCCAGCCTCCTAAGGGGTCTACAGTCTATACTGTACTGTACTGTAGTAGTCTACCATACTGTGCTATACTCTCCAGCAGATGCTGGTAAAGTAGTATTCACCACCCTTCTTTATTACCTGCTGACTTACCTAGGTAGGGAAGGTTTGGGAATGTAGAGGGGACTACCTTACCCTCTCTGGAACTAACTTGGAACTGACTGGTGGGAGTGGGGTACAGATAAAAGGAGCAGGTACTGCCATAGACAGGGTTAGTAAGACAGGAGAAGTGGTTGAAGAAAGAAGCAAGCTGTGGCCTTACAACTCATAAATAGGTGATTGTGAATTTCCATAAGTGATGTGAAGACAGGTTGAGATTGTCAAGGCAGCATACATTTTAAAGGGATCTATTGATTTATAGCTCAGTGGACTTGTTAATTTATATATTTATTATAGGTAAAGATCAAGGGGAATATATTTTGCTGTGATATTTTTCTGACTATTTGATTGGATATAATTATCTGTGTGGAAGAAAAATACTCTGTTTTTCTGGGTGTTATTTGACTGAGGACAACTGTATGAAGACCAAAATGATAGACACAGAAGTGAATATAGAGGTACCCAAGATGCCTGTGAACACCAGAGGGGGTGGGGCTATGCCCAAGGCCCCCTGGTACGGGCATTACGTGCGCAGACTCAGTGTCAGTAAGGAGTCTGGGAAGGGAATGAATGTGACGGACCTTTACCCGTACTCATCAGGTAACTCACCATCATCACTCAAATCATCATCATCATCATCATCATCAGCAGCAGCAGCAGCAGCAGCAGCAGCAGCATCACCCTTATAATCATTATCATCCCAATCCCTCTTATTACCATCATCATCATTGACCCAGTCATCATTTTCATTATCATCATTATATATTTCAGTGTAGTATTTACTGATATTCTAAAAGCTAATACCTAAATGATCATATTCTGATTTCATATTTTGTTAAACACATCCTGATCATTAAAATGTTTAGGAGCAAGCAGTACCTTTTGATCAGTTTCCAGAAAAGTGACTTCTTAGCATATCCAACAGTATTGATGTGGTATACCCCGTGTTACTGACTGGAGGTTGTGTAACTTGTATATATTCAGAAGAAAAGAGACATTAATTTGCTAAATTAATTGATCAAATATTTATTAGCGTGCCCTCATACAATACAAAATAACTGTTTTCTGCCTATTCCTGTCATGTATTAATGAAAAAAAGAAAAAAAAAACAACAAAAAAACAGCATATATTAATGAAATATATACATATGTAAAACACGCAAATATTATTATGTCATCTCATGTGATTGTCTTTTTATGTATACAAGTGAGCATTAATACAGGGATCATTTTGGAGTGAGATTTTGAGAAATGTCCTCTATTTTTGCTTGAAATCTCACTGAAAGTTTCTAAATGAGAGAAAAATCCTGTGTAAACAATGTTGGATTTAGGTCTCTCACTAGACTGAGTGACTTACTTAGGCCAAATGAGATTTTTTTTTGCTTGTGACTTTTTCAGACAAAATTATTAATATCCCTGTATTTTTTTTATTGTATTTTTTTTCTCTGCATTTCCAGTAGAAGTCCTATTACAAAATGATTATACACATACGAGACATTTTCATTTGTTTAGATGATGCATAAATCATTGTGTTCATTTATAAATACACACTGTCACACAAATGTTGCTTGTTGATACAGACCGCACGGGAATTGATATAGGCTTAGAAATAGTTGCTGCAAGCTGCATTTTTCTGGCCAGAAGTTATCAGATATCATCAGGTAGGATTGTCTTCAAGGATATTGATAATTGAAATAAGGTGATTATTGAGCCGAGATCCAGAGTAGATTGACTATTCCAGCCAGGAACCATCTCTGTTTAATCCTTATCTGTCAGCAGGGAACCAGTATTAAGTTTATTGATGCAGGCAGAATAAACCCCTTGGTACCTGGCATGTGCATTTTGTAGGTACAGGAAGAGATCAGATATTCAGATTAAAGTCACATTACAGATAATGTAGAGTAGCATGGTGCCCTATGAGCCAAAATAAACATACTATTTGATACTGGAGGCTTATTTGTCTGGCTATCTGTTCATCTTTCAAACCATCCATCCATAAGAAAGCTGCAGGGTACAGAAGAAAATCAGAATAGATTTCTACCCTGAAGTATTTCATTGTGACTGTGAATATTTTTGTAAATAGTTGTTCTTAGAATATATCTATCTGAGTATGTTATATCTATTAGCGTAAACAATAGGTATGTGATATGAAAGTAATGTTGAAAAATTAGATTTTCATGATTTCATGAGTGCAACAAAGATTGAGAATATTGCCGAGTGATTTCATGATGCAGCTAGATATAAATACCGTTAAGAATAGTTGAATAATTATGGGATTTTATTGTTGTATGATGATGTAACATCCAAAATTGTTTAAGGCAATTGAGGGATGCTCGTCATAATTGGAGAAAACAAAAGAAGAATGAGATAGAAGAGGCAGTTCATTACCTTAGATAATTGCCTGGTAGGATTGGTATGTGGCATAGGTAGTCAGGGAAAATTGGAAATATTGGCCAACGTTTCATATGATTCTCTGATTAGAAATTTGATTTGTCCTGAGTGAATCATGGAGGCATGTGTTGATCTCAGCCGGAGTTGGCAGGGTACCACTTTTGTTGTGATTCTTAGTAGGTCTCAGGTAGCGTGACTAGGTGCAGTCTTTATCCTTTGAGACTGGTTCAATCCTTTCAGCATCCTTGTGATTTCTGCAGCTGTAATTGTCACTAACCCAGTCTGGGGTAACCACAGACTGGTTCCTATCTTAGCATCACTGAGGTTATTTTTGACATGATTTTCTTTGTATCGGTATGTGAGTCATAAAACAGTAATATTTATATTTTCATCCTATATGAGTTCAGTGTCTGTTTTTCAAAGAAGTTTGTAATTTATTGTTATTTGCATCTAGACCAAAACTTTTTTCTAAACGATAAACTTAATGATATAATTTTAGGTTTCTTTTTTTTTTCCATGTTATCATTGATATGCTAATGAAAAAAAATCATATACATTGTGTATCTATATAACTTGTTTGTTTTTCAATCATAACCTTAGAGTTACATTGGAATAGAGCATGTTGCATCTGGTCCAGCTTTGTTCAATTTGCCTTTACTTTAATGTTAAAAAGCCCTTTGTGAAACAAAATGTAGCCTGAAATTGTTTTTGGATGCATTAGGTGAAGGTCACCATTCCTAAATATAGAAAACTTATTGATAGCTATATTTGAGTTTGTGGCATGAGCTAAGACAAAGTCCTATTTCAGGGGATTTATCACCTTCACTGATAGCTGGAGCTATCATCACGATAAAAAGAAAACTTCATTTCCCTCAACTGTTAATTTTGCATACATACATGTCTTTATTTAGAACCAAAGAGAACAACACTGTCTTTTGTATTAACAAGCTTTGATATATCGCACAATATGGAGGCCATAACTCCAGGAATGCAATGTTTATCAATCATTTAACAGTGATGATTGTATTTATGACATGCTCTGACAGAGGTACTCTCATTAAAACCTTGTGATTGACAGGCCCAAATATCTTGTTGTTATGATTTATGACAATATATAGGGGCTGACCTGGTGGGTCTGAGGCCAAGGTAAGGTCAGCAATTTACCACTCTGGTTTTGCAGAGATTCCACTATGACTGCTTTACGTTTTTGAGTGATCAGCTGCAAACCTGTGACATTTGATGGGTGAAAATCCCTTTGTTGGTATTGAATCTGATTTGATATTCTTAGCTGGCTGCTGCTCCGTGGTACCATTACTTCACGCTTGAAAAATGTCATAAAAGTGCTCCAATTTGTAATTATTTCATGGTTCATCACCAAATGCAGTGAAGGAAGCAAGACTGGTTTCTGAATGTGCTGTAAAGCTGTGCTCTTCAGAGAGCATTGCAGGGCTCATTATATAAAGACTACATGATCTTCTTGGAAGTTTTCAAAACTCACCTAGACACTCCTTAGTCTTGATAAGAAATCTGCCAGCCAAAAATGCCTCATTCCTGCTGATGGATCGAATGGTTTTGATCTCAGTAATGACATGTGAGCCCCCATAAAACCAGAGTGCTTATGGCCCCTCAATGATAACGGTACTTTTCTTTCTTACTTCATGATAAAGGGAGTCAGAGATGTGCCAAATGTTTTGCAGGCTTTGACCAAAAAGGTCTGTGCCTTTCAATATCTGAGGATTTTATTTTCATTTTTTTTTCTCAAATATTTCTAGCTTTTCTCGATATTCAGACCTTCATTCTTTTGCCAGTGTCATAGCTTAAAAAGTGCTTGCCCATTTTTCAATATTTTAAACATTAAATTTTCTGTGATATACAGTCTATTGTATCTTGACTGACTGGGTTGCATACCATGAGGTCTTTTAGTTAACATTTTCCTGTCTTGAAACTAGTACTATTTGCTATTGATATAATTTTGAATTTAAAGTATTTCTTTAAATTCATAGCCTGTGTGTTTCTGGAACAAATTTGGTTTCACTTCTCTCTGATAAATTTCTTCACTGCAGGCTGTTTTAAATCAAAGCCTTAATACCATAGTATATTAAGGGTGTAATTTAAGCATTATTTTCTTTAGTTTGGGGAACAGAAAACCTGCAGTATATAGCAATTTTGGAAAAAAAATGCAAGAATATAGCAAAATTTTCAAAAGGGAGATAACTATGAATGACTCCTATTGAAGAAGTGAAAAAGGCCTTGCATTGTAAGATCATGATGTTCAAAAGGACTGAGAAAAACATGAAGGGAAGCCAATGTTCCTGTAAGCAGACCGTCCTGCTGGTTGTTGGTTTGTAGTACTACAAGTCCAGATAAGATGATTATCTGATAAGATTAATCCACAGGGGGAGATAACCTTGGGCTTGGGAACGGGGTCCAGGGGGAACAAGCAGAGCTGTTTATTGCATCACATGGTCAAAAGTTAATTAAGATAATGGCAAAAAGGGAAGATCCACGCTCATGTCAGGTAATGTTTTTGATCAGTTTCTGGAGTTACTGCTGTCAAAGGTAAATCAATTAGAGGAGGATGTTATTAGAATAGATGAGGTCATTAGAATAGAATTCAAGGAGGGATGTAAATTATTTGAAGTAAGCTTGGATTTAGAGCTAAATGAAGGCTTGAAATTAGATGGTAAAGGGAAATAACCTTATAAAATTGGGATAATGAGCAAATGCATTACTTTTGATAGAAATGAATAATGTTTGTTGAAGATAGGTCCAAATACTTGTATACTACTCAAAGTTTTCTAAGCACCATATATCACATATCAGTGCCATGTTTGCATGGTGGCAAAGAAATGGCAATCGAAAAAAATCTTGATTACTTTACTAAGCTCAAAGACATAATTTAGTAAAATATATACATGTACATATAATACCCTTCTCAACAATACAAACTAAGAAGTAAACAGGTACACATAGTTTTATATTATTGGTGCTTCGCAATGCCTGAGTAGTATAACATACAAATAAACTTAAGTAAACAATTTTTTTTTTTATTTTTTTATTTTTTATTGAACATATTTGTAGTAAGTTGAGAGGAATGGGATGTGGTGGGGGGGGGGGGGGGTTAGGTAGGTTATTTTGAATAATTTCCAGATGACTGCAGTATCTTACCTATAAGACACTTGACAATTGCCACACTCGAGTGTTAGGCCACACAGATCCAGCTCAATCCTCTCTCTATCTTCACCCTCTAGAGGGCGTTGATAACCTCAAGGTTTGCCTAATTGAGATGAATATACTAGTAATAGAGACAAAGCTATGGGGTCTGTGGGTCTGCTAGAAATTGGTTGCTTCTCAGATCTCAGTATTTTGAAACTTAAGGTTCTTTCATTTATGGCTGCCCAGGAAGTTTTTCCATTTAGAAATTCAGGGTTTGTCTATATAGATAATGATTTAGATATGTGGGTGATGTTTTTAATAATTGTCTTTATCAAGGGCTGACTTCTAAACTCTCCCATCTTTTATTTTTACATGCACTTTGGTCAGCTTTAAGGGTGCCATGATCCAAGGATTTTTCATTACCTTCCTTGGCACAAAGTACTTCTCCAACCCAGGAACTGGATTAGTATAAGTTGTAAGAACTTGTTTCCCAATCTACATAAAATAAATAAGATTAAAATAATCAGTTTTAAGCCAACCTCAGTCATGCATACTATGTTATTCTAATGCTTTGCAGTAGAAAGTAAGTATATGAATTAGAAGAAGAGCTGCATATTGGGAATTTAAAAAACTGCATGACATACCAGGGGATACCTGGGAATGCTGCAACAATTAGTGTCACAGTGAGGGGAGGGGATGGGGAGAAGAACTGTAGTAGAGGGAGCCATGTGGTTTGTGTATCCGGCCTATGACTCCAAGCCCATGTGTTCTGTATAAGTACATGACAGGTGTAATTACAAGACAATGGCCCTTATCTTCTTCCTGTACCTTATATCAGAGATAGATACTTGGGAGACATAATTAATAGGTGAGTTACACCAAAAAATGAGTTTCATAACTTTAGTATGTTATGCTGTGTAGTCTTATATCCCCCCCCCACACACACATAAAAGAGGGAAGGAAAAAAAAGCCAGCAGTGTATCTAATGAAAATGTGTTCAACAAAGAATCATAAATACTTTTTAATTATTTCATCCTCATCATCATCACCATTACTATCATCATCATTGTTGTTGCCATGGTTATGTCGTTCAAATTAATGTCATGATGGCACTGGGCAATTGGGAAGCTATAGAACTCAAATCCTCTTTCTAAAACACCATTAACAGAGATAGTTGCACTTAATAAAAGCCTCATAGAAATAGAATACTTTAACATGATACTCTTTGCTTTTGATATTCCATCTCTCACCAAATTGTGGGTGTTTTACCGTCATTATTTTGATTGGAACACCTTGTTATTGAAAGTGAAATCCTGAAAACTATTTGGATGGAATGTAATAAAAATGGATCTCCTGAGCACCTTAGGATTGATTAATCTGTAAGATTGGGTGTTCAAAACAGATGAATTCTCCCCTACCAAATCTGAATGTTAAGTAACAAGATAAGAGCAACACCGTTTAGCTTAATTGCCTTTCTTACTTTAGATTAAGGGCAGCTGAAGGCATTGAAACAACCCAGAGGGTGCTTGAAATTTCTACCTGTACAGGGATATATCCCATATCTAGGGCTAGCTTATCTTTCGAACATTCCTGGAGTATCATATTGAACCATTTTCACATATATTTATATCATAGAGAAGACTTGCGGAATGTGATGGCTCTATGGATCTGAAGAATGGGGTTTTTGTGACAAGCATGAAATTTTAAGTTGGGTGTGTGTATCAATGATTTATGCAATAAATTTCAGTCATGACCTCTAATTAGAGTAAAACAATTATGTATCAGAGTTATTTCCCTTGATTTGTATTTAATATATTATTTGATTAAATGAATGTAGTTTCATTTTTAAGTAATTTCTTTTCTTTTTTCCTTTTTCAGAAGAAAATGCAGCGAAGTTCAATAGTAACAGGTAAGACTAGAACTTTTCATTTTACTGGGTTTATATTAGGGTGTTATTTGCCTAAACCCTAACCTGTGATAAACAAGTCATTTTGGTGTATAGGAGCATCACTGATAATACGGTTATACCCCTGTCTCACAAAGTAATGTATATGTAGGAGATATATAGGAATCACACATTTAATCCTGTTGTATCACACCATGTTCAATTTTATTGGAAGTGCAATATGTTACAATAAAATGCTTTATCTTGGACTGGTTCAGTTTGGTATGAGGCTACCAGGTTGTGGTTACATGCAACAAATTGTATAATATGGCTGTGTGGTATAGGTAGCATTACATCTGCCTTCAGTTGACAAATTACATGATACTTTAAATATTGTAAATCATAAATGATACATAAACTACCCTTACAGAGACAGATATTCTCACCCCCCCCCTTTCATCAGGAGGTCATCTTCAGCATGCATGGCAGAAATGCCATTCTGCCATACCAGGGGTCACTGACCTCAGGTCACCTGTCAGAAAACTAATTGTCTCACACCCTCTCCTCATGTTGATTAGACCCAGCTGATGTTAAGGGTAATAAGAAGAGGGGTTTCATTACTGGAAGAGAAGGAGCATTCTTATGGCTGAGAAATATGGGGATGTTGGAATGTTGGGAAGTGGCTATACATTGGTTAAGGTCCTCAGTTAGACTATGTTTCTATTCAGGTTCAGGGTATGGACTCCTTTACTGTTATTAGAAAAATATTATTAATAAGACTTAATAAGAAAGGAATTGCCTTTGATCATAATTAATTTCAGAAATGGTTTTGCTTCTAATGCATAATGACTGGTATGAAATGATATAATAGAATGTGAAAAAACAGAAGCATAAAGCAGATGCTAAACTATGGTATTTCTCTATTTTATGTCTTTTTTTTTTGTACAATTTATCTTTACTTGTACCTCATTCTTGAGTAAAATGTTGGGTTCATGGAACCTTTTTGTGTTTCCTTATTGAATATTCACATGAAGCATTGACATATCAATGCTCCCTACAAACAGAATATTAAGTCAGGCTGATGTTAAACCTGACACCCAGGATAGCAGGATTTGTGATATCAGTCCATGGCATTTCAGTCCATAAGATCCCACATTCCTCAACAAAATAAGGGTGTATGAAAAACAAGATTAACTCCATCCCTTTCTGGACAATAATGCTAAAAAATCATTTGAGCCTCACCTTGCCAGTTCACAAACAAGACTTTGCATAATTACAGATGTTAAACATATGGTTTGGTGTGGGTATGCCAATCAAAGTCATTATAGAGGAAGTAAGGAGCCTCTAGTATTTATCCTATAATTGATTAGCAGGTTCCTGTGTAATTGTATCTTGTTTAAGGGTGAAAATATCATCTTCAACCAAAGCAAATACTTAAGAGCCAGGAGGGAAAATGTTTTACAAGAGTTTTCTTGTCACTAGTGATTGATGTTTTATTTTACCATGGCCATTTTGGCTTAAAGGCAAAAAAGAATGAAACATTGACACCTTTCTTATTTACATACATGCATAATCTAAATATACATATGTATATGTAGACAGAAGGAAAGCTGCGTAGGCTGTTTTTCATGAAATAATTTATTTCAGAACTTAAGATAAGTTATTTTAGATGTTCTTAAATAGAGCAAAGGTTGTACTGTGATTTATCATCTTGGAAGTTCTGGCTTTGGAGGTCAAAGTTTGAATCTGTTATTGGGAGCAAGGTATTTCTAAGGCACTCAGTGATTGTGCTATCCAGGAATTTTCATGGGATGAGGCATGAATTGTAGCTTCCAAGTTTTCGAAAAATACTGAATTATGATCTCAGGCTCAGATCCCAGTCAGTTGTACAGGTCATTTGTTTGAGTTTAAGCCTGGAAAGAGTTCAGAGTGATACTGAATCCAGTATGTGATCAGTATTGGTTCAAAGTGCTCTTCTGATAATTTTCATTTCATTGAACATCTTATTGAAAATCGTTTTTGGAGCAATAAATTTACAGTGACGATGCCTTTGTATTGATTACAGAAGATGAAGATACACTACAGTTTAACCCTTTACTTCATAATTATAGACTCATTTTGATGCAAAGGCAAACAGAGCATTAAAAGAATTGTTTAACACCTTTCATTTCCATACTCCTACAGGAGCTGTCTGATCAGGGGCTCCTCTGTTTTCTCATACAATATTGTAGCTCACTTACTACACTGGCATCTGTGGCAAAGAAAAATCCATTATTTCTTAAGGCATTTAAAGATCAGTCATTTGAAATAATGGAATATTCTTTGCTTTGCAAAATCTGATCTTCAATACTGTATGAGCAAAAGGTAACCCTGATCAGACAGTTACTTTTAGGAGCTGTCTGATCTGGGTCTGCTCTGTTTGCCAATGTGTCAAATTGAAGTAAAGTGATGATAAATCTAAAACATTTATTTCCATTACTGCTTAATATTCATTTTATTGAACAGAATGTTCCAGGAATCAGTTCCAATAGGCTTGTTCTAGATGATATCATCTTTTTGTCTTTCATCTTCATTTTTTTGTCTTAGAAAGTTAATGCCAACTTACAGCCACGGTGCAATATATTGGGGTGAATCCACACTCACTCTATTACTATGACACTGGGCTGACCAGTCCTTGGACTAAACTTCAAACAGACTGTCCCGAGTGGTTAGAGCATACGCCTTGGGAGCGGGGGTCGTGGGTTCGATCCTCAGCCACATCATACCGAAGTTGTAAAAAATGGTACTGGTATATAAGCTTCTTTGATTGACGCTAAGCATATAAGGGTAGTTGCAGGACTGGTTGGCCCGCTTTCAGGATAATGTGACTGGGTGTGGTATCATGCCACATATCTATGGCGTAATACTGCATTCACAGTGGCAGCACTATATCTGTCTAAAGTCGACATTGCCTCCAAATGAGTGAAATATTGTCAGTGGGATGTTTAACCCAACAAACAAACAAACTTTCATTAAGGGGCCAAAACTCTTTTCAGTGTTCATGGTAATAATAGAAGAATTAGTATACCACCTTTCATTTCCACACTGTGGAATATTGGACTGCAGGTTGTGTGTACTGGGATACTATGTTTTATTTTATATTTTTCAGTGAGCCAAAGGAAAATGGGTTGACTGAGGAAGAAGCGGTGAGAGATCCAAACATCGTCCGAGAAACTCGCGAGAAAGAGGAGGTATACACTGGTGGTCGAGTCAAAAAAAGAGAAAGAGATGAAATGAATAAATAAAAACTGTAAAACAGGGGGAAAAATATAAAAAAATATATATAGTTGTATAAAACAATAAGGTATTTGATATGAAAAAATATACAAGAATATGAGAATTTTTTTAAAAGCTATACATGTACCATGAGAATGTAATGATAAGAAAAAATATTATACATTGTTAAGTATGTTGAAAACCAGCTGTTTAATTCTTGCCAAGATATTGTTTACAGAACTGATAGCAGTTGCATATATATATAGTAAAATAATATATAATGAATATACAAATAGGAAGATCAAATTTAAAAGGGTGATAACCTTTTAATTGAAAAATATTAAAAAGAACAGCAAATATTTTATTTATTTTTTTATTTTTTTTAAATGTATGAAAATCCAATATAAACACAAAAAAATGGTATGAAATACCATTTCTCCCTATCTTCAGTTATTCTTCTGTTGAAGTTTTCTGTTCAATATGGATCCTTTTTGTAGTTAAAACTTATCTACTGTAAAATGACAATTTTAGTAGCCCTTAACCTTTGGCTGGAATATATTTCAACCTTTTTCTCATGAGACAGTCTACAGAAGCAACCTGTCTTAACAGTCTAAAACCTGATAAATCTTCAAGTAACAAACAGACTGATAAGGTTTTACATTGCTTGATTATCTTGACAGCAATCAACCATGCAAAACCTCATCTGACTGATTTGTTCCTGCAGGCAGATCTGATTTACACATGATCATTACAGGGTTTCAAAATGAGTGTTTATTGAGTTACAGGTTGATATGTCATTCTGATTTTGAAATTGCACATACGAATGTAATTTGATTGATCCTTTAATTTAACCCTTTACTTCATGAATATTCATGTACAAATTTATGACCTGATGACTATTAATTGACTGATCATTAATTGATTTATGTATTGATGTATTTTTCTTTGCCATACAGTCTAGAAACTGAGCAACGATATTGTGTAAGCAAACAGAAGAGACCCTGATGAGATAGCTCCTCTAACAGCAGTCTGATCTGGGTCTGCTCTTTTTGCTTATGCATCAGAATGAGTCTATATGAAGTAAAGGGTTTAAACGAAAACGAAAATCAGGTCTTGAAAAAGAAGGAAAACTTATTTGGATTATGTTAACCTAATTGGCTAAATGGCAATAAGAAAAAGTCTAGAAAAGGTCATCAACAAAGGTTAGGGGCTACTAATGTTTGCCTGCTGTCGGATTTCTGGCATCTTTATATGGAGTATTATATGTTTGACTTCAAACGTTAATTTCCGATATGGATTTTACAATGTTTTGTTCACGATAAGAATAATATTGCTGTTATTTTTAACGTTTTATCAAAATTCCTTTTTAAGGTTTCAGTCCTTTGAATTTCAATAACAAAGATGATAGGTTTTGAAGAATTATTTTTGATATGGCTTTAGATAGTGTTTCTTTGCTAACAAATCTACGTCTTTCAAAGAGTTGCTGTCACATACTTTTATTAATGCTTATAAAAGCAATTTTCATCAATTTTTTATGAAAAGCACAAAAGCCGTACATTTTCAACATTTCTGAGTATTCTTGAATAGTTTTGTTCAAAAAAGGCCTTGTAGTTTCAGACAGGGTTTATGTTTAGATGGACAGTTGAATATTTGACTTGAAATGACCGATCATCAGTATGTATTTCTCTCATGTGCATGTTTCATGTTGTCCTCACTATGAACCACTCTATTTATCTAAATCTTCAGTTGCTGTTTCCATATATGCCATTATGTTACATTACTTACGCTTTTTCTCACTCCTAGCCAATGTCACAAGGTGTAAAATCGTACGATGTAAAATCCAAGCACATGATTGCGCACATGCACAGCTTGTGCATTAGACTATATCAGCTGCTAAGAACCTCTCCAAATTTTTCAGCAAAAATATAAGCCTCTTCCTTGCACATTTTTCAGGATTTTTTTTTT
Organism: Solen grandis; assembly: GCA_021229015.1. Classification (NCBI taxonomy): domain Eukaryota; kingdom Metazoa; phylum Mollusca; class Bivalvia; order Adapedonta; family Solenidae; genus Solen; species Solen grandis. Next base: position 65,463,368 of record CM037783.1, on the reverse strand, counting down.
TCAAATAAGATAATGTCAGCTTCTCATAGTATCATAAACAATCCCAATCCCTTTGATGTAATCCAGGTTAACCACTGGTCACATGATATATCTGTGCAGCTATTGGATAATCTGGTGATATAATTTGAATATATCAGTAAACATTGGAAAGGTCCATTCATATAGAATTATAGAGATTTTCTCATCAGCCCAAAATGAATTTTGGTGGCAAGTAAAACATGTAACTTGCACTTCATTTGCTTCCACAATGAATATACTTATTGCAGAGTTCTGTAGGACACTAACCTCTGGATTACAGTCCCCTGGTTTCATATTTTGGGAGTTACAGAATTTAAAAAAACATTAAAATTGTATTACTTGTTACAGTCAATCAAATATTCAATTAATTTTTACTCATTTTTGAGACATAGATTTATGTCCCCATCCCGCTTTCCAACTATCATTTGAACATTATACCTCAAGGTATATGAATATCTATAATATGATCAGAAATGGATGTTTTCTTAAGCACCTTGCTATTCTGCACATCTCCATCACACATGGCCTGTCATTACAAGGCTTCCTATGTATCGTCCATTGAAAGCCAGCAGGGCTCATCAGCCTTCTTTTTATATATACTGATGAGCCCTTTTGGCTTTAAATGGACAAATAACTCTGTAATGTCTTCACTTTATGCATGCTTTATTTTCTTTTTTGTTTTGTTTTATTTAATTTGAACCTAGAAAAAAAATGCAATACTTGCATCCTGATTTGTCATCTAGTTTGGTTTAAACCCTGATCTTGACAAGTCAGGAGAGGAAAAGTAGTTTTTCTTAACATATTTGCTATTTACACCTTATTGCAAACAAGTCATTTTTATTGACAGGGCAAAAGATAGGGTGGGGGGTGATTTCGATTTGACCTTGGCTATTGATATCTCTTTTTAACCCTTTCCCTCATAGAGGAAACCATGAAAAGACCTATGCGAACAACATAAAACCAGATCAGCCTGCGAGTAACTCGCAGGCTGATCAGGTTTTATGCTGTTCGCTGCTCCTCAGTGGTCTGGAAATGAGGATTTTGTAATCAAATTTGGTAAGGTTTAACTGATGTTTTCTGCAGATCAGGCTTTATGTGGTACCTATAAAGTGCGTCAAAATGAGTCTATATGAGGGAAAGGGTTAAAATTTAAAAAAAAAGACATATTGGTATGTGGTGAAAAAATGACACTGATGTGAAGTATTTTTTTAGTTGTTACAGAGTTATAGTGGGCATGTCTCTAATGATACTTCTCATATCTCTAATTTAATAATATCAGTAATAGATCAACGTTCATTAATTGATATAAAGATTTTCTTTTAGAAATTAATTTTCATTTAATTTGTTACTTTCTTACTGAAAATTAATGAATTATTCATTTAAATTCAATTAAACTTACTGACAATGTCAAGTTAGATATTGATGAATTGAAAAAAAAGGATTCGGCTAATAATTGAATTCCATGCAGCTAATAGTGATTAAAACTTTAAAAGAGTATAAAAGCTTAACTTGACATTGGTTTCTTTCGCTATTGTGTTTTGTTTTTTAGCTCACCTGAGCACTTGTGCTCGGGTGAGCTTTTGTGATCGCCTTTTGTCCGTCGTGCGTCGTCCGTCGTCAACAATTGCTTGTGAACACTCTAGAGGCCACAGTTTTGACCCAATCTTCATGAAACTTGGTCAGGATGTTTGTCTACATGATATCTCGGATGAGTTCGAAATTGGGTCATGTGGGGTCAAAAACTAGGTCACCAGGTCAAATTTTAGTAAAACCTTGTGAACACTCTAGAGGCCACAGTTTTGGCCCAATCTTCATGAAACTTGGTCAGGATGTTTGTCTACATAATATCTCGGATGAGTTCGAAATTGGGTCATGTGGGGTCAAAAACTAGGTCACCAGGTCAAATCTTAGAAAAACCTTGTGAACACTCTAGAGGCCACAGTTTTGGCCCAATCTTCATGAAACTTGGTCAGGATGTTTGTCTACATAATATCTCGGATGAGTTCGAAATTGGGTCATGTGGGGTCAAAAACTAGGTCACCAGGTCAAATCTTAGAAAAACCTTGTGAACACTCTAGAGGCCACAGTTTTGGCCCAATCTTCATGAAACTTGGTCAGGATGTTTGTCTACATGATATCTCGAATGAGTTCGAAAATGGGTCATGTGGGGTCAAAATCTAGGTCACCAGGTCAAATCTTAGAAAAACCTTGTGAACACTCTAGAGGCCACAGTTTTGGCTTAATCTTCATGAAACTTGGTCAGAATGTTTGTCTACATGATATCTCAGATGGGTTTGAAAATGGGTCATGTGGGGTCAAAATCTAGGTCACCTGGTCAAATCTTAGAAAAACCTTGTGAACACTCTAGAGACCACAGTTTTGGCCCAATCTTCATGAAACTTGGCCAGGATGTTTGTCTACATGATATCTCGGATGAGTTTGAAATTGGGTCATGTGGGGTCAAAAACTAGGTCACCAGGTCAAATCTTAGAAAAACCTTGTGAACACTCTAGAGGCCACGGTTTTGGCCCAATCTTCATGAAACTTGGTCAGGATGTTTGTCTACATGATATCTCAGATGAGTTCAAAATTGGGTCATGTGGGGTCAAAAACTAGGTCACCAGGTAAATTCAGGTAGGATCAAAATGTAGGCCACTTAGTCAAATGTTAGAAAAACACTTTAGATGCCAGATTTTTTGTCATTTTGCCTAACACAGCCATCTTAATCAGGTGAGCGACACAGGGCCATCTTGGCCCTCTTGTTTTTATTAGATTTCAAAAAAATTCTGAATCTATTTTTCTATTCAGCAAATATATTTTTTGTAGTTTCTTTAAAAAAAAAAACACAGACAGAAACAAAACGTTATACATTATCTTTGATTGTGTTTGTAGGTTCATTTTGCTGAGATGAACAATGTCCGCACCATGTTTGAGTCCGGTAAAGCCCCAGCGAGAGAGGAAACTCCGAAGAAGACATCAGTAAAGGATGAATATGACGAAGGTGGAGAGTACGAAAGTACGCCAGTTACCAACCCTGATGTTGTCAAAGAATCAGACCAGGGTACAGAAGATCTCCCGGAAGCTGGAACGGCAAAGAACCTCTTGAACAAATTCAAGTCTATTCAGGAGGAGAAGGCAGCTCCAGTTGCTGCTGCAAGAAGAGCCTCCCCACCTAAAGAAGTAGGCAAAGTGGAATATTCCAATGAGCCAGCTGAGAGGCTTGAACAGTATCAGGGTAAATCTGAAGAAGGGGTTTTCGAGAGCAATCCACAAACACATGAAGATGTTGTCCGATCTGGAGATTACCTTGATGATGTTGTTCCTGAGAAAGGTTCAGCCAAGAATATCTTGAACAAATTCAAAGAGATTCAGTCCGGTGCGGGACAACAGAAGGTAAAGGAACCCAAGCGTGAGATCACCCCTGATAGAAGTGGAAAAGTTGAGTATGTTAGTGAACCCCGTGGACAGAACATTGTGTATGATGAAAATAAGGGAGATGAGGGTGTATTTGAAAGCACACCAAAATATGAAGAGGGTGTTGTAAGGTGTGGTGAAGCCTCTGAGGAAGTACTTCCTGAATCTGGTACAGCAAAATCCCTTCTGTCAAAATTCAAACAAATGGAAAGTGAGGTCAAGAACCGCCCACCTCCTTCTCCAAAAAGGGAGATCACTCCAGACAGGTCTGGCAAGGTTGAATATGTCAGCGAACCAAGAGGGTTTCTCGAGAAGTATGAGCCACAAACAGAAGCTGGTGTTTATGAAAATCAGCCAGCAGATAGAGAGGTGGTGAGATGTGGTGAAGCAACAGAGGAGGTTCTTCCAGAATCCGGCACTGCTAAGAGGACTCTGGAAAAGTTTAAGGAGATCCAGAAACAGAGCTCATCTCCAGTTTCACCCAGTGGGCGCAGTAAAGAGTTCACCCCACCCAGGGAGTCTAGCCCAGGCAGAACAGTGGCAGGAGTGGTAGAGAACACACCAGTTACACCACAAGATGTTGTCAGAAGTGGTGACATTGTAGACGATCAGCTACCAGAACAAGGGTCTGCAAAGAACATACTGAACAAATTCAAAGAGATCCAGTCCGGATCCTCAGGTCCTTCTTCACCAAGCAGGAAGCCCAAAGAGTTCACTCCTCCCCCAGAGTCTGGTGTGTATGAAAATAAACCAGATGAACATATAGTAATTGAATCTAATCAGACATTCAGTGGTGTGCTAGAAAGCACTCCATCAAAGTCCACAGCTGACGTACCGGTAAACAGGGATCAACAAACTCCAGAGACCGAAATTCCAGAAAGTGGAATGGCCAAAAACTTGGTGTCCAAATTCCGACAGCTGGAAACAAGTGCCAAAACTTCAAAATCAGCTTCTCCAAAATTCAAAGAATTCACACCACCTCGCGACAGTCGAGGTCCACTGAGTCCCAAATCCCCTGCTGGAGCTGCAACCAACGGCGTGCACCCAAGTGATCTCCCTGGTCAGTACCAGCAGCAAAACAGTGCAACAATTTATGAAAATGAGCCAGAAAAGAAGGAAGGTGTGTATCGTGAGGCAGATACAGATTGGGAAGAAGGACTGCCTGCTCCGAACACAACATCAAGCATGTTACAACGATTCCGCAACATACAGCAGCAGGCAGAAGAGGATAAAAAAACACCAGCTCCCATTTCAAAAAAGGTAAGCTCCACTTTCCAGTAAAGATCATTTGTATCTAATTTGATGAGAAAGCATGGGAATTTTCTTGACAGTCTGTCTTTTGGGGTTTTAAATCAGAAGAATGATTGGTCCAGAGGATAAATCTGAGATTATTCTTGGGAAATGCAGTCCAGATATCAAGAATCTACCCATACTTTACTCAGTTATTGCTTATAGCATCATGCCTCCCTGCATGTTCCGATTCTTTCCTTATTATTATAGTTGATTTAAAAACTAATTAAAGAAAACTTTGAGGTGATGATGATAATGATGCCTGTTCAAGAAATTTAAGTATTAAATAAAATGACCAAGTTTTAATTCTTTTTTAACTTCAGTAAAAACATCATGTTATGAATCAAAACAGAATAAAAATAGTAACATTTTTTTTTATTTTTCCTAATGTTTTTAATATTCAATTTGCATCTCTAAGTATTCTTTTGCTATGAAAAATAATTACTTGATTTTGATAAGCTAAAAGCAGCTAGAAAAATCAATTGAATAATGATCCAGTTTTCAGAATTTCACTTTGATTGATTCATTACAAGCTTATCATGATCAATGTAATAAAAAGGTCAGCTTTTAATTAGTGTAAAAGAAGAATAAATTAATGTTACAAAAGTACTGTTTACGAGACATTTAGTTATAGTTATAAAAGTAATATGCTATAATTCTAATCCATTTTCAAGATATCTCTGTAGGAAGTTATTCTTAGAAAATCAGTTATTGGCTTCAATAAGAGCTTTAAATTTGCTTCTTGTGCTGTAAAGCTCCTGAAGTAATTTTATTCAGTTCCAATACCCTGCATGTTAAAGCATGAGCTTGCTGAATTCTAAATTTTAGTTTTGTACCTTTCTTTTTGCACACAGAAATATGTCTTTAAATGGTAATCAAGTGAAAAATACATTTAAAATTTATATATTCAGAGTATATTTTGTATATGAAGGCTGGAGGTGGCTGAAATAGGCTATTTTTAATTTTACTGTATTAATTATGAGTGATTAATAAAAATGCATATCTAATGTTATGAATGATGAAGGAAAACACAAGCTACATACTGAGGAATGATTTAGATGTATTTATATTTCTCCAAAGATTTATTTTTGTTGTAATTTTTAGGAGGCGTTTAAAAAGCTGAAGGTTTGTTATTTTCATAGACTTTTCCACCTTTCATTAATACAAGAAATAGTAGTTGTCCACGCTTGAAGTTCTAGGGGAGGTAACTTTTGTATAGTCTTCTTACTGGCTATAAACAGAGTTGTCTTTCTTCTGCTGTGTTTGTGGAAATTAATAATATCAGAACATTGTAGCGTGGTATGGATCTGAAAAAAAAAGTCTCTTTCATAGTTTAAAAGTGCCATGATGCACATCATATCTCATTGAGACTGCACAGCTTTGCTTTATGTCTGAACTGACAAAGCAGTTATTACATTTTTTCCCTGCCCCCCCACAAATTGCATTTAGAACTTTGTAACTGTGATCTTGTTTAAAGTTGATGTTATTTGTTTTGAACATTGTAAGAGGACTGTCACAAAGAAAAATGCTGATTTGTGTAATAATCAGTAATGGAAAATTAATATGATTAAAATTTTGATGATGGTGCTGCTGATGATGATGATGATGATGGAGAAAATTTAAAGGAAAAAATCAAAATTCATTATTTCATGAAATAACTGTCCATTCAGTAAAAGTGATTTATTGTTAACATGATTCATCATTTCATTAAATTTCTTTGTAAAAAGCAACTTCACAGTTATCAAATATGCAGATTGAGGGGGGCTCTTTACATGTATAGGTAGATTGTCAATCTCGTCATTTCGAGACACACACCCAAGCTTTCTTCACAGCAAATTCATAATTCACACCCTTCATCCTGTGCTGACCTCTTAGTCAGCATTGCATCCTAATTTCACTCTCGTGCCATACCTACACCTTGTATTTCATTCTCATTGTCACATTAGAGCTAAACCAGAGTGATTTGATGTGATTTGTCAACAAAAAGACTATATAGAGTTTTACAAAGTTTTACTGTCAGCTTTAAATGTGTATTATCTACATGCTGTCAGCAGCATTGCGCAGCGTTTAGAAGCACACAGATTTTATTCTCAGGGATTTTTATATCGAACTTGGGGCTTTATAGGAATAATGCTCGTCACAATGAGTCTTGTCACATCTCATCCTACATGAAAAATAAATTACGATTAAACCTGGCTTTAAGACCACCTTATTATTAAGACCACCTCACTATTAAGACCACCCATTATTGGAACTTTTGGTAAAATTCACTATTAAGACCAACTAGCTATTCAGACCACTTTTCACTGGAACCAGTTGTGGTCTTTATAGCAATGTTTTACTGTACATGATGACAAAGTTTGATGCTGGGATATGTTTTATTTAGGAAATTTCTCATTATTGTTTTCTAGCTGATGAGTCAAAGGAGAGGAAATGAGAAAGGAATTTTATTTCTTTAAGTGATATTGTTATGATTTTACAAGTTAAATTTACTCATAAGTATATTGTGGACTATTATTGTGATTTGTTGTTCTCAAGGAAATAAATCAGAAGGAAAATGGGAAAATTTAGTATTGTATGAAAACAATCATGATTTGAAAGTCATATTTCAACAATGGTTTTTATGTTTTAAAGAATTATGAGCTGTGACACAAAGGAAGGACACTAATTTTGAGATGATGACAAAAACACACAATTATTTGAAAATGTTTCATTATCTGTGTAAATAAGTCAAAGAAGTATTTATGTATCAATGGAATTTGTTTAAAAACCACTGGTACAGTTCAGAGTGACAAACAGGTGGCTCTGATTGAAAACGGTATATATAAAAAAAAATCTATGAAGGTTTTTCTCTGTACATTTGGATATGTTCTATGTTTTCTATTACTCTCCTGAATTACATGTCTCATAATGTGCTATACATGTGTTCGCTCTTGGTAATTATGTGGGTCAAACTGTTGTTTTTTCTCCATTTTTGATGAAAAAAAAGAATGAATTAATAGGTTATAACGATATGTTAATCTTCCTTATACATTATTCTTTATTTGAAAATAAATTTATGTACATGTCTAAGAGTCACAAGAATTTTCTATTTCCCAATTCTTTGGCAATGCACTAAAAATTAACCCCCACTATTTGTATGATTAAAGGAGAAAAAGAATGTATCAGTTTGACCACACATACGGTTAAAGAAATCCCAGTATAATTTTTATATGTTAATATATAACTTTGGTTTTCTATTATGGCACATTCCACATGTTATAAACATTCCAAAAACTATGCTTATCAAATTTTGTGTTCCAGTACTCCTCCCTTATGTGATTTAACAATTACACATTTCTAGCAGCTGGCGGAGGGCATTATGTGTACATATGTGTATTGAGTTAGATCACTGTGTATATGTTTTGTGTTTATGTATTTAAGGACGACACTTCCCAATCTCCATCCCTACAAGATCACGAGGTAAACGCCCATATCACATATACTTGCACCCAATTCTCCCAACCTAAACTGGAGCCTGTAAACCGGGCAAGGAAACTGCATCATGTGCATGTCTAGCATTTTGAAAAAAAAAAAAAGATAATTCCTTTGTTGAAGATATATTTTAGGTACTTTAACCATTGAAAATATCATTTGAGTGTATCATTTAGCATTGCAGAAAATGTATGAATTCTGATAGAGTTGAAATAATACCTACTGAACTCAAAGTGATATACATTACAGAACCTGTTGTTAAAAAAGACATAAACTGATTAAAATACTAAATTAAAAGTTTGAAATTAGGTACCTAAAGTTCTTCTCTAATTGTGTGTTATTCTCTAGATTAGAACTTATTTTACAGGATATATACTCATTTCAGATCAAATTATCAAAATGAAAGCATATACCTTGAAACAAGTTCTCAAAATATGCATTTGTTTCTGTGGATGATTCTGGAATAGTACCTTTCCGTGAAAATGTCATAAATCAACAGTCTGCAGACCCCGGATACACTGACCCCAATCTTATAGGTTGCATACATGACAACACTGCCTGTGACTCAGTTTCAACATCTAAAATGTTCCAATTCATAACTTGGCAATACGTATTACCAAGCTGCATTAAGGATTGCTTATGCACTGTATGATCCCTGTAACATTTGACAAGGCAAGGTTTTATCGACAGCAATACATCTGACATATGGTAAAGGGGCAGATAGGAAAGACCAATTGGAACCCTTGACCTACATCCTGTTTGCTAAACAGCCGGAATACCAGTCATTTATATCATAAGTAACTATTTTCTGGAGGGCAAACTTTCATAGATAGACTTTGTGTAAAGAAGAGAATTGTTTGTTTATACTTGAGGCGCAAAAAAAAGAAGAAAATTTGAAGATGTCTGAGACTGAGGCAGAGGTATGTTGAAGCTTTACGATTTCTCATATTTGAAGTTTGGGCCTCGTTAAAGGAGGAACAATCTGAATCAAATACATTGTAGATATCCCAGTACTAGGTTTTACACAATGGAACAGAGAGCTCTGGTGGCTTTTCAAGGTATCTTTGAATGCAAGAGGGGTTTTAGGTGCAATTGCAGAACTTGTTTCCTGGTTGATGTAATTACAAAAAGTTAATCAAAAAGATGTTTTTTTATAGCTTACTTAAATATGACAGGAAGGTTGATTATATATGACTTGTCCTTCCTGTCTAGGTATAAAGTGCTCATATATATCAAGGAAATGCACAATTTAGACAATGTTGATGGACTTCTAAGGAAATGCACACTTTAAGGTCAAAATTCAATAGGTCTGTAAAATCTGTTCAGTTAAGTAGATATCATTATTTTCAGTCTTGATTGTATGGGATATTCTATTTACAATGATGATGATGATGATGATGATGAATGCAGAAAAAGAATTAAACAACAACTAAGATGCATGAATAATAGATTTCTAACAAAATGTTTTGTCCATACGTCTTCTGCAAATATTTATCATATTAGTAATTACTTAAAGTAAGTAAGTATGTAAGTATGTTAAGAATTAAGTAAAACCTGTACTTAAAGTGGATATTTGGCATAACCCAATCTTCTGTATAGTCCACATAAATTAAACAATGATATTATAACAAAATAACAATACATGAAATATCTAAGTTCTAACAAACAAGGAAAAAATGAGAAAAATCCTAACTAAAGAAAAACCTCTCTAAGATCCAGTTGAGGTTGGGAGACTTGACCAATTCCAGTTTAGTTGCTGCCTTTATCCTGTTGATGATTATATACACCGTGTATTTTGGGTAACCTCATGTAGCCTTTCTTGTTGCATTTTGTTTGACCATTACAACTAAACTCTTAATCACAATATTTCTCTCTGACTAACACTTGAAAGAAATATGTTTTATATCATCATCTAGGTTCCATAATAAAGCTTCATTCTGATTTCCTCACTTGGGACTGTTTAATTACATTTTCCAATTTTGGAGTTATTGGATGACAGATCCAGAAAGATTCTTTTATGAGGACTGATAACTAATTTAGTGTCACATTCAAAAAGAATAGTTACACATAGTATTAAAAAAAGTAGATGACATTTTTTCTGTTGGCTCATAATGTTCTATCAGCCCTGATCTTTGTATAAAACCAATCAGTCAAAGGTTTCCCAAATTACTTGCCCCTTGCTTGAATTGGCTAGGTATAGGACCATAATTAATGAGAAGCCTATGGGAGTCTGTTTTGCCATGTCTAATGTCCATAATTATGTCCACATACCTGTATGATACTCTTTAAAAATGCTACTCATATATACACATATTACTCATTTCTCTTATGTGCAAGTTGAAAACATTTTTTGAAAACGTAAGTTTACAATATATGATACATAATGCAGTTCTTTTGCTTTTTATGAATATTTTTGAACTGATAGTCTTGCATGTTAATTTACTTTTGAAAGTTACCATAATATACTGTTACTTCATTTTGTAATTAGGATTGTGGAGGTAGGATTAATTGTGGTCAAAAGACTTTGGTTTGAAACAGGTTCCAGGTTGTTGAGAAATGAGGTCCTCAAGGCTTATCCTCATCAGAAAGTCCTGCTTCTTTTTTGCTTCTTTCAGTTTCATCATCTTCATTGTCTTCATATGTATGTTGATCTATTGTTTGATCGTCATGTCCAAGTCTCTCATCGTTAGGATCTATTGTATCATGTGAATGTTTTCTCTGACTCTGTCATCTGTCTTCAACTTTCTATGTTTCATCCCTGATCTTTGTGTATCGTCTTAAGTTCATTCTTGTTTTTTTTTTCACAACGTTTTTGCTTGTTAATCAGTTGAGTTTTTTATTTTGATCATGAATTTATTGTGCAGTGATAATCCTTAATGGACACTATACAAATCATCTTCAAGTAAACAGAAGAAAAAAAAAAGTTAACCCTTTCCCTCATAGAAGATACCATGAAAAGACCTATGCGAACAGCATAAAACCAGATCAGCCTGCGAGTAACTCGCAGGCTGATCAGGTTTTATGCTGTTCGCTGCTCCCCAGTGGTCTGGAATGAGGATTTTACAATTAAATTTGTAAGGTTTGAGTTTGGTTTTCTGCAGATCAGGCTTTATGTGGTACCTATTGAGTGCGTCAAAATGAGTCTATATGAGGGAAAGGGTTAAAATAGTTTGGCTCAGATTCTACACAGTAATCATGGCAAAGAAAAATCCATTTGAAGTTCAGTTATGAGTATTCATCAAGTCATAAATTTGTACATGAATATTCATGAGGTAAAAGGTTGAGTAAGGATGAATAATATAATGGGATATACTTTATTAAGGCAGTATTACAAGTGTATACAGGTGTAATGCCTCTCTATGTCTATCTAAATGCTTCATATCTGTTTAGCCTCTTAACAAGACTTTAAATATACTAATAATACACTCTGGACAATCGCACTGAAAAGATCTCTCAATTATTTTTTCTCTCTGAATTAGTTATTATTTCGTTAATGACAATATTGGTAGGATGTTGATATAAAAGTTAATGAAAATATTTTTAAATGGATAATAAAAATGATAAAATATCATAAAGTTTTTAATAGTTTGTTATGTTTTGTAGTTACTCCATGAAATCTAAGAATATTTTTATCTCAAGTTTCTTTTTTTTCTCTCTCTTTTTCAATATTGAGAGATCTGAGTTTCTGTCAGTATATGTTTTGGGAGAAGGTATTAACTACTAACTCATTTTAGAAATGTATATCATACCTTATTCAAAATGTTTAATCAGTTTATGTAAGAAGGATAACTTCTGAAAATAAGTTAACCATTTTGTATTTGTTATCTCCCTTGAAGTTGATCTTTTCTTATATGACCAACCAGTACTCATTCTTTTCTCACAATTTTCAAATCATCAATTTTCAGTTATCTTAATTACCAGATATATTTTGTTATCTAAAAATTAATGTCATGTATATAATTTATGTTATTATAAATTATCATACATACTTAGAAATATACATTATCATGTAACCATGCATAATGATTGCAGAAATACTCTGTTCTGTGCAGGTTGATGCATTTTCTCACAGAATTTGAATACGTAATTATCATCACAATCGTAATGCGGAACAGTTTTGGTTACAGGGTTGATGTTTAGGGTGTTGCTGTGAGTAATTGTCGGCTAATTTTCTTGATGTTTCTGTCAGTGATTTGATGCAAGTGATTGTGCCATTTAGGAACGGCTGAGGCTTGGGTATTGTGTTCAATGGTTTGCCACTTAGTGAATCATTGTTCATACCAGGACAAGCATGTAGACATATATACATGGCATTATACATGTATTTTCATTGTATGAGTATTGTACAGAGAGTACACTGTATGATTGTGTATAGGCAAAATATATCTGACAGGATTAGATAACCAGGCAGCCTGGACTGGTATTCAATTCATATCTTCAGATAAATCCTAGATGGCTAAAGTTGACCATGATTATATATTTTTTATAAGATTTTCTATTTTTTTAAGTCTGTCTGGAATTTGAAGAAAAACTATAATTTTGATCTTAGTTTTAAGGCGCTCTTGTAATAAATATTTCGATAGCTTCAATCAACATTTCAAAACTTAATCAGATAACCACTTTTTCCTCTTTTGGATAATTGATGCATTTTAATCTGAAAGCTACCATGCCATAGTTAACCGTCATCATGAATTACAATTCTTTTCTGATATGAAAATTTATGTAAGATTTCCTTTAACCCTTTCCCTCATAGAGGACACCATGAAAAGACCTATGCGAACAGCATAAAACCAGATCAGCCTGTGAGTAACTCACAGGCTGATCAGGTTTTATGCTGTTCGCTGCTCCTCAGTGGTCTGGAAATGGGGATTTTGTAATAAAATTTGGTAAGGTTTAAGTGTGGTTTTCTGCAGATCAGGCTTTATGTGATACCTATTGAGGGCGTCAAAATGAGTATCTATGAAGGAAAGGGTTAAGAATATGTTAGGGGTAGGAGATAAAATTTATTTTGAATTTCAGCCTGGGCTTGATACTTAAGCTGGTTAAACTGTGATTTTTTCCTAATAATGATTTGGCATAATATTAAAACAGACACTTTATACTTTTTCAGTTGTATTACTTGTTTCAAAATCTTAGTTTTGGGGAAAAAATGATGAGTGTTTTGTTTACTTTCTATCCGTTAATGTATGCTTGGGATGTTGGTTGTGCTCATCTGTCTTAAAGCTTAGATTAATATTTCAACTCTAAGGACCACAAGAATCTATGCAGTGAATTTGGAACATGAAGTCATTCATTTGTGTATTTAACCCTTACAACATTGTGGTAACTTGTGACTGCCTTTGCGACCAATTCAGACTAAGATCAGCTTGCATATCCAAGCAGTCTGATAATGGTCTGCACTGTTTGCCATTCAGTCAAAAAGTTTTCAGCAAGCACCCCCATAAACTACTAATGGTACTTTCCAAAATGAAGAAAGGACAAATCCATTCATGGTAAGTGCTAAGTAGGTGCTGGTTCAGCATGGAGAGGGATATGTCTCAAGATTTTTATACGCCGCCGGAGGCGGTCGTATATTGGCGTCATCTTCTCCGTCTGTCCGTCCATCCGTACGTCCGTACGTTCGTACGTCCGTACGTCCATATCTTGTGAACGCAACTCCTCCTACGTTTCTGAATGAATCTTTTCAAAACTTGGTCAATGTCATTACTATAATGGGTAGATGTGCATGAAGTGGCGATTTTCCGGTTCATTGATTTTTACAAGATTTGTGTCCCTTTGAAACTTAGTCTCTGTAGCTGAATGATATTGCAGCCTTGTGAACGCAACTCCTCCTACATTTCTGAATGAATCTTTTCAAAACTTGGTCAGTGTCATTACTATAATGGGTAGATGTGCATGAAGTGGCGATTTTCCGGTTCATTGATTTTTACATGATTTGTGTCCCTTGAAACTTAGTCTCTGTAGCTGTTTGATATTGCAGCCTTGTGAACGCAACTCCTCCTACATTTCTGAATGAATCTTTTCAAAACTTGGTCAATGTCATTACTTTAATGGGTAAATGTGCATGAAGTGGCGATTTTATGGTTCATTGATTTTTACAAGATTTGTGTACCTTGAAACTTAGTCTCTGTAGCTGATTGATATTGCAGCCTTGTGAACGCAACTCCTCCTACATTTCTGAATGAATCTTTTCAAAACTTGGTCAATATCATTACTATAATGGGTAGATGTGCATGAAGTGGTGATTTTCCGGTACATTAATTTTTGCAAGATTTGTGTCCCCTGAAACTTAGTCTTTTTAGCTGATTGATATTTCAGCTTTGGGAATGCAATTTCTTGTATGTTTCTGACCTAATCTTTTCAAAACTTGGGCAATGTCATTACTATACTGGGTAGATATGCACAAAGCAGGGGCTTTGATGTTCATCAATATTTGCAATAGTTATGCCTTTCTAAACATGGTCTCTTTAAAACACAACTCAAGTTTCTAAACAGGTAAAAGTGCATAAGGCAAGGATTTTCTGGTACAGTGATTTTTGCAAGAGTTATGGGGAGAAAGAAAAAAGGATTCAAATTGATACTGCTATTTGACCTACTGTCATATTGGAAGCATTTTTAGGGTTCTATCTCTGTTCAGCTAAATTAATTGGTCTTACAGACTTCATTATGAGGTTATGCTTACAGAAATGTTAAAAGCAATAATTAAAAGACCCCTCTTGGTCTTTATATTTTGTGGCGGCGTATATTGTGGCATCACTGGCACTCTTGTTAGAATTTGGAGTCTTTGAGAATCATTCCACAGGAAGTGCTAATTGTTACACGATATGTCGTGATATGTCACATGACCAGGGCTGGGTGTTGATCCATGTGGCAGATGCGGTGTGGGTGGGAAGAGCACCTGCTACTTGTCATTCACTGGTCCTGACACATTCATTGATAAAAAGTGTAAGGAACTCAGTATGCAATGAAATATTGCAAGATACTTTTTCCATTTATGGCAAAATAAGATATTTTTTTCATATTAAATTGGAATAAATATGATATGGCAATTCTGGTCTCTTATATTTCATTCTTGGCCAGCTTTAAATTGATATCACCTACATTTTGCCACCTAAAATTGGTTTATATAATTCATATCAAAGTAATGCCTGGTCACATTTTGATTAGGCTCTCTTCCAGAATTCTTGCATACTTGCAGTTATTTCTCGCATTGTGAGCTAAATCCTTCCTTGCAAATAAGTTTATCTTCTTTAATATATATACATAATGAATCAATAATTAGTAATAAGATTAAGGTGTTGATTTAAGCTTAACTCATAATATTGCATGATTAAGGAGCATTAGTATTAGTATCAGTTTGTGGGTAAATACCAGTAAAAATACATTGCGTGCTCAAGGGCATGAGTTATTTGGTTTCACAAACAGAGAAAGGTTAGGTTACTGTATCGTTTTACCTATTTCCTTTCAAATTGAATAAATATGGAGATTTTTCCAGTGGTGGCTGAAGTTTTGAATAACGCCAGACACATCACGTCTATTCTCTCATGTATAGTTGTACATACAATAGCTTTCTTTCGAAACCTGATTCAGCCATAGTTTAGTTAATACATACTTATTTACATCAGTTAGGAAACAAAATCTTATAACTTATACTAACCCCTCTTGACGGTTCCTGGGTTGGACCAGTACTTTGTGTCTGTGATATTCATGAAAAATTATTGCCCCCAATTGGTTTCAAACCAACAACCTTTGGATCTGCAGTGGATCACAGTTCCCTTGGACTTGGTGAGCGATGAGCTTCTCATTATCGTGAAAACCTTGATCACACTGAGAGCTCTGGAGTTTCAGTGGCCTAAATTGAAATAAGAGACTGGTAAAACACTTTTTAGGCTTGTCAGAATTTGTCATGTTTTATTATGAAATATAAAATACAGTGATTTGGTTTAATTCAACCCAAATATTGTTTTTTAGTTCAATTTTGCATCTTATTTGAAGCTTTAGTACTAATAGGCTTATTATAAGTCTAACACTGATGTGACAGAACGTACCATTGTAGGTTTTGTAAGGGCTTTGATCTTTGTGGATGTTTCTGTTTTTGTGGACAGTGACAAGGTTTATGTTGTTCCTCATGGAGACATCAGCTAGTTGCTTTTGATAGCACATAAATTAAAGTTGAATTGTATTGAACCCAATTTACAAGGCAGGTCTGGGTCTGCCATTGGTCTGGATTTGTCTTCATAGGTCTACATGAGGGTGGGGAAAAAATTACAAGATCTGGTGCAGATATATGGTTTTATTAACCACTTTATGGAGGTGTTGAATAGACAATCAGTGAAGTTTCCTATCTATGCTTGTAAGATAGCCCTTTTCTATTTATCTGTATATTGAAGGACTGTAAGTGATATTGAACTATCTAACTTCAAGTGTTTGATATGACATTCCTATAATGAGAGGAAATGAAGAACTTTCATGTACAAATGCTGGTACATGTACATACAGTTACTGTGGGTAATTGACTGGAGATTTGATTAATAGGGACATATTTGTAAATTTGTTTTATGATTGAAGATCCATTTCTGATTGGAAACTTAATAAATGGCTTATCGTGAAACAGCATTATTTTATTACGTAAAAAATTTAAAAGTGTTCTGGGGGTTTTATTGTATTGAACAAGCAACCTGTTTCAAAATATATATTTATAACAAGTTCTGTTTCAAATTCAGTTAAGGATAGCGCTTGGAACTGTTTTTAACCATTAGGGAGTTGGTTTCCTGCTTGCATTATGTATGTTATGATATAACAGGGATGCAGATGCTTAAGTTAGTGACTGTTACTGGCAACTGAACACTGGGCTGGCTTTGGTGTGTGCATTTTTTTATTTTTTCTATTTTATGAAAACTTTTCAGCAGACTTATATTCAGATTTAGCAGCTTTAAAGGTTGGATATCAATTTAATTTTATCAAGTACAATGACATCTCAAAAGTCATATGCAAAAAGCTGCGTAGTTAATGCGTTAGTCGTGAAAGTATTTTATCAGGAAGGAAATATGAATGTGTCATTTATAATTGTACTTGTGATATATTGCGTGTTGTTAAAGCTCTTCTGCAATTGCTCTGGTGTGACATCTCTTGATAAGTTGATCACTCAGTTCATTTATGGTGACAATCATCTGTCTCTCTCTCTCTCTCTTGATGATAACCGGAAAATATTGTCTATTCAGTATAGGTCAAGTATTGGAAACAATTTGAACCTTACGTCCTTGGCTTTAAGGAGTGTAGGTAGATGATGATGGAAGGAGTATTAAGTTGTTGATACACGAACAGAGAAACTTATCAATTGATCCTGTTAATTTCCTGTAATGGCACTTTAAGAGGTTACATTTAACAATTGAAGGCTTAGTCAGGACCTGAAGTGTTTACAACAGAGAAATAATTGCCATAGACTCTATTTTGTTTTATTTTAGTCTTTCATTCTCTTCCTTATCATTCATGTTACTTAATAATTAAAGGAATTTACTTATTTGATTCATATTTGCCGCTAACACAGTTGTGATTTGGAAAAATCCAAGATGTAGTTTTTCAATAACTTTGTGTTAACTTCTTATTTAAAGGTTATGTAAATTTTAACCCTTTCCCTCATAGAGGACACCATGAAAAGACCTATGCGAACAACATAAAACCAGATCAGCCTGCGAGTAACTCGCAGGCTGATCAGGATTTATGCTGTTCGCTGCTCCTCTGTGGTCTGGTAATGAGGATTTTACAATTAAATTTGGTAAGGTTTGAGTTTGGCTTTCTGCAGATCAGGCTTTATGTGGAACCTACTGAGTGCGTCAAAATGAGTCTATATGAGGGAAAGGGTTAAGGGAGAAAGAGCAGGGAAAATACCATTTGAGGATAGACATATAGACTGAGTGAATGGAAGACTGTTAGAATGAGAGAGAGAGAGAGAGAGAGAATAAGAGAGAGGGAAAAGAGAGAGAGGGGGAAAAGAGAGAGAGGGAGAGGTAGGGAGAGGAAATGGGAGCACTGTACTTTATGTGTCTAAATCATTAATGAGTGCTTGCCTGGAGAGGAAAAAACCCGATGTAAAACAAGATTTTTTTTTTTCATATTTTTTTTTTTTTAGAAATGACAAATTAAAAGATAGAAAAAATAAATAAAAATAAAGAGAAACTTTGCATTTACAGTGAGAGTGATATATAGTGAACTGTGATAGAGAGAAAGAGAGTGAAAGAAACAGTTTTAGCAAGATAAAAAAGGGGGTGAAGAATGGAAATTTCTTCATGTCTAGCATGGATAAAAGAGACCTGAGCATGTGGGCCCTGGCCCCTGTGACTCA